>JALJVW010003519.1:1200000-1552500 GCA_024865655.1 Emberiza elegans | reverse complement strand
AAGTGTCTCATCCCTTCATCTTGGAGCAGAGATTTGCATGGATTACCTGGAATAATACAGGGAATAGTAGGACATCACTGGGAGAAGTCCTACAAAAGCATCAAAGAGGAATCTGTGAAGTTGAACACATGTGGGAAGCAGGCCAGAGGTAGCATTCACATTCTCTGAAAAAATTCCTTCGCCCAGGACTTTTCTCCTGGGAAGCTGAGGAGCCTCAGAGAAAAGGAAAACAATTCTTATCTCATTTGCTTCTCCTGTGTTGTGCTCACATGTGGAATGTGGTTGGAGATTGTTCACCCACAGGTGATTGTTCCATTGCATTCTGCTGGGAGTTGTTTTCACTCTTTGGCCAATCAGGGCCAAGCTGTGTTTGCGCTCTGGAAAGAGTCACAAGTTTTCATTATTATCTTTTTAGCCTTCTGTAAGTATCCTTTCTGTATTATTCAGTATAGTTTTAGTTTAGTATTCTTTAATATAAAATAGTATCATAAAATAATAAATGAGCCTTCTGAGAACATGGAATCATGGAGTCCTGCCTTTGTCAGGACATTTCCCAGCAAATACAACAGCCAGAGGTGCCTCAAAGTGCACTATGGCCACTCCAGGGCCTGGAATCATGGAATTACACAGTCCTGGGTCTTGGAAAACCCAAGCCCATCAAGCCCAACCTTCAACCCAGCAGTGCCAAGGCCACCACTACCCCCTGTCCCCAAGGGCCACATTTAAAGCAACGCTGAATGCTGAGTGGGACCAGAGCCAAAACTGCTGGGAATAATGGAAGGATGGATCTGGAATGTTCTCCCACCTTCATTATGGCATTTCCTGACATTTGCTGGGCAGAATGCCAGTGTTTGCTTGGGGGGTTCTTTCTGTGCCAACAGAGCTGTGCTGAGTCAGCTCCCACCCCTGGGAGAGGACCCACACTCACTCTGTACCCAACCACATCCCATTAATCAGCTGCCATTTAATTAATCAAAAAAGATCCCACGGATTAAATTCCCATTAGGGCCTTGTTGGAAGCAGTGACATTTCCAGCGCTGCTGGACAACCTCGCTGCCTTCACAGATGGCAGCACTGCAAAATTGGCCAAATATTTTGCCCACGACTGGTTGGACAAACCAAAATCCGTCCATTCTAATGAGCTGAGGTGCAGCAGGAATGAAATTCCTGCTGGAACAGATTGTTCCTCACTCCAACATATGCTGATTCTCCAACTTATTCCCTCTTTTCATGCACAAACATGGAAATGCAGCTGAATGCAGTCCTTTGATCTGGGCCATGAATCCACAGGTTCCCAGAGAAATCCACTGGTTATTATGTTATTCAAAGAAGTGGAATTTTAATTTTTTTCCATTTCTGGATTTTTAAATTAAAACACCTTTGCAGGGGGAAGTTATTAAAGAGCCTTCTTGGGTCATTCATCAATAAGAAAACAGTAACCAAATAAATAAATTGCTTAAATAAAAACCACCCTGTGTACTCCAGCACACTGAAATTCCTTCCAGTGACAAAGCTGCAGTGTAATTACTTCTCCACGTGCTGGGATGACTTTATTATGGGAATCTGCACTCATCTCACTTGGAAATGACAAATTTCATGGTGCTTTATTAGGATGTGACTGCTCAATGGCTGATGTGACAGGGACACACGGAGCAACCCCAACCTCCCAACGCAGCTACACTTTGTGATCCCCCAAATGGAGCTGCTTCCACTGATTCCAGAAATCTAAAGGAATTTCAGGGTGTTGTGGTGGTTACAAAATTCCAAAAAGCTTGGGTATTGATGTTCGAAGTGATGCCATGGGCCTTTAAATTATAATTAATTAGAAACATGAATGGGATAAGACTCCATAACAGCAGCAGCTTTTCCTGGTGGTGGCTGAACCCAGGAAAAAGCCATTTGCTTTTGGAATGAGCCAGAAGCAGAGCTGAAGGAAGGATGGTGTTACATGGCCTGGAGGCCTCAGAAATCCTGGGATGTCCCAGTTGTTCTCTAAAATTTCTCTCTGTGTGCTTGAAGGAATATCATAAAATTGGAGGAAAGCCCAAAGATGGGATGGGAGCAGTGACAATCCCAGTGTTCATCCCTTGGCATGGCTCCCAGCTGTCACTGCCTTGTTCCTCTTGTTCCCCTCGCTCCCAACATCCCCACTTGAGGAAATGTCCTCAAGGTGCACCAGGGAAGGTCTGGACCTGATTTTAGGGAAAATTTCTTCATGGAAAGGGTTGTTCAGCCCTGGCACAGGCTGCCAGGGCAGTGGTGGGCTCACCATCCCTGGAAGTGTTCCCAAAATGTGTGGATGTGGCACCTGGGGACATTCAGGTTTAGTGGTGACCACGGGGGTGCTGATGGTCTATGGTTGGACTTGGTGACCCTAAAAGTCTTTTCCAACCTTAACAATTCCATGATTCTGTGATTCAACACAAAGGTGAATTTAGCTGGAATTGCCCTTTGGACATCACTGGGGGGTGCCTTCGGTGGTGGTGCTCCCTGGGAACAAGGAATTCTTGGCCCTACCCTGGGCTGTGCCTGCTCCTTTCCCTGGGGATGGGGCAGAAGGAAGAATTAGGGCAGCACAAGGATGAAGAGATTTCGGTTAAACTGCCAGGAAATCAGATTTCCCAGAGAATTTGTGGACTCCCCTTCCCTGAAATGTCCAAGGTCAGGTTGGATGGAACTTGGAACACCCTGGGATAGTGGAAGGTGTCCCTGCCCATGGCAGGGTGTGGAACAGGATGAGTTTTAAAATCCCTTCCCACATGAACCATTCCATAATTCCCCATTTCTGTTTCTTTCTGCAGCCCCATCTGGAGCAGGACATCCACAGGAACAGCCCCCAGGGGTTTGCAATTAAAGCAGAACAAAGATTCTGCACGGAGCAGACACAAACCCTTTTATTATCCCAATCTGCTCCAGGGAAATTCATCCCTTACTCAATTGAAATTTCCATTTCAGCTCCACCTGTAAAAGAGCGTTGGAATCCTCATTATTCAATTAGACAGAGACAGCAGCAATAAAATATTCCTTTTTTTGCAGCAGAAGCTGAATGATATTTCCTTGAATACCTGCAGCCATATTCCCTAATTGCTGCCTCATATATCCTAACTGTATTATTCCTGATTTCCAAGTGTAAATAAATGTACTGCTTGGGATGATCATATTTCACACCAATTTATTTGAATGACATTAATGAGTTCTCTCCACCACTGAGACCTTGCTTGGAGAGCTGGGCTCTGTTTTCCTGCCCATAATTTAATATAAAAAGGGTTCCCACCATCATGAATTAAATTTAAATAAATAAATAAGCAACAGCTCTGGGGATGCCTGAAAGGATTTAATTTTTAGTTATTTGCATTCTTGTTAGGAACCTGCAAAAACGTTTTAAAAAAAATTTTATTTAAAAATAGAGACTTGGAAGTGATCTTGAAAAATCTGAAGTTTAAAAGGCCCGCTTTGCTGGATCTCTTTAATAAAAACTTTGCTGTTGGAATTATCCACTTCAGTGTTGTAATCGTGCAAGGCACAACAGTGGCATTGGAGTGGTTTAAAAAATGGTTTAAAAAAGGACATAAAATCAAAGGAGGAAGAGATGGGTGCATGTTCTTCCCTAATGTTTCTAAATATCAATGATATTTCATTTACCCAATGATAAAATACCTTGACATTTCTAAAATATGACACAAATGGGACCTGAATTCCGAAGTCACATTCACTGCGTCCTGTGGACAGAAATTCCCACTCCATTCACCTCCCAGTTTACCCCATTCCCTTGGAATTCCGTTTGAATCCCCTCCACCATTCCCCATTCCATGAAAAAAATCTCCAGGGCTGCATGAGCCAACAGCTCTTTGTCATCTTCTGCTGAAGTTTTGGTGTCACCTCGATGGTGGCACAAGGTCACGATGCCAAAAAAACGAAGTTTGGGTAAATAATGGCACCAAACTTAGGAGCTGTGCAGAAACTGAGTGAGGAGAGGGTTTCTCTGGATTTAAGAAGGGGTTTCTCTGGATTTAGGAAAGGGTTTCTCTGGATTTAGGAAGGGGTTTCTCTGGATTTAGGAAGAGGTTTCTCTGGATTTAGGAAAGGGCTTCTCTGGATTTAGGAAAGGGCTTCTCTGGATTTAGGAAGAGGTTTCTCTGGATTTAGGAAAGGGCTTCTCTGGATTTAGGAGAGGTTTCTCTGGATTTAGGAAGGGGTTTCTCTGGATTTAGGAAGAGGTTTCTCTGGATTTAGGAAAGGGCTTCTCTGGATTTAGGAAAGGGCTTCTCTGGATTTAGGAAGAGGTTTCTCTGGATTTAGGAAGGGGTTTCTCTGGATTTAGGAAGAGGTTTCTCTGGATTTAGGAAGAGGTTTCTCTGGATTTAGGAAAGGGTTTCTCTGGATTTAGGAAGGGGTTTCTCTGGATTTAGGAAAGGGCTTCTCTGGATTTAGGAAGGGGTTTCTCTGGATTTAGGAAAGGGTTTCTCTGTGATCACTCCGGATATGATCCAGGAGCTCACTGGGACACGAATGGGAGATGCAGGGTTAGGGGTTCAGTTCTTGGGCTGATTTTAGTGGAGCTTTGTGCCTTTGTCTCAGTCATTTTTAAGGTGCTTCAATAGGGGTTTTTTGGGTGCACCAATAGGTTCTTCAGTGCAAAAATATGGGGGGTTTAGGTGTACAAATGGGTTTTTAGGTACGTAAATAGACATCCTTGAAGGCCAGGGCCTTGAAGACCTCAGTGGGAGAGAGTTTAGGACAGGAAGGATGAATTTCCCTCTGAAAGGACCTTTTTCTGCACTTTATCCATGGGTAAAACACTGGTTGGTCCTTAGCCTAAATCCCTGGTTGACTGGATGCTGAGGTGATTCAGGATCACTCCTTTTATCCCTGTCTCTGAGAGGTGTGGTGATAAATAATTAAATTGGAAATAATGAAATAGTTAAATTGGAAAGTATTCATATTTTACAGTAATCAATGCCCGTAATTAACACTGAGAGGCAGATTGGCCCTGGGGGGTGACATTTCAAATCCAGCATTTTTCCCCATTCCCATTCCCTCTGGAAAACCCTCTGTGGGAATGCTGCTCCTTTGGGAAGCATCCTTGTCCCCACATGCTGGTGGCACCAATGGCTCGCTGACCTTCCCCCTGTGATCTGCTCCACCCAACGTGGCTTGGACATTTCCAGGGATGAGGCAGCCATGGTTTCTCAGGGAATTCCATCCCAGCTCCTCCCCACTCTCACAGGAAAGAATTCCTCACCAATATCCAATTTTAACCTTCCCTCCCTCATCTTCATCCATTCCTCCTTTTCCTATCAGACCTTTGCACCCAAACCTGACAGATCCTGCCCGGATGTCACTGCCCAACCTCTGGACAGCCACCAGAATTCATCAGGATAAATAAAAAAGCATCTCCCCAAAGCAGTGCTTCTTTTATGGAATTAAGATTCTTCATGGAATTAAGATTCCTCATGGAATTAAGATCCCTCATGGAATTAAGATCCTTCACGCATACGCAGGGCTGCTCCTCCACCGTCGTTCCTCCTGACATCTCCGCAGGGCGTCCCCATCAACATTCCAGTGCCACCACCTGCCCACTGAAGCAGACTTTATCCTCCACTTGATATTCCAGGAGTGCTTCTCCTTCCTTTGAGTGGCACAGTGCCATCCATCCATTCCAGAGCAAGCAGAACTCCGAGGATTCACCAGAGCCAGCCACCCATTCCATGTTCACTGGGGTCCCCAGCTGTCATCTCCCACATTGTTACGGTTCCATAAACCACCCTGACACCCTCATTATGCTCCCAAATTCCATCCCACTCTGCTGCTCTCTGGAGATGGATGATTGTCCTGGTTTAGGGCAAATTTGGGAGAAAACCTCCCAAGGAGGCCCCTCCAGAAAGCAAACCCACACGGCCCCTCCCCACAACTGGTTTGGGAAGGATTCCTTGGAGAAAAGTGGAAAGAACCTGTTCATTTAACAGGGACAGCACCCCCAGCACACAGAACCTGTTCATTTAACAGGCACGGCACCCCCAGCACACAGAACCTGTTCATTTAACAGGCACAGCACCCCCAGCACACAGAACCTGTTCATTTAACAGGCACAGCACCCCCAGCACACAGAACCTGTTCATTTAACAGGCACAGCAACCCCAGTTCACAGAACCTGTTCATTTAACAGGATAACACCCCCAGCACACAGAACCTGTTCATTTAACAGGCACGGCACCCCCAGCACACAGAACCTGTTCATTTAACAGGATAACACCCCCAGCACACAGAACCTGTTCATTTAACAGGCACAGCACCCCCAGCACACAGAACCTGTTCATTTAACAGGCACGGCACCCCCAGCACACAGAACCTGTTCATTTAACAGGGACAGCACCCCCAGCACACAGAACCTGTTCATTTAACAGGCACAGCACCCCCAGCACACAGAACCTGTTCATTTAACAGGCACGGCACCCCCAGCACACAGAACCTGTTCATTTAACAGGCACGGCACCCCCAGCACACAGAATGAACAGTACCAGGTGACACCGCTCTGTCACCGCTCTGACAAAGATGACAAATTCAGAAAGTTTCTCTGGGGGTGCTCGCTCTGTTCTCAGTCCCTCCTGTGCTGGGGCAGCTGCTGCAGCCACAAGGTGCAAACTCTCGCTGTGCCCAGGGCCCAGTCCGGAGCGGGCTCGAGTGGGGCCAAAAAGGGAAAGGAGAAACAGCCCAGGGAAAAATTCAGATTGCTTAGCCAAACTAATGAATGAGCAGAAGAAAAAAGCAAGAGCAAAGCTGGAGCAAAGCAGAAGCAAGAGCAAAGGGAAAAGCAAATCAAAAAGCAAAAGCAGAACCATGGACTGCCCTGTCTGTGTGTCCCACCAGCCGTGGGGGAGTGGCTGATTACAAAACCAAAACTGATAACAAAACAAAACAAAACTTTCGCTCTTCAGAGCCAGCCTTGAAGGCACAGAACATGATATCCAGCATGAACAGAACACAGGGATGGGGATACAAGCATCACAACGTTACCCTAGGACAATGATTCCAGAGGTTGTTGCACAAGCAAAGAGAAGTTTGTGACGGGGTTGGGAAGTGGCTGGGATATGACATCGGCTGGAAAACGTCGGGACAATCGATTCATTGCTGGAGACAGTAACGGGAAAGGCGCTGCTGATTCACAGGTGAGAGGATCCATAAAGCTCCAAACCCAGATTTATTGCAGGAGGTGGATTTATTTTCCTCAGGAACTGGAATTGCAGCTCTCCTCCCTCTCTTTATGAGGCGTTTAATTAATCAGCCACAATAAACACGTTCAAAACTCCCATTAAGGTCTGCATTAGTCTTGGTGCTTGCTCCATTATGGATGTTTGGGAAAGCAGACAGGCTCATTGCAGGGATGAGGCCTCTCCAGCAGAGCCAGGAGTATTTGGGAAAAGGAAAAAAATCCCAAGGAGATCATCCTCAGCATAAAGGGAAATGCTCTGCTCACTTGTGTGGTGGAAGGGGAGAGCTCTGGACGTGGATTTCTGGGATAGAGGAAAAGGGAGAGGTGAGGCCACCAACAGCCCAGGGTGGGGCTGCTTTTCCCTAAAATAGAATCATGGAATGGTTTGGGATGGAAGGAGCCTTAAAGCCCATCCGGAATGGCAGAGGGCAGGGTTGGATGGGATATTGGGAATTGGGAATTCCTGGCTGGGAGGGTGGGGAGGCCGGAGAATGGAATGGAATTCCCAGAGCAGCTGTGGCTGCCCCTGGATCCCTGGAAGGCCAGGCCCACACTGGGGCCAGGGCACCCTGGGACCCTGGGCTGGGACTGGAGGTCCCTTCCTGGGACAGCACATCCCTCTGGGATGTTGTGTGGCTTGACTTTGACACTTTTAGGGATCTGCCACCTGTTTGCAGGGGACATGGGGTTTGAATAGTTCATTCACAGGGTGAAAATGTAGATTTTAGGATTTTGGTCCCTTCCAAGATGGAGGATTCAAAACCATTCCATGATTTTTCCATGGAAGGGGAGGTGCAGCCATAGGTGAGGGCATTCAGATGAACCCTTGTGGTATAAGAGGGCACGCCCAGTCCTACAGGAGAAAGAATTTTGTAGATAAGAAATTCGACCTTGACATTTCCTTTTTAAGAGTTCCAGAATTTTCCACATTGGGATCACTCAGACAAACTAACGATCCCACCCTTCCATTGTGGATTCCATGATTCCATGGAAGGAGGTGCAGCAAAACCAAATTCCACATTTACTTTTGAGTTCCACAATTCCTACATTGCAGTCCCCATTGTGGATTGGTGATCTGCAAACTTGCTCCCCAACCAAAAAATATTATCAGAAAATAACATGTGAGGGCAAATTCTCCTTGTGCTTCCCAAACCTCTTTCCCATCCCGGATTTTCTTCCCCATTTCCCAGGCGCTGCTGTGTCCGTGTGAAAGGAAAAGGTGTTAAATGCAACCTGCCAGCCTGGTCTGACACAATTCCTGCCACGGGGCTCTGCCTGCCCTCATCCTCGGGGATGAAAGGCAGGGAAGGATGTGGAAAATCAGCCCTGGATGAGGAGGGAGGAGCTGCTCCCTGGAGCAGCTTTAGAAGATTCCGGAGTCACTTCCATGGCTGGGCAAATCCTCCCACTCGTGGAGCTCTCGGGGCTGGAATTGCTGCTCTCATTTCAGGCTCAGCAAACCACATTTAATCCACCCTCCAGCTCTGGGAGAGTTTAGGGCTCCCTGGGCAGGGAAAGGACATCCAAGGTAAGGGAAAGATGCTGATGGATGAATTTTAAAGGAATGTTCCCAGGATTCAGGGGTAGGGAAAGAATCCTTGGTTTGTGCTGTTGGACAGGGAGTTATCAAGTGGAAAACTTGAGATGCCAGGTAGAAAATGCCAAAATTTGCATTGAGTTAGTGGGATAAATCTTAATTTCAATCAATCAGGAATATGATTTAAAGGTTTTCCGTAGCAATACAAGTCCTGATTGATCCCAATCAATCAAAAACAGGATTTAAAGGTTTTCCCTGATCCTGCAGTCCATGCACAACACAAAGAATAACAAATCAAACGCAACCATGTTACATTCATTTACCTGATCCCTAAATTATCTGAAAAAAACCACCAGAATATTCCAGTGTATCCATTTATTTCTTCCTATTCAAGCAATTTAAGGAAGGAAATTTAATGAAGGGAATTTAAGGAAGGTGAAAATTCCATGTCCTGACACTCCTTTAAATGGCAGCACACCTTGACAAATAAGCTCATGCTGGGATTTAGCAGCTTTTAAGTGACAGGATCCAACGAGGTGCAAATGGATAAAGCTTCCCTGAAGTCTGAGACATTCCTGAGCCCATTCCAGAGCAGGACTTGGGATATAATTTATCAAAAATTGAGACTACTCAATAATTTTCACTGTGCTCGATACTCCACCATATTAAAAACCAAAAACTTCCTTTTTTCAAAAATTAAAGATTCACAAAATCTTGGACCCAGAATAAGGTCAGACAAATCCATCTGGATGGGAAATTTTCCTTTTGGTTTTCCAGAGGTGGAGAAGAGGCTCAGCTGCCTCTGCCCTGCAGCTTCCATGGAAAAACAGGAGGGAATCTCCTCTTTCATTCCCTGCATCATGCAAAGCATTAGGGAAGCAGGAAGGAAAGGTAAAAATTGAAAATAAATTTAAAAAAAAACCATCCAGAACTTCATAGGGTTGCTTTTTTTGTTTTTTTTTTTTTTTTTTTTGCCAGGAATACAAGGAATAAAGGAGAAAAGGAAAGGCAGGATCTAAAACCCCATTGTGGCTGGGAAGAAGTAAAGGAGATTATCCAACTGATTGGGTTTGCTTAAACTTCCAGGAAGGACAATAATTGGAGACCTGGATAATAATTGGAGCATATTCCAGGAAGGATAATAATTAGACATTTTTGGAGCTAAGGATGAGAAGGAACTGGAAAATATTTCAGGGATTTTAGGGAAGGGATATTTCCCAATGGCACAATGTTACGTGGAAATACAACAGAACTGTGTGTAAAACTCACAAGTGACCAAGGTGAAATAATTCCAACAGCTGGGAAAGCTTTATTCCCTCTTCTCACAAAACTCCAGCCTTTTTATGCTCTGAATTCCCAGGGCTCCAGCAGCCTCCTGAATTCTTCACATGATTTCAACAAAATTACTCTAAATTTGACACTGGCCATTCTTATTTCTGATTACTCTTGCTTGGAAAGATTAGGAAGACCCTGGCTTTATCCTGGTGCCATGAAAAAGCTCCAATCCCATCTTGTCCAATAATTGCTGGATATCATTTCCTGCCAGTTGCCCTCCTTGCCTTTGATCCCTTTGTCTGCTCATTTTCTCTCTCAGGAACAGCAATGTCCAGTTTAATTTCATTTCTCTGCTGCTGATACCTGATTTGATTTCTTATTCCTTAAAATTCCGCCCTTCGGAGCTCTCCATGAACTTCCATGACCTTCTCCCATTAGGAAGAGAATACATCCAAATTTTGAAAAATCCTGCTTTTTTGTGCTGCTGACCCTCACTTTGCACTCCTGATTGGCACTTGTTCAGAACAAGGAGCTTTGTCTCTGGCAGCAAAAGCTGCCTAAACTCCATCTGGGATGAGTTAATCCTTCGGGAGAAAGATTTGTCAGGGCAGCTGCTGTGGCCTTGGCAAGATTGCTCTGGGTAGAAACTGCCTGAGGTGATTTCCCAGGAAGTTTTCACAGAATCCTGGGATGGTTTGGGTTGGAAAGGACCTCAAATCCCACCCAGTGCCACCCCTGCCATGGCAGGGACACCTCCCACTGTCCCAGGGTGCCCCAATGTCCAGCCTGGCCTTGGGCACTGCCAGGGATCCAGGGGCAGCCACAGCTGCTCTGGCCATTCCAGCCCAGCCAGGAATTCCCAATTCCCAATCTCCCACCCATCCCTGCCCTCTGGCACTGGGAGCCATTCCCTGGCTCCTGTCCCTCCATCCCTTGTCCCCAGCCCCTCTCCAGCTCTCCTGGAGCCCCTTCAGGCCCTGCCAGGGGCTCTGAGCTCTGCCTGGAGCCTTGTCCTCTCCAGGGGAGCATTCCCAGCTCTCCCAGCCTGGCTCCAGAGCAGCTCCAGCCCTTGGAGGAGCTCCGTGACCTCCTCTGATCCTCCATTCCACCAGATCCACATCCTTCTGATCCTCTTAATGTAATTCCACTGAGTTTATTTGGAAGGTGTGGCTGTCCAGACATCTCATCATTCCAGGCATTGGATCATGGAGATTTGTTGGCTTGGGTGATTGGTAAACTCAAGCAGGATCACAGAAAAAGCAACATTTCATCACTGAGAAAAAACTGGGGAAAAAATCACCTGCCCTGTCAGCTTTGAAGGAAATCATCCCTGGGAATGCCCTTAGTGGGAAGAGAAAAGGAAATCAGAGAATCCTGGAATTGCTTGGGTTGGTGGGACATTAAAGCCCATCCAGTTCCAATCCTTGCCATGGGCAGGGACACTCCCACTATCCCAGGTCGCTCCAAGTCTTTGTTCTCCCAGAGCCATCTGGGAATTAACATTTGGTTTATCCCTCTAAAGAAATGGGGAAGCTCTTGGATTTTGTAGGGGAAAGGGAAAGGGAAAGGGAAAAGGAAGGGAAGGGGAAGGGAAAAGGAAAAGGGAAAAGGGGAAGGAGAAGGGAAAAGGGAAAAGGGAAAAGGGAAAAGGGAAAAGGGAAAAGGGAAAAGGGAAAAGGGAAAAGGGAAAAGGAAAAGGAAAAGGAAAAGGAAAAGGAAAAGAAAGGAAAGGAAAAAGATTTTCTGACTTTGTGACTTTGTGACACAAAAGACAACATGAATTTATTTGAAGGATGCTTGTGCCACAAACACTAAAAAATTTTGTGTTTTCCAATGATTTTGAAGGTTTTTGTGAAACATTTCTCCGTTTGTTTAAACTTTCAGAGCAGTTTTGCTTCATAGCACTTGAACCTCTCCCAGAGTGACAGCCTAATCTCTTGTGCATATTTTTAATAAAGCCTGGACAAAGCCCCAGTGGAATTTTCTTCTTGAAGCACTGAGAGGAGCGATTTAACATCAGATATCCAGGAAATCAAACCTTGGGAACGAGTGGAAAACACCGAGGGGTTGATTTCCACATCAAGGCTGAGCCTTGAGTGCTGATAAGGCTGAGTTTAATTTAGTAATGAGCAGGAGTTATCAATAACCAGCTGGTTTTACAGCAGCAATAACAACATCATTAAATGGGGAATCAAAAGGAAAGGGATGAAAAAACTCCATTAGTCCGCGGAAAAATGGAAATGGCGGAAAGCGCCGTTAACGGGATTAAAGGGAGGCAGAAAGGTTAATTGGGAGCAAGAAGTGAAGGGAAATTATTAGCAAAAAGCTGGAAATGTTCAAAACAGTGCTGGGGAAATTACAGGATAAATCTGGGAAGATTTATCCTCGGAAAGAGAAGGGAATTGCACACGGCCATTCCTCACCACGGGGATTTGGGGAAAGAGATTTTAGGGAAAAAATCTGACTGGGGAAAGAGATTTTAGAGAAAAAAAATCTGATTGTGGGGAGCAGAGGGTGGTCAAGGGCCCTTCCAGGCAGGAATGGGACTGGAAGTGTCTCATCCTCCTCCTGCAAATCCTTGGAAGTGCCCAAGGCCAGGCTGGATGGGGCTTGGAGCAACCTGGGAGAATGGGAGGTGTCCCTGCCTATGGAACTGGATGGGGTTAAAGATCCTTCCCAATCCAAGCCATTCTGGGATTCCGTAATTTTATGGAGCAGCTCCATTTTTCCCCTCATCTCCTCTTTGCTTTATTCCCTTCCCATTTTGTTAAAGCGCAAAGGACTGAAGGAAAAGGATGGTTAAGAGAAGTGAAGGATTTGAAGCTTTGAATCCATCTTTTTTTGGATGATAATTAAAAATAAATCCTGTCCTCACCTTCCCTAAATAGTGTTTTTTCTAAAATTAAATTGTTCGCCGGAATACTGGGAAAAAATCAATTTTTATTATTATTTTCCAGCCTACAGAAAATGAATTTCATATAATACATAAAAAAACAGGACACAGCTGAAGTGAAATTTGTGATTCTCAACTGATAAGAAAAATTAAATATTGAATCAAATAAGCCAGAGGGTATGGAAGGGAAATCAGGTTAAGGGGGGTTTATTTTCCTTGGAAATTGCCCTCCTGTAGGACTGAAAGTGGAAAAAAATGCACAGATTACCCAAAAATAAACTTCCAACCTGGCCATAAAATCCTAAATGTGGTTATGACTTGAGTTTGTGAGCTGTAGCCTTCACATAGAGCACAAAATTGCAAACTTTTTGTTTTATAATCCTTAACTAAAGAAAAAAAATAAAATTATTCATAAATATCCAGGACAGATTCACCCCAGCCATAAAAGAAAATAAAAAGGAAATGTTCCCTGTAACTCACACATTCCAAGAGTCACTTCACAGGGATTTCTCCTGTTCAAATGCACTTTTTAAGTTGCAAAACTTCAAATTCCTTGAATGAGTCTCAACATTCCCATTTAAAAGTGCTGTTTCTGCACAGGAATTTGTAATGGATGTCTCCAAGGAAAGGCAGAGCCAGGAATGAACGGCTCAGGATTAATCCACCCCACAAAGGAGATTTTACCTTTAGATCTGGGGATTACTTGGAGTGGAAAACATTAATTTTCATCTCTTCCATGGTTTTTTTTCCTATGACTAATTGCAGCCACTCTGGATATTCCCAATGCTCATCCCAGCCTGTTAATTCCAGGTCTTGCCATGTTCTGAGTTCCCTTGACTCCCCGAAATGATGCATTCCACAGGGAAATCATTGCTTTGCATAGAAAAACATTTTTATTTTACAATTTCTTTTAGAATCTTAGAATTCCAGAATTATTCCAGATGGGAAAGCCCTCCAAGATCATCAAATCCAAACATTCCCCAGCACTGCTGAGCCCACACTGTCCTCAAATGCCACATCCACACTCAAATGTCAATTCAAGTCTTTATTCCCTGGTTTTGTAAGTCAAATTTCCCAAGCCTTTTCCTCCAGGCCATTTGTCACCTCCTAAATTTGAAATTCCCATGCCAGAGGTATTCCCTGTGCCCTTTAACCTTGAGTATGGAGAAGTGGACACAAATTTGGGGATAAATAAATCACATTTAAACAGAGAAGCTCCATAAACTTCTCTTTCCCTTTCCCACTATCGAGCACTTTGAAAATTTCTTCTGATTTTCATCACCTTCCAACATCTTCGTAAAATGCTGGGAGAGGCAACTTTCTCCAGGCTTTTCTTCTCCATTAGAAAAGTTTTTATTTGGAAAAGTTTTGCCTTGAGATATTTAAAACAAGACCATGAGAAACATTATTTTTTTCCCCAGGGCTGTACAGATTTTTAATTTTTTTTTTTTTTACTTATGAGACCATGAGAAATGGAAATTTTAAGTCAAGAATCCTCTTGATGATCCCAAAGGGCTTTTCCAACTTTCCATCTGATAGTTGGATATCAGGAGGAATTTCCCCATGGAAAGGGTGCTCAGGCCTTGGGAGGGGCTGCCTAAGGAGGTTTGGAGTTCCAATCCTTGGAGGTGTCCAAGGAATTCCTGGATGTGGCTCTTGAGGTGGGAATCAGACACAGGCTGGACTCAATGATTCCAAAGGGCTTTTCCAGCCTCAATGATTCCAGGATTTCTTCGGTTAACATCTCAAAAAAAACCAGCAAAGGCCAAACAGTGCTAAAAGCAGGGCAAAGCACAGAATAAAACTGGAAAAATCTGTTTTGTGGAGAAAAGGGAAGAGCAGGAATAACAGAGAGTTTTGGAGATGGCAGCAGCTTTGGTGCATCATCTGTGCGAGAGAAAGAGTTGATCCCTCCTTTTCCAGCTGAAATAATTCCTACTTTGGATTACTCCAAGGAAAATGCAAATTTGGGCTTAGTTATAAAATCCCTGCCTTGTTTCTTCCCCAAACATGTCCAAATCCATTTAAAGAAAAGGGAGGCGATGTCATTAATTAGATGCAAAGTGTGATGCAACAGGAAATTCTTCCATTATTTAGCCATTGGCTAATTACATTTAATTTGTGCTTTTCCTGGGAGCCAGTAATTAACCCAAGGAGCTTTGCCAAGCAAGGAGTGAGGACTTTGTGCTGGAGCAGAGCAAATTGGGCTTTGATGTGTTGCTGATGAGTGGCAGCTCCTTCAAGGTGAAGCATAAAAAGGCTTTAAAACCCTTTAAACATGAACAGAAGCCTTTGGCTTTCCATGGTAATTAACACCAGAGTTAAATAGGATTTAGGATTAAAATGAGGCCCCGCGTGTTTTCCTGGAAGTTGATCTTCACTTCCCAGGTCAAGAGAACAACTTTGTGATGAACCTGTTGGAGTTTGGATTGCTGTTCATTCCCAGCTCAGGGTTTGACATGCCTGGGGAGTAAATCCTTTAAATCCATTCGATTTTGGTCTTTTAGGATCAATTATTTCCTACATTTGAGCAGCGGCTCCTGGTGTCCAGCAAATTCCATGTTTTGTGCTAATGGGATCTGCACGACTGGGATGAGCCTGGTGAACTTCCAGGAGGAATCTCAGATCCATTCCTCCTCTCCCACCTTTGCACAGCAAAGAATTGGAAAATCCCAAAATGGTTTGGGTTGGAAGGATCTTAAATCCCACCCAGTGCCACCCCTGCCATGGCAGGGACACCTCCCACTGTCCCAGGGTGTCCCAGCCCCAACGTCCAACCTGGCCTTCAACACTTAAAGGGATCCAGGGGCATCCACAGCTTCTCTGGACACCCTGCACCAGTGTTTTACCACTTCCTTTGTTTATTTCTTGTCCCACAAAGAAACATTCCACAGCTCCATGAGTGTGGAGGACGAGACAGCACAGGCAGCTGGGATAAATCTCCTTTAATCTCCAGAGTGTTGTAATTTCCTTTAGGCCTCACAGTCTTTAATAATATCTGGGATGATAACAACGTCTGGGAATATTTTTAGCATTCCTTTGTTACTCAGACAGTGTCAGGACTGTGCTGCTTTTTCTTGTTCACAGCTTCTCATCCCAAGCTTTGTGCTGAAGGCGAAGTGTGGAATTAATATTGTGCTTATTCCTTGAAACTTCCACTGAGATCCTGCCAGGATCAGTTCCAGCAGTTGTTGTTCTTTCCGATGCATTTATCAGCTGAAAATCCGGTCCTACAGATATTTCTGTGTTCGCTGGGCTGTGCTTTGGGATTTGGAGACAGAATCCCAGGATTTCTGAGGCTGGAAAAGCCCTTCAATGTCACCAAGTCCCAGCTGTGCCCAGTGCCCACTTTGTGCCCAGCCCAGAGCTCTCAGTGCCACCTCCAGGGGACACCTGCAGGGATGGGCACTGCAACCCTCCCTGGGCAGTGCCAAGGCCTGAGCCCCCTTTCCATGGGGAAATTCCTGCTGTGCCCACCCGGAGCTGCCCTGGCCCAGCCTGAGGCCGTTCCCTCTGCTCCTGTCCCTGTTCCCTGGAGCAGAGCCCGACCCCCCCGGCTGTGCCCTCCTGGCAGGAGCTGTGCAGAGCCACAAGGGCCCCTGAGCCTCCTTTGCTCCAGGTGAGCCCTGCCCAGCTCCTCAGGGATTCTGCAGCCCCTGCCCAGCCCCTCAGGGATTCTGCAGCCCCCAGCCGAGCTCCCAGGGATTCTGCAGCCCCTGCCCAGCTCCTCAGGGATTCTGCAGCCCCTGCCCAGCTCCTCAGGGATTCTGCAGCCCCTGCCCAGCTCCTCAGGGATTCTGCAGCCCCTGCCCAGCTCCTCAGGGATTCTGCAGCCCCTGCCCAGCTCCTCAGGGATTCTCCAGCCCCCCTTCCCAGCTTCTCAGGGATTCTCCTCAGGGATTCCCAGCCCCTTCCCAGCTCCTCAGGGATTCTGCAGCCCCTTCCCAGCTCCCTCAGGGATTCTCCAGCCCCTTCCCAGCTCCCTCAGGGATTCTCCTCACAGGCCTTGTTCCAGCAGGAGCGCTCCAGTCCTTGGCACAGATGTCCCTTGATGGAGTTTCTGACCCAAGGAAAACTCTGTGACCAAAGCAACTGCCAGGACAACACCAAATTGAATGGCGTCCCTGATTAAAAATAAACCAACTTTAGGAACACTTTCAAATTTTAAGGGGCAGGTGAAAAAGCTGGTGAATGTAAAGGGAGCAAAACTACTGGACAGAGCCCAGAAACTCGCAAATCCTGCAGAAATCTCCAGGAGGTCCCTTTGGAATCGCATCTGCCTTTGTCTGACCTGCTCCTCAACCCTATCCCACAAAGCTCCTGCCATAAAAAGGCTTCAACAGATGGACAGGTAGATGTGGCATTCCCGGTGTTCCAAGGCTGTTGCTGCATCTCTCCCAAATTTTTTGCATGGATCCATTTGCATTTTCCCAGAGGACTTTGCAAAGGAGGCCACCTACAAAAGTAAATCTCAGGCTGTTTCCCAAAACAGACCTTAAATCTGACAAGTGAAATGGACTGAGAGTCACAGATCCTAAATTCCAGGGATTTATAACACAGGCTGGCTCGGCTCCAAGAACATCCAGGAAAGATTAAGGAACACAAAAGAATTGAAGTTTGAGGACACAACAGCTCAGTCCTGCCTGGAAGCTGAGCTTTGACACATCATGAGGGGCTGGGTTTCCCTTATTCTTTGCAGTTCTTGAGGGTCATGGAATCATGGAATGTCCTGAGTGGGAAGGGATCATCCAGGGGTTTTCCAGCCTGACTCCTGGCCCTGCCCACACACCCCAACAATCCCACCCTGGGCATCCCTGGGGGTGTTGTCCAAATGTTCCTGGCAGCCTCAGGAATGTCACCATTCCCTGGGGAGCCTGGGCAGTGCCAGCACCCTCTGGGGGAGGAACCTTTCCCTGAGATCCAAACTAAACCTTCCACCACAGTCAGCAGAATTCCTACATTATTTGAATCTGTGCACAAAATGGAATCCAAATGGAGTTCTCTGTCCCACCCCTCTTTTTTGATGGTTCTCAGCCCAACATCTGCCTGTGCTGCTTCCCTGGATCCTGCAGTGCCCAGGTGCCACCACTGGCTCGAGACTCATTTTCCTGGGAGCTGGAAACTGCCTGGAATCCAATTCTCCACAGCTCCAGTGGAAGAAACTTTCCTTTCCCTTGATATCCCCTGAAGCTGTAGCACCTGAGTTTTCCTGAGGGGAGGAGGAAACCCTTGATCCCAGTCAATGACTGGCAAAGATCACTGGATGGAGCCATCCAGTCACCTGTGAGCTCTTCCAGGTGATGAGAACCTTGGAGAGCTGCTCCCAAAGGATTTGATTTTGGCTATTTGCAAGGCAGATCCATGAGCTGTGAAAAGGAAATTCTTCCTGATCCAAGAGAAAATGTCACTGCTCTGAAGTGGCCTCACTTATTTTATAATCCTGGAACTGCTGAGGTTGGAAAAGAACTCCAAGATCAGAGTCCCAGCTGTGCCCAATGCCCACCTTGTCCCCAGCCCAGAGCTCTGAGTGCCACCTCCAGGAATTCCTGGGACACCTCCAGGGATGGGCACTCCAAACCAAGGACAGATATTCATGGAACCATGAAGGTTGGAAAAGACCTCAAAGTTCATCCAACCATCCCCAGCCCTGCCAAGGCCACCACTGCCCCGTGTCCCCAGGTGCCACATCCACAGGGATTTGAAATCCCTCCAGGCATGGGGACTCCACCCTGGACCTGTGCCAGGGCTGGGGACCCTTTTAGGGAAGAAATGTTCCCAAATCTCCAATCCAAACCTCACAGAATCCCTGAGGTTGGAAAAGAGCTCCAAGATCAGAGTCCCAGCTGTGCCCAGTGCCCACCTTGTGCCCAGCCCAGAGCTCTGAGTGCCACCTCCAGGGGACACCTGCAGGGATGGGCCCTGCAACCCTCCCTGGGCAGTGCCAAGGCCTGAGCCCCCTTTCCATGGGGAAATTCCTGCTGTGCCCACCCTGAGCTGCCCTGGCCCAGCCTGAGGCCTGTTCCCTTCCAGAAGGTCCCCCGGGCCTCCTTTTCTCCAGGCTGAGTTCCCTCAGCCACTCCTGGTGCTCCAGACCCTTCCCTGGACCTTCTCCAGTCCCTTCCATGTCCTGCTGGAAGGTGAGGAGCCCAGAATTGGACACAGGAGCTCAGACAAAACCTGCACCAGATTTTCCATAATTTCTGCAGCTCCAAATCCAGACTTTCCAAAGTAAAACTCTTCCACCATCAGCTCATTTTTTTCAACACCTTTCCACTCTGCTCTAAGTTTTTAGTGTTCATCATCAGAGCCTTCCAACATCCCAAATTATCCTTATTTTCCCACTAATGACCATTGGAAGTAGCTCTTGGGAGATAAAATCTGAATGTCAATCCATTATTTTGTGGCTCTCAGAAGCAAAAGTTTCTCTGCAGTTTTAGAAATTCCCCACACTCACTTTTTAATCAGTTTGTGATCTTTTTTATTGTCTCCCAACAAAAACTGAAATTTTGTGTTTTAAATAAGGATTTCCTCACAGGTGAAGATAATTGAAAACATCTATCCAAGGTCTCCAGGATGAAATAATAACAAAATAAACAAAAGTGAGAATTGAATTTATCTCAGGATGCTTGAGAATTTGGATTATCTCCCTGACATGTGACTTTTGTCCCATCTTGTGTTGTTTTTATTTCGAACAAACACATTGCCCCTTTAATTAACATTTTGTCCTGATCTTTCATTGACTGTACAGTAATTTAACTAAAAAATCCATTTATATCTCTCTTAAAGCTCTTGCCTCTGCTTTCAGTAATTAAAGCATCCTCCCAAAAATGAATTATTTCCTAATTTGGGTCTTATTTTCACTTTCACACTTTCATTTTCACTGATTCATCCATCAGCTTTTCCAGGATGGATTAACCAGTGTATTCTTGTTTTTTTTCAAATAGGTTTTATTTGCCTAAGTATTTTTTGTTTTATTTGAAAAATAGAGCAAAAGTCACGCAACCCCACCATAGCCACCAGTCTGACCTCTGGGGGAGGAAAAATACCCCCAGAAAAATGGAAACCAGCTCTTTTCTACCTCAGAAACTCCTAGAGGTGGAATCTCACCACATTTACACTGAACTTAATCAGCAAAAACAAAATTCCAGACGGGTCACAGCATTCCCAGGGCGGTGCTGGAGCCCAGCTCTGCTGCTTACCTGGAATAACTGAGAAGGAACAAAATCCACCTTCCAAATCCCAAAATCAACTTCCCCTGGAGCCACCTCGTGGCTTTGTACAGCTCCAGCCCCACCTCCTGTGGGGTTTGGCCAAGAGCCGATGAGAGGTGGCTTTAATGAGGGGCAGGTTTTAATGAGGTTATTAATTAACTCTTTGTGAATAATTTTTTCTTTCATTTTCTGACTCAATTTATTGCAAATAAATGTTTGGACCCGGTGTCAGATCGACCTTGAAGGGTCAATTTGTTGGCCTCAAATCTCTCTTGAACCAGCAGAGAAGAAATGTTTAAAATGTTTAAACTGTTTAAAATGTTTAAAATGTTTAAAATGTTTAAAATGTTTAAAATGTTTAAAATGTTTAAAATGTTTAAAATGTTTAAAATGTTTAAAATGTTTAAAATGTTTGTCTACTTCCATACCTCCCTTGGGATGAGAAGAATTTTAGGATGGGATTTCTCAATCTCTCGATCCAATGGGAATTTCCATGATAAGATAAGACAGATTTATACATACAAAATAATATATTTAGAGGTAAGTATCGGCTTTTGAGCAGATAAATCCCACATTTTGTGCTTGAGAGTGAAAACAAAAAACTTTAGGAAATTGTCCTTGAGGGGGCACATTTTAATCCAAGATCAGTTGAACTCCAAAGGTGAAAACCTCTGAAAATTGACCATGAAGAAACTTGAAATTTCCCATAATTGACAATAATCTTGTGGCAGATCTCACCTGTATTCACCACTGAAACAAACTAAAATCAGTCCTGGTTTCTTTCCAAGACCAGATCATAAGAAAAAAGTTTATAGATGTCAAAAATGAATAAAATAGATGATAAATCAACACTGAGGGCATCATGAAGGAAAGAATGAGCACCTTCATACAGTCTGGACATCACATCTCGAATTTTCTCAAAATTCTTGGGAAAGGCAGAGAGGAGAATTCCAGCATTTCTGTACCAGAAAAGAGGGAGGAATGGGCTGAAAGGATAAAATATTCCAAATGTCGTGCATAATTGAGTTAATAAGCTCATTTATTCAAGTCCCAGAAACCTCAAAATAGCATTTTCAAGTGTTTTTCATTTTTTCTTTATCAGTTTTACGTCGGCTCCTTCTTGGAGCCTGAAATACCTGTTCAAGTCAGGGATTTCAAGGGGAAAGGGAGGGAATTTAAGGGGGAATTGTGGTTCCATCCTTCCAGGAATGGAACAAAAACTGGTGAAGGCCCACATGGGACAAAGGGAAAAAGGATTCACTGCATCCAAAGTGAAATTCATCTGTGAGTGATGGGAAGGTTTCCCAAATTTTATTTCACTTTTATCTACACCCCTAAAATCCCCCCTTGCTGTGCCTGCAGGTAGCACTGCCATGTGCAGATATTCCTTAAGGATGCACTTCCAAGGCCTGTGGGTCTTAAAATCACACTCCTGTTAATGACAATATAAAACATAAATTGAGTGTATTTAACACTTTCTCCCAGTGTGGGATTGCCTCCAGGCCTCAGAGGCAAAGCTCTCATTTTATTTAAATGTTTCTGCTGAATGAACGGGAAAAATCTCTGCTCTACGTGGCCTTCAGCCTTGGAGCAGGCCTCATGTCTCTGTTTCATTCCTGAGGGTTAAATCCACAGAAAAAAAAAGGGAATTCTGGTGAAAACTTGAGGTGTCTGTGTCATTCCAGAGGGGCTGGGACCTTCAGCTCAGCTCCTCCATGCTGGCAGCCCCAGGTTTCATCAGCCCCTGGTTCCTCTCCAGCCATGTCCAAGGAACGTCAGCTCAGCTCACACCCAGCTGGTGAAGGCCTCTGGATGCTCCTTGACATCAGGAAAATGGGAATTGTTCCAAGAAAAAAATCGAGCCAGATGATGGCAGAGAAGCTGTGGCTGCTTCAACCCTGGAAGTGTTGTCCAAGCAAGGCCAGGTTGGACATTGGGGCTTGGAGCAGCCTGGGACAGTGGGAGGTGTCCCTGCCATGGCAGGGGTGGCACTGGGTGGGATTTAAGATCCTTCCAACCCAAACCATTCCATGGTTCCAATATATAGATAAATAAGCTTATATCCATGTATAGAGTTGTTAAGAAACATAGAATTTTGTTTATATTTATGACATCTTCCACTATCCCCGATTGCTCCAAGCCCCATCCAACCTGGCCTTGGACACTTCCAGGGATCCAGGAAAAATTTTGGAAGAGACCTCTCAGATCCTGTATTTTTATTCACATTATATATATATTATAATAATATAGATGGCATGTGTATATATCCATGTATAGTATATATTATATATATATTATACACATGGATATAAATCAATAGGGAGTTGAGTAATATCATGATGTTATTAACAACCATTCCAGCAAATATTCAAAATGTGGGAATAAGAAATAGGAACACAATAAATTCCTAGAAATATTAAAACAAAATAAATTCCAACAAAACCCTGCAGCTTTTCCAAGTGATGTCTGGTGCAGGCTGCCCTAGGCAGAGGCTGGGTGCAGTTCCAGAATAAAGCAGGGATTCATTCAAAGCATCTCCTCCATGGATCCCCCTTGGGCAGCACCAGAGCCCAGCCAGGCCTGCACCCAAGATGAACCAAAATGGCCCCAAAATGCACGGCCGGGCACGGGGTCTGTCCCTGGGATCAGTTCTGCTCCATTTGCACCTTGCAGTTCATTGTCCCATTCCAGCTTTAGCCCCTGCAGTCCCACCCTGCTTGTTTTCCTCTCTCCAGCCCATGGGGTTTGTGCTCCTGGGCTGAGATTTGGGTCATTTGTCCTTGGTGCCCAGCTGGAGCAGGAATTGTTTTGTCTCCCTGCTCTGTGCACAGAGCTCACCATGCCCAGACCCTCACACTAAAGCAGCACAGAATGTGAAAATAGAAAAGCTGAACCTGAGGCATCACAAGCAGGATTCCCAGCCTGGAGATCCCAGCCATGTCCCCCTTCCCACACTTGGAAATCTGATCTAAAAGCTGAAAAAAGCTCCCGGATTTCCATATCGAGTTTCCCTGCTGTCAGTGCAGCTCCATGGATTTGCTGGGTCTGATGCTGCTGTCCCCTAAATGCATTCCAGGGAAAATCACCCACGTGTTTATTCCTCCATAAATCACCTCTCACAGCCGCCCAGCTGGTGAGAATTCTCCTGGCTCTTCCAAGTGAACATCCAGAGCTTTCCATCAAGGGGAATCCATCACCTCAGCCCTCAGGGATCCAGGTTTAGGGATAGCACATGGGAATGATGTCCTGGAATAATTCCATCCCCAAATCCACAGCTGATACCTCCCGAGGTTCCTCTTTAATTCCATCTCCCACTCTCCTGCTTCTCTCCTCCTGGGTATAAATCAGTGCTGATGGAATTAAGATTATTCCAGGGCATAAAAGGCAAAATTACTGAAATGCAAGATTTTAGTGATCCTACAACCACTCCATGGCATCATTCCCTAAATTACAAAATCCTTGATTATTTCCTCAACAGGCTCCTCTTGGATTTATGTATTTATTTTTTTTTACTACATTCAGTCCTTATATTAAATCCAAATATAAAACCAATATCTTATCTCATTCCTGCCTATAATTCTTTGTGTTTGGAAATAATGATCCAGGCTCCCACAGATATTTCTGGGCAGCACCATTTTTATCCTGGATTTTTTTTTATTTCTCTTTGCCTCCCTCTTAATTTGATTTGCATTTTTCATGCCTTTTCCACTTTCCCCACAAGTCAGCAAAATGATTCCTCTGGAATATTTTGTATTCCTGGGCCACCATCATGGCAGGAAAATAAAATTCTGATTAAAAAAACATGGAAGTTCCTTTTTCTTCCTGCCACAAACTCCTGGAAAATCGATAGGAATTAAATGCTGCACATAAAAATATTATTAGAGTTTTATAGGGTTTCTTTAGGGTTTAATTAATAAAGTCAAGCAGCTTCTTTGGGGTTTTTTGGGGCATCTCATAAAAATTAAAGAAAAAAGTTTATTAAGTAAATATTAGAAGAGCAAAGTATCAGAAGGGACATATAAGGAGAATAAGGAACTTTTGCCCAAGGAAAGGAATAAAATTAAAGTTAATTGAGATGGGAATAAAACCTCTGGAATAGTCACAGGCCTGGATAGGAGAGGGAAAAAATTCAGAATAATAAATTATTTAATTCCCTGCAAAGGACTGCAAGAAATATAGGAATGAGTTGGATCCCAACCTAGATCCACATGATCAGAAATTATTCCAGGAAAGGTTGCAAGAAGGATAAAGAAAAAGGGAATAAGAGATTTTTTGGGGGGGAGGCGGTGGGAAGCGATGGGTTTTCTTTGGGGAATCACAATTCCCTTGGAATGTTTTGCTGTAAAAAAAATAGAAATTTAAATTCAAATTTAATTTAATTTTAAAATGCCAGTATTCCAGAAATTGCCTGAAAGATTCTAAAAGAGGCTGGGAAGGGGTTGGAAATCACAGAGAGGGAGAAGCCAAAGGATTTTCCAGGGCAGGGAATGCTCAACCCAGAGCAACCAGAGATAAGTCAACCCCTTCCTTCCCTTTAGGGACCAGAAACAAAAAGCAAGAACAGAAAGAACAGGAATTGTCCCTTTTCCCATAAAAAGCTGCTCCACCAATTAAAATACTTTGGAAATATGAAGGATTTGGATCATTTCCTTAAATTTTGCTGGGTTTTCCTCTCATTCTTCAGCCCTGGCTTGGGCTGGTTCCTGTGATTCCAGCAGAAGTATGGCTGATCCTCATGGAATTCAGGACCCGGATGCATCCCCATGATTTCCTCCCTAGGAGAAGGTTCCTTGGTCCACATGGTCCAAGATGTGGGATTGAAAAGCAAATTCCTTTCTGCTTGAGGTGATCCTGACTTAGTGTCCAAAATCCCAGAAAATGAAAACCATCAGTCTGTGGTTCCTCCAGGAAGAGCAGACCTCCTCCCAGGGGATTATTGATGTCCATCTTTGAGCATCTTTTTCAGGGGAGAAAAAAGAGGGAAGTGAGCATGGAATTTTTGGGGTTTGTTGCAGAGTTTTTAAAATTAAATAAAGAGAAATAATGGAGAGAAATTGCAACTGATTCCCACCCCCATCCCACTTTAGCCAGTGGGGATTGATGACATCAGGGGCAACCATCCTTTGGATGGGATATTGGGAAGGAATTCCTGGCTGGGAGGGGGAAGAGGGGCTGGGCTGGAATTCCCACAGAAGCCATGGCTGCCCCTGGATCCCTGGCAATGCCCAAGGCCAGGCTGGACACTGGGGCTTGGAGCAGCCTGGGACAGTGGGAGGTGTTGGGTATGAAAGGGATGGGATTTAAGGTCCCTTTCCAACCCAAACCATTCTGGAATTCTCTGATCAGGACACCTCTCACCCTGTGATCCTTTTATCCAGAGGGATGGTGGCCATGGATACGTTTGGACCTTGGGAGTTTGTAAATAATTTCCAAACCTGTTGTTAATAATTGTTAACAATTGTTAATAATTTTTCATCTACTTTGAGCTGGAGTTTGAATTTACCTTTCCCCATCATTCACTGATGCAGCAGCTTGACAGACAGGCTCCTTCCTTTCTCCAAGCTGGAATACAGCAGGAAAGACTAATTTTATCTTTTCCTAGAGCTCAGTTGAGAGCAGAACCAGCACAATGGCAGCAGAGCTGTTCCAATCCCATCCCATCGCTCCATAATGAGACATCTGGGAAGGACAAGGAGGATTTTTGGCCTTGGAATGTTTCACTTTTGGAAGTCCTGCTGCTCCAGGACCCAGTGAAACTCATGGAGATCTGAGTGTGGCATCGCTTACCTGGGATCTTTGTGACATTCCTGTAAACACAGCTCTGTTAGAATTCAGGAATTTAATGAATGGGAAAGCCATTCTTCATTAGACACCTCTGAATGAAAAATATCTCCTCGTTATCCCCCTAACGAAGCTCAATCAATGAGTGGCTATTCAATCCCAGCATTAATTGGGAATCCAATATTTCCCTGAGTGCTACACAGGGCGAGCACTTTGCAGCAGCACCTCTGGAATTTGGCTGTGAGATGAAAACAAGGGAGGAGAAAAAGACGGATGGGTGGGAATCTGCCTGAGAGGAGCAGGGGTTTTAAGCCATGGTTGTACCTGTTTCATGGAACCTGGAATGGTTTGGGTTGGAAGGATCTTAAATCCCATCCCATTCCACCCCTGCCATGGCAGGGACACCTCCCACTGTCCCAGGCTGCTCCAAGCCCCCGTGTCCAAATGTGGTGGCGTTCACAGGGGCCCCAGGATGAGGGAAGAGATGAGAATCTTGACTCCATGTTTCAGAAAGCTGATTCATTATTTTATGATCTATATTATATTATAACAAAAGGACATATTAAAATTATACTAAAAGAATAGAAGAAAGGATTCATCAGAAACCTTGAAAGGAAAGGAAAAGAACGGAATGATAATAAAATCTTGTGACCCTCAGAGAGTCCGAGACAGCCAGACTGTGATTGGCCATTAATTAAAAACAACCCCATGAGACCAATCCCACAGCAGCAGATAACCATTGTTTGCATTTTGTCCCTGAGGCCTCTCAGCTTCTCAGGAGGAAAAATCCTAAGGAAAGGATTTTCCATAAAATGTCCGTGACATCCAACCTGGTCTTGGACACTGCCAGGGATCCAGGGGCAGCCACAGCTTCTCCAGGAATTCTGTGCCAAGGCTTCCAGACCCTCCCAGCCAGGAATTCCCAATTCCCAATACCCAAACTGAAATTCCCCTCTGGCACTGGGAGCCATTCCCTGGCTCCTGTCCCTCCATCCCTTGTCCCCAGTCCCTCTCCAGCTCTCCTGGAGCCCCTTCAGGCCCTGCCAGGGGCTCTGAGCTCTCCCTGGAGCCTTCTCCTCTCCAGGGGAGCATTCCCAGCTCTCCCAGCCTGGCTCCAGAGCAGCTCCATGAATTCCTCTGGAATCTTCTGAGCAGCTCCACGTCCTCTTGATGTTGCGCCCCAGAGCTGGATGGAGCTCTGCAGATGAGATCTCACCTGAGCAGAGCAGAGCTTGGAGCGCTTCCCAAAGATCCCCCAGCTCCTCAGGGATCTGGGCTGCTCCAGTGGCAGCAAAACTCCCTCATGGGCTGCAGAATTCCCCTGGTTGCTGCTGGGACCAGGAATTCTGGAACCAGCATGTGGCTCACCAAGGAGGTTGTTCCCTCACCTGTATGAATTGAAGGCTTTCCCAGTATCCCAGGAAAATCCCAGATTTTCCTCAGCAAACCTGGGTGAACAGAACTCCAAAGGTTAAATTGGAGTTTTTATTCAGTCCTGGGCAAATGGAACTTCCACAGCCAGGCTGGGAAGTTTCCTCTGGGCCCAGCAATATTTTTAATTCATCGAGAACATTTTCATTTGCTCCTGATGAGGAACCTCTGAAGGCATAGCCAGGAAGGGTCAAGAGGCAATTAAGAAAGGAAAATCCTGCTTTTCACTGCTGGGAAAAACAGTTAATTAATGAAACAAGTGGAAAAGAGAGAGAGGAAAGAGCTGAACTCCAATTTGGAAAAATTTAAGGAGCTTTCTATCAAATGAATTGATTACCAGCCCAATCATAATCAGGATTCTTGGATTAGCAGTTAATTTGGGGAATCAATTAATAGCCGTATTTTTTCCAGCCACAGTTTCCAGGGAATTCAGTGCAGCAGGTTTTTGGAGATAACAGATGCTGGATTAGGGGCTGTGGAATGATTCCCTGTCAATACAACAGCTCTGCTTCCAGGATTTTTATTTTTAGGGATTTTTCTGCATGTGACTGGGTGTTGGGTGAGTTATTTTCATTCCTTTCTTGTTGCCTGGGCACTTTCTCTGGTTTTTTATATTAAAGAACAAATTATTCTCCCAAGAACTTTTTAGGGCTCCCTGCTCTGTTGGAGGTTTGTGGAATAATCTCTTCTCTGGGGGTTGAGCACGAATATTTCCTGCCAAAATAACAACTCAGAACTTCCAGAAAACTTTGTGGGAATTTGCTCTCCTCGTGCTCCAAGGCTGGGATGCTATGGGAGGAAAACACTGGAAATCTGGAATTCTCCCCCTTTCCTGCTCACTGGGATGGATTTTGTGGGAACATAAAAATGGGATTGGATCCAGAGCAGTTCAGAATAACGAATTACTGCCTGTTAATTATCAGATGTGTAATTAAAATGAATCCTAAAGCATATTTTGGCAGTAATTCCATGCCAGTGGCACAAACTGAGGAGTTTGTTTGCCACAACCAGACTGGAATTATCTCAAGCCAGGACAATTCCTGAGGCCATGGATTGATCCCTAAATCCAGTACCTGAGGAGGTTCCTGCAGTGTTTAAACCCGGATTAAGCCCTTCCTGAAGTGTTTAAACCCAGATTTTGGGCTCTTGGTGCAGAGAAGTTCCCAAAGTGCTTATCCCAGGACTGTGAGCTTGGATCACACCTAAACCTTTGTGTCTTCTGATTCCTGTTGTTAAAAACAGGGATTTAGGAAAAAACTTGGCATTAAAACCATGATAAATGGATAAATTCAACAGTCCTGTGCTCCATGAAGTCAGAGCTGGATTTAAGAGGAAAACAGCCAAATTTCCATTTCCTTGTGTGTCTGTGGTCACCACTGGTCAGTGGCCACCTAAAAATCCAGGAGCAGCTCCCCCAGCCCATGGATTTTCCACCTCTGTTCCCAAATGATGATGGGAACAAACCCATCCCACCCCTCTCTTTGGGGTCAGGTCCTCAAGATCAGTTTTCCTGTGAAAAAATCATCAATAAATTTTTGAAATGCTACTAATTGGAGTCCCAAGGAATTCCCATTCCTGGCTGTCCTGGGGAATATCCCACTGGAGATCCACATGAACCACCTGAGGGATCAGACTTTTGGAAGACAAGGCTGACTTTAAAACCTGGGATTTTCAAAATTAAAACCTGGGATTTTCAAAATTAAAACCATTTTCTTTCCATAATTTCCATTGAGCCAAGTCTCTGGCATTCAGTTCTAACAGGAATTGAGATTTGGGATTGCAACAGAGAGGCACCAAATTTAAATTTTTTTCCTGATTAAAGTGATAAAAACCCTTTTCCTTTCTTTCCATTATCCATCATTTATTAGAAGATCTGGTCTTTAATTCTGATGTTCCTTGGTAGAATTCCAAATTGTGGCAAAATGAACTAAATCCAAAGCATTTTAAAATATTTCTAAACCCAAAGTGGCATCATTTAGTCAAAAACCAGGAGGGCGTCAGACAGTGATGGATCCAAGTGAAATCCCACATGGAATCTTCTGCTTAATGAATTCCCAAAAAACCATTCCTTAAAATGTGATGAGAAAAAAGCAGGAACAAGATGTTTCAGGAAGTCCCAGACTAAACCAAGACTAAAAATGGCTTTTCCTGCAAATTCTGTCTCACAACTCTCATTTTATATTTTCCTGCTTCCAATGGCTTTTTCCATCCATGGAGCAGCAGGAATTTTACTCCTCAAGCTGTTCCACCTCAGAATCCCTTTTTTCTTTCTGGTGCTAAACCCATCCCTACATGATCATCCATTTTATAGAATCCCTTCACAAAATATTTGGGAAAGCTGGTGGTTCATCCATCAAATATTTGGAGCAAATGTCTCTGTGTCATTTCACATCTGCCAATTCCCATCCCCAACTTTTTCACCTCAGGAGTGCCCTAAAAAATTCTAATTAAATGCTCATTAAAATTGATTTTATGGCTCAATATTTTTAAACTATGAAAATTTATGAATTATGAATAAATGTTGCTCTCCCCACAGCAGGATGTGGGACCTGTAATAAAAAGCAGCACATGGAATAAAAGGAACAACAGGAAAACTGTGGAGGAAATAAAGGAATGGAAATAAAGGAATGGAAGGTGCTGGATGAGCAGGAGATCCACCTTTCACAAATCTGCTTGAAAAATTGGCATTTATTATTTCATATGGGGAATTTATAGGTGATAAATCCTAAATGTGACACATTTGAGTCTGGAAACTGTTGTGAGGGAGCGCATGAGGAATGAAGAGGGGGGAATTATTTGGAATTAAGCCCATGGGAATATTCCCACATGGAATTGCCAGAGCAGCTCTGGCTGCCCCTGGATCCCTGGGGGTGTCCAGAGCCGGGTTGGACATTGGGCTTGGAGCAGCCTGGGACAGTGGGAGCTGTCCCTTTGTCCAGCTGTCCCTTTGTCCCAACATTCCATGCTAAATTCCCAATGAATTCCTCCCTGTTCCTCCCAAAGGGGTCTTTCCTTGGGATAGAAAGAAAAAAAACCCGCGACAATTAATGTTTATTTTCCATTGGAGTGCCTGGAATTGGTTTTGTTTTAAATCCCACTTTAATTGTTTGCTCAGTGAGGTCCCCGGGAGAGTTTTGTGACAGCAAATTATGAATTGACGTCTCAAAAATAACATTTTGCACTTCTTGTTTCCGTCCAGCTCCCTCCCTCCCAACATTATTTCTGCATTTTGCCCCAAGCTGAATTAATTCCCAACTCAAATATTCCTCAGAATTCTGTCAGCAGCTGTTTAAATCCACAGATTTCAGAGCTCCGTGTTTGTTTCTCCACTCTGAAAAAGTTGTTATTAAATACGGGATGAAATATTTATGCAGCATGACTTTAAAGCAAAGAATATTTGATCACAAGAGGTTTCTTTAATTGAAATAATCTCAGTGTGGAGCTGGAGTTTAATTTAAAGCCTGCCTTGTTAAAACTGAAACTAAGAATGTACAATGACATCTGTAGTGCTTTTCAAATTCAAGTAATTATATTATTATGAATTTTTTATTACACACAAAATCAAATAAACCATTTCCATATTGCTGTCTGTAGGATTTAATTGTGGATTTTTGTGAGATGATTAATAAATAAAATAAATATATGCAAATGGGGGTTGTACACAGCAATAAAGTCAAGATTTTGGGAGCCACCTAAAATAAATAAAACCAGGGAAAAAGCACAGTGAGAAATCCCTTCTATCTGGGAAGGTCTGCTTCACAATCATCATTAAAAGTAATTTTAAAATAATGTGAAGTAATTTAAAAATAATAAAATAAATAGAATAATAATAAAATAGCAAATTATTAAAACATACAAACAAAATAATAAAAATAATATGATTTTAAATTATATAATTTATAAAAATAATAACAGTATAATTTTAAAATAAGTTTAAATTATTTTAAAATAATTTAAAGAATCGGTGACCCCACAGCAGAGGCATCTTCCTAAGAGAGATGCTTAAGATGGGATTCGCTTCTCAGAAATGGGATGTTGATATCCTCAGCTAATTATTGAAAATTCCTTCAAAATTTCCAGGGAAAACCAGGAATTTTTGGAGGAGTTTCTTCATCTAAATTTCCCCTGGGGCATCTCCTTCATTTCTGTGAGCTCAGACGAGCTGAGATGGGCAGAAATTCCTTCTCCTTCCCAGGGTTCTCTCCTGAAATCCAGGTTTTACCAGGCCTGGAGTCCCAGCTCCTGAGTGATAAATCCCACCAGGATGTCACAGGAAGTTTGGGAATGAATCCCTGGGGATGCAGGGATGAGACAAAAGAAGGCGAAGTTTGCAGGAATTAAATAAACTCGAGGATGTTAAATAAACATCAGGATGAGCTGGGTGGTGCCAATGGATGAGCAGAGTGACAACATTTTTCCATCCCCCCCAAATCCCTGGGATGGGAATTCCTGGTCTGGATTCCAGCTCGGAGCACAAGGAATGCCCGGTGCTAGGAGAGGACTTGGAAGCAGCAATCTGGGTTTTACCAGCTCCTTGTCAAAGAAAAAGGATCTGGAATGGGAGTCCCAAGGACTGGGAATTCCTGTGGGATTTAAAAGGGTTTCCAGCTTTTCAGCTCCTTCTGGAAATGTGGTGGAGGTTTTGGAGTCAGAAATGGGAATAATTAAATTATTTTGCTCAGAAGGAGTGTGTTTGGTTTTCAGCTCAGGCAGAAATTCCAAAAGTCTCCACAATCCCAAATCACATTTCCAAGCTCAAGATTTAAGGGAAATCTCCAAAAGAATCAAGAAAAAAGAATCCTGTGTCCCCTGAATGTGGGGATTCGTCCTGTATCACAAAATGGGAAGGAAGAGTTGTGATAGAACAAGGGGGAGTGATTTTAAGCAAAACAGCGAAGATTTAGATGGGATATTTGGAAGGAATTTTTGGCTGAGGGGGTGGGGAGGGGCTGGTAGGATTTTTCCAGAGAAGCTGAGGCTGCCCCTGGATCCCTGGAAGTGTCCAAGGCCAGGTTGGCTGGAGCTTGGAATGGTGGAAGGTATCCAGGGCTTGGAAAAAAATGGGTTTGAAGCTCCCTTCCAACCCCAACCATTCCTGGATTCTCTGATTTCCTGACCCAAATCCTCCCCTGTCATTCCAGAAAGGATCAAAGATCCCCCTTTCTGCAGATCCCCCACCCCATGCTCTGACCTCCAACATCTCTTCCACCACTCCCTGACCCTCCACACTGAAAACATTTTCCCAATCCCAGCCCAAATCTTCCTTTCTGTGACAAAAACCTGATTATCCTGGTTAGAGCCTTCTTGGGAAAAGAGAAACTTTTATTCCTGTCTTTTTTCCAGTGGTTTTCTGTTAATCCATTGGAAACTTCCCTGTGAACTCAGCAACCCCCATCCATCCAGCCTGATGATCCTCGAAGGGTTTTCCAAACTTAACGATTCCATGATTCTCTTCTATGATCCTTTTCTGTTCTTGGCAGCGATGAATTCCTTAATGACTCTTCCAGGGGTTCCTTGTGGCTTCATTAATTTGAGGAATTGGGGAGCTGGAACCTTCCCTGGATCCCTAGAAATCAAGTTTGGTCCTCCAGACTTGCTTGGCGTTAAATAATTCCAGTAATTCCAAGATAAATAGGCTTCTGGAGAGCACCACACCACCTCTGGATTAAAAACAGTAGGAATAAAGAGATGGGAGCAGTTCAGAGCTCTCATTAACAAAACCAAGCTGGGTTTTAATGATCCAGAATTTCAAACCCTGTAGGAGCCCATCCCATGGGGTTTGCTCTGCTCCTGATGCTCCCTTCCCAAAGCTGGGTTCAATGCCTGAATTTCTGAAGCATCTGTGAAGGAAAACCCACTGAAAAAAAACCAGATCAAAGGATGGTTTAAGCCAAAAAATGGGGAAGCAGGAGCTCAGCTGACTCTGACAGAGATATCCCAACATTTTATCTGCTCGATCCCAAGCATGAGGAACTCTGGGAATGAGATGGTGTGGCATTCACATTCTCTGAAAAATTTCTTCACCCAGGACATTTCTCCTGGGAAGCTGAGGAGCCTCAGAGAAAAGGAAAACAATTCTTATCCCATTTGCTTCTCCTGTGTTGTGCTCACATGTGGAATGTGTTTGGAGATTGTTTACCCACAGGTGATTGTTCCATTGCATTCTGCTGGGAGTTGTTTTCACTCTTTGGCCAATCAGGGCCAAGCTGTGTCAGGGCTCTGGAAAGAGTCAGGAGTTTTCATTATTATCTTTTTAGCCTTCTGTAAATCTCCTTTCTGTAATCTTTAGTGTAGTATAGTATAGCATTCTTTAATATAATACAGTATTATAAAATAATAAATGAGCATTATGAGAACATGGAGTCAGATCCATCATTCCTGCCTTCGTTGGGACATTCCCCGCAAATACAACGGGATGGGAGTGGTCACCACTGTGCCCTCTCAGAGGATTGCTCTGCACATCAATAAATCGACTTTTATCAGAGAGGGGACAACAGCTCCCAGGAAGGAAATTTTGGTAATTCCCAGCTCTGTTTGCTCCCAGGTAAGTCTCTCCACACTTCTGAGGGCGTTTCACGCATCTCAACACTCGATTTTCCAACTGGGAATGAAGGAGAGGGATGTCTAAATTACTTTTGGCTAAATAAGGACATTGGCCAGACAAAAATAGTCCAACATCAAAAAAAATCCCTCTATATTAAAAAAAACTTTTAAAAGCTAACAGAGGGAGAATTTCTTTCTTTTGATCTTTTTTTCTTCAAATAACATGAGGAGCAGAAAAATTTTCTTAGAAATTATTTTTATTCACATCCTTGAGAGCATTTTTAAGGAAATATTGAAGATTAAAGTGTCTTGTCCAGTGCCAACCCTTAACAATCAATTTATACTCAGAGAAGCAGAGGAAAATGTTTGGTGTTGTTTGCAAGCATTAATGAAAAATAAATTATTTGGACTCTTATTCCAAAGTGGGATGTGCTGCCTTCCAAAGATTCAAGGAATCAGTGTGGGAACTGTAAATATTTAGGAGTTTCCAAAGGTATTTTGGCCACTAATTGGAAGGAAAATGTGAAAATTGCACTTCCCAAAAATCTCATTTAACAAGGTTTTTTCCTTGGAAGCTTTTCCAATATTCTTCAGGAAATATGAATTTTGATATTGATTGGAATGAAACTTATCCATAAAAACAGCTCCTATCTAAAACTTTTCCTGGGAGCTCAGCTGGGAGCTGCTGCTCCTGTTGCGCCAGTCACTGACTCCCGTCCCAGCAAGCAGCTGTGACACAGAATCCTGGAATTATTTAGGCTGGAAAATCCTCCAAAATCGAGTCCAACAATTCCCAGCCCTTCCAGGGCCACCACTGCCCCATATCCCCAGGGGCAACATCCACATGGATTGTAAATCCTTCCAGGATGGGGACACCACCACTGCCCCAGGCAGCTGTGCCAGGGTTGAAAAACATTTTCCATGATAAAAAATTCCAAATTTCTGTGGTCCATTTCCTCAGGAACCTCCCATCTGAGGGACAAAGTGAAGGCAAACTCCAGCTCGTTGCTCCATGATTTTGTTTTCAGGGAATTAATCAGACTTGGATTTGTTACAGCTCCGAGGCAAATCCTCCTGTTTTCTCATGTTCTATCCAGCCATGGCAATAAATTCCTTGGAAAACTGGGAAATGAGGTGGGAAATGAGGTGGGAATGGGACCTCAGATCCACAACTTCCTGAAAAGCTCCAGGTGAGGCAGAGACCCTGCATCAGATTCCCCTGAGAAACACATCCCAGACTTCTTTAATTCTATTGGAAAACATAAAAAAGAGGAATTTGAGGCTTTGGTTGAACATGGAATCATGGAATGGTTTGGGTTGGAAGGGCCCCCAAGGATCATCCAGTTCCACTCCCTGATCTTGCCAGGGTCGCCTCCCACTATCCCAGGTTGCTGCAAGCTCCATCCATAAAGAGGAATTTCCAAACACAATCCCTCAAAGATTCCCATTCAGCATTTCATGCTCAAATCAGCTTTTAAGAACCTCTCTCTTCAGCTGGGAAATAAAAGAATTCCGAGCTCCTTTTCCAGGCTTAAAAAACATGGATGAGAGATGGGAGATATGTGCACGGCGCATTAGGGTGGATTTGGCATCCTTATCTCTCTGCTTTTGAAATAGTTAGGCTTTGTCTGCTCCTCCATTTGCTGTAGGATATTGGATCATCCATTCCACGTTTGCCTTTCCACGGCAAAATTCCTGAAGCACGGGGAGCTTTAATCTCCTGGGAAAATAACATTATATCGATAACTAAGCTGCTTTTCATGAGTTACATTAAATCAAGGCTTTTGCTGATAACATTAATGATTGTGCAGAGCCTGGATTAGGTGGGAATTAAAGCAAATCCTGCTTTTCCTATTGTCAAATGGGAAAATTGACTTGCCTTCCTCAAGGGCTCCTTAAAACCAAAGGAAAATGAATCCAGAATTTGGAAGCTCCACCTCTAGAAAGAAATGCAAATTCTTTGCCTTCCAGCAGGAGGGGAGGCAGGGAAGGATTCTCACCTCTCCATCAGCCAGAACAAGGAGAGGGACAGCATTCCAAGGGTTTTGGTGGATCCTTTGGGAGTTGGGCTGATATATTTTGTCCTGGGAACCCGCAGTGTTCATTTTCACCCGGCTGGGGCTGCTTCTGTGGCTGGAATCCACAAAAGGTTGAGTTTCTAAACCCTTTCCTGTGGATTGTGGTGTCTCGCATGGATGCAGGTCCATGGAGAGGTCTGGGAAGAGCAGAGGGATTCAAGGAACACTTCGAGAACCATAAAATGTCCCTTGGAGTCCTCAGTGGCGAAACATCAATCATCTGCTCCTATGGAATTTCAGAAGCGGGGTGGTGTTTGCAGGGGTCCCAGGACAAGGGAAGAGATGAGAACCTCGACTCCATGTTTCAGAAGGCTGATTTATTATTTTATTATATTATATTATATTAAAACAAAATGGTATATTAAAACTATACTAAAAGAATAGAAGAAAGGATTTCATCAGAAGGCTTGCAAGAAAAGGAAGGAATGAAATTATAATAAAATCTTGTGACTGACCAGAGAGTCCGAGACAGCTGGACTGTGATTGGCCATTAATTAGAAACAATCAACATGAGACCAATCACAGATGCACCTGTTGCATTCCACAGCAGCAGATAACCATTGTTTTTCTTTTCCTCAGCTTCTCTGGAGAAAAAATCCTAATTTTTTTGAAAGGATTTTTCATAAAATATGTTTGTGACTCAGAAGTGCTGCAGTTTCCTCTCACTGGTGTAACTGGGAAGCTGTTTCAGAGTCTCCCTGCTCCTGGTGTCCCAAACTTCTTTGGAATTGGAGTTTATTCCCATTTAGGCCATCAGGAAGCCGTGTGGCACTGCAGCTTTCCAAACACTGTCACCCTGAGCCCCTTGGAAGGAGAACAGGATTGCTCCTCACCCTCCACCTCTGCTGGGACATCTCTGCATGGGCTGATTGTCCCATGTCTGATCCCATCTGGATTTGGAGACTGTCTGTGCTCCTCAAATCTCTGCTCCATGGAAAAAACTTCCAGGAGATTCTTTACTAGGTGATTCTTTCAATCATCCTTGGAATGCTCTTCTGACCTTGCTCACTTCGTCCAGCTCCCAAAATCTTCCATCCTGGCTCCTCTCAGGCCTCAGACAGATCCTTTTCCAACCCAACCTATCCCACGATTCCATGACTTTTTGTTAATGTGAAAAAACCCCATGGAGTGCACAGTCCTGGCTTCACTCCATGGAAAAATGCTCCATCCACAGAAAGCCAAAACTCTGGAGCTTATCCAGTATAAAAGGAGCAAAACCAAATCAAACCAAAACAAACCAAATCAAACCAAGCCAAAAAGAATTTGATTTTAAAAGGTGGGAGACCTCAGCCTGCTTAGCTGAGATATCAAAAAATACCCAGAGCAGCTGTTTTCCAACATCAGTCTTTTTTTTTTTTTTAATATTTCCATTACTCAGGAAACATCTCCTGGATGGTTTCTGTCTTCTCCTGCAGCTCCACTGCAACATTGGGGTTGGGAAAAGGCAAAAATAACCAGTGCTGAGTTCTCTGTGAATCAGCAGAGCAGCTGGGACAGACAATCGCAGTTAACTCTTTTTTTAGGATTTCTGGGACTTCTCCTGGTGATGTCTCAGGCTAATCCCTGGAGTGGGATAAGTATTTAATAATTTTCATGGACTAGAGCTTAAGTCTAAAGTTGTCTCACTCTTTTCCTAATGTCCAGCCAAAAGCTCCCTCAGATTCCCTCAGGTGCTGCTTTCCCTTTTTTTCCTGGCTCCCAACTTTTGGAAATTCACCTTTAAGACTTTTAACTTCCCATCCTAAACATCCACTTGAACTTCTGCAAGAAAGTGAATCAGAAAGGAGATTTTTCCCTCATTGTGGAGAACATCCTGCTCAGAAATTCAAATGAAGGAACATTTATTCATCCCGGTACTCAGGCATGGAAATCTCTGCACTTGGAGTACAAACACAAAGATCCCTTTTATTTTAATCTCTCTCCTGCAAATTAACAGACTCCTATCGTTTTCCAAATTCAAAACTCCAAGGATTAAACCCAACTGGCAAACACAGCTTGGGAATCATTTTGTGGCCTAAATATGACGATTACAAAATGGAGATGAAAGAGGCAATTCCAAAAGAAATTTCTGTTCCTTCCCAGCACTAAAGAAGATAAGCTTTAACTACATGCGCATGCAAAAAAAATGTAATTTGATTTTTTTTCCCAACAGGAAAACTCCTGGATATTGCTCTCGGTCTCGGAGCAGTGTGACTGGAGGATAAATAAAACCCTAGGGGTTCACTTGCTGATGAGGGCTGTAATTATTGATTAATTCTGATTTTGGGAGGCTTGGGAACAAGACTGTCTCTAAATAAACCATGGACAGAACGCCTCTCTCCCAGCATGGAACTCCAACGTTCCCTCTCCAGAACTGCCGGAGGTTTTCAGCCTTGCCCGGGGATAAATGTCATCCATGGCAGGGGGGAGATGGAATAAATATCTCCAAGATTTTGGGAGAGAAATTTAATGAGGATTAAGTCAGGCAGTTAAAATTAAAATGGAGAAAAAATGAGAAAAATTTTAAGTTGATTTTCCAACCCGAAGAGAGAGAGAGAGAGACGCGCTTGTGGTTTTTAGAGGAAAATGGGTTTATTGATTAAATTATTATTATTATTATTGTAATTGTGCATTTTTAAATTATTAGAATTTATTATTATTTATTATCCTGTTTATTAATAGCAACTGGAGGCAAGTGCCCAGCTGTTTTTAGTACATTCCAGACATCCAAAGAAGGCTTATCCCATCCCAAAAATCCACAATTACAACAAAAGACTTTGACTCTTTCAGATCCTTTTCACTCAGGATATTCCATGGTTCCATGACTGGTTGAGCTTTGGGCTCATTGTGGTCAAAGGTTTTGGAAAACCTTTGGTGCCCATTTCCATTTGACAGCTCATCCCTTTAGGATGTCTGGAAAAAAAACCAAAATTCCACATGGAGAATATCCACACACTGAGTTCTGCTTTGCAACGAGAATCACTGGAATTATTTGATGGGTGTGGTCGGGTATTTGACAAGTGGGGATGTTTCTGAAATAGAAAATATTGCAAATATCCAGATTTCTGTGGAGAATTGAAAACACCTGGAAAGTTCAGGTTGTTCTTTGTTTTCAGTGAGTTGGTTGGACAAGTGTGTGAGGTGGTTGGAGAGATGGGCAGGACCAACATTTGGGATACCAAAACATGACCAACGGGATCATCATTTGGCATACCATCATTTGGGATGCCATCATTTGGGATATCATTTGAGGTGTCATCATTTGGGATGCCATCATTTGAGGTGTCATTTGGGATGCCATCATTTGGGATGCCATCATTTGGGATACCATCATTTGGGATACCATCATTTGGGATACCATCATTTGGGATGCCATCATTTGGGATACCATCATTTGGGATACCATCATTTGGGATGCCATCATTTGGGATATCATCATTTGGGATGCCATCATTTGGGATATCATTTGGGATGTCATCATTTGGGATGCCATCATTTGGGATATCATTTGGGATACCATCATTTGGGATGCCATCATTTGGCATACCATCATTTGGGATGCCATCATTTGGGATGCCATCATTTGGGATACCATCATTTGGGATACCATCATTTGGGATGCCATCATTTGGGATATCATCATTTGGGATGCCATCATTTGGGATGCCATCATTTGGGATACCATCATTTGGCATACCATCATTTGGGATATCATTTGGGATGTCATCATTTGGGATGCCATCATTTGGGATATCATTTGAGGTATCATCATTTGGGGTGTCATCATTTAGGATATCAAGAACTCATCTTGTGAGGAATCTGCTGTTCTGACCTTGCACTTTTTGGTCACCTCCCTCTGCCCTCAATCCTGTCCCATCCCAGCCCTCAGCCAGGTCCCTCCCAACCCAAACCATTCTGTCATTTTCCAAAATCCCCAATCAATAAGAAACTAATCTTTCATTATATCAAAACAACTAAATATTTTCCTTTCCAACTTCATTTTAGCAGTGGCTACACTATTAAAAATGGAGATTTTTAGAGATTAAAAAAAAAAGGATAAAAATTAGATATAAAAAATTGGATCTGATAAATTTATAATTCCTGTGCTTACCTTGCTGGAAATCTGAGCTGGCCTCATTCAACCAACTTCTATTGGTGTATCCTTAAAATTCCATAAAGCATTTGGTGCCACCTGACTTCCAGATCCATGTCCAGGACGATTCCAATTTGTCCCAGAAGTACCTGTGGGAATTCAAGCCTTTCCAGCTGTCTGGATGGTGTTATTTCGCAGATACCTCTGATACCACATCTTAACTCTGTTAATATTTGAAACAATAACCCGAAATTCTCACTAATGAAGATTGCAGATGCCGTTAATTAGGAGTAAATAACAAAGAGAACAGGCTGCTAATGAGCAGCGATTGTGCTGAGTGTTGGAAAAGTGAAAACAAACAAGGAGTGCTTTAATGCAGCCTAATAAATTCCCAGGCATCCAGGAACAAAAGATGGATGTTGTCCCAATAAATTCTCAGGCATGGAGGAACAAAGGACAGATGTTGTCTCCTCATGTTGGATATTTGTTGGATTTCTCTGTGTTGCAACATCTCTAAAACCAATAAAATAGATTTGGAAATATGTCCCAATTTTTAAGCAGTGATTTAATTCATCCTGGACCAATTTCACCAGAGTTTTGTTGGATTTTTCATCACAGCAAATTTCTAAAATTACTATTACTGAATATTTCACTGGATTCAAAAGGGCAATAAAACAAGGAAGACCCAATGGCTGCATTATTAACTAACTTTAAAAATTAGCATATTTTCTACTTTCTGGGGTTTTTTATTTGTTTTGGTGGTTTTGTGAGGGGTTTTTTTGTTTCTTTTTTGATTGTTTCTTTTTGTTGTTGTTGTTGTTTGGGGGTTTCTTTGGGGGGGTTTTGTTTATTTGTTTGTTGTTGTTTTGGGGTGTTTTTCTTGTTTGTTGGGTTGTTGAGAGGGTTTTGTGTGATTTTAACACTCACTTTTCCCTCGGAACAGGGCAGAACTGAACATTTTCCTTGGAATGTGTTTTCCATGAGCAAGCTGCCTCAACTGTGGCTAAACCATGACCTTCAAAGTACAGAATTTGCAAGGAAACCCCCACGAGGGGAGAGAATGATGAGGAGAACTCCATCTTATCAGAAGGCTAATTAATTAATTTATTATACTATATTATTCTATACTATATTACACTATGTTACATTACATCTAAACTGAATCTGCCCAGCACTCAGCTCTGCTCACACTGCCCAGAATCTCGTGAGTGTCACCCTCAGTCCTGACACACACACACACACACCTGGCCCCGACAGGCCAAGGCACCAAACCCCATCACTGTGGGTGAACAATCCCCACACTGCATTCTGCTGTGGCACAAACACAGGCACAGCAAGTGAGATGAGAATTTCTTTTTGCCTTTCTCTGAGGTTCACCTCTGAATGTGAAAGGCCCAGGAATAAACCCCATCCTGGGAAGAATTGCATTCTGCTGTGGCACAAACACAGGCACAGCAAATGAGATGAGAATTGTTTTTCTTTTCTCCATGAAGAATGAAATATTCCTGGGAAGAATTGGGCCTTGACATCAAAGAAATCACTCAAAGGTCAAAAACAATTCCCTGCAATTCCCACTTTTGAGCCCAGCCTGGAATGCTGGATAACAACTGTGGCAGGAGCAGAGCATTCCTAGGACTGAACTGCTCCATTCCAGAGTCTCCCAGCCACAAGGAAAGGATGGAGCCCATCCCACCATCTGCCAGGCTCCTGCTCTGCCTGGCGTCCTCTTCCCAAGCAGATTCCTGGGTCTGTCTGGCCCGGCAGCCCCAGATGCCACTGGCTGACATTTCCTCTCCAGGCACATTCCCAGGACAATGGGAGCCGGGCTTTGTCCTTCTCCAAAGGCATCCAATGCTCCAGATTGACTCATCAGCATGTGGCTGGGCTATCCAAAGGGTAAGTTCCTGGGATCTGTGTGAAATCCTGGGGTTTGAGGAAATGTCAGGCTTTCATCTGTGTTTTGGAAGGAGATGTGAGCTTTTCCAGGCTGTAAATCCCCGCTTTGCATAGCTCTGGCTGACAGGCTCAGGAAAGGTGTAAAATCCATCTTTTTCTTGAGGATGGGTGCATTCCCCATCCTTGGAAGTGTCCAAGGCCAGGCTGGGTGGGCTCTGAGCAACTTGGGATAGTGGGAAGGACATCCTGGATTTGGGAGTGTGACTCCATTTGTCATTGCTGGGAGCAACAGGTTATTTGTGGGATTTCTGGTATCATTCATTTTATGGTAGGAGAGTTCCACCCCTTCACCTCCTGATAGCTGGGGATGAGAAAAGATCCATCCCTTGAAAGTTTGAATGACCATGGAATCATGGAATGGTTTGGATTGGAAGGGACTTGAATCCCATCCCAACCCATCATTGCTATGGCAGGGACACCTCCCACTGTCCCAGGGTGCCCCAGTGTCCAGCCTGGCCTTGGGCACTGCCAGGGATCCAGGGGCAGCCACAGCTGCTCTGGCCATTCCAGCCCAGCCAGGAATTCCCAGTTCCCAATCTCCCACCCATCCCTGCCCTCTGGCACTGGGAGCCATTCCCTGGCTCCTATCCCTCCATCCCTTGTCCCCAGTCCCTCTCCAGCTCTCCTGGAGCCCCTCCAGGCCCTGCCAGGGGCTCTGAGCTCTCCCTGGAGCCTTCTCCTCTCCAGGGGAGCATTCCCAGCTCTCCCGGCCTGGCTCCAGAGCACAGCTGCTCCATTCCTTGAATTGTCTTGACAACAACTCCAAGTCCTTATCTATGTTCATTTCCATTTCCATTTCCATTCCCATTTCCATTCCCATTTCCATTCCCATTTCCATTTCCATCCGTCTCCACACCTGCCCATGGATCTCCAAGCCAGCAGGAATGTTGAAAAGCTCCCACTCAGCTTCATCTGCCAGAATTCCCCACACGGCTCCTGGGGCTCCTGGGCTCCTGTTCCTGCAGCTGGGAGAACATTGCAGCATTTTTGTGCCTATCAGGACCACATTCCTCTTTAAATTCCCACATAAATCCAGCGCTGCCTGTGCAGGCTGATGAGTGATGAGTTATCCATGGATGTTTTTATCCTTCTGGAGTGATGTTAGGCAGATTGGCTGCATTTTGATTTGATAATTGGCTGTGAAGGACTCTTAAATCCATGAAAATGCTTTTCAGTCTTTTAAAAGGTGCTTTCGAGCCCCTTTCTGTTTGATTTTTTGACAGCTGCTGGATTTGTTGCTGTAAGAGATCAGATAAAAAGTTCTGGGAAGTTTGATCCTGTTTTTTTTATCAGGGAATGTTGCCCAGGAAAAGTGGTCCTTTTATATTTGTCCCATAGAATTGATTGACTGGAACGAAAATCAGATTAGAGATTATTCTAGAGAAGTTTGGGATGGAAGGGATCTAAAATCCAATCCCATTTCAGCCTATTCCATGGGCAGGGACACCTCCCACTGTCCCAGGCTGCTCCAACCATTGTCCAGCCTGGCCTTGGGCACTTCCAGGGATCCAGGGGCAGCCACAGCAAATCTGGGAATTCCATCTCAGCCCTTCCCAGGGAACAATTCCTTCCCAAATTCCATCCTTCTGGCAGTGGGAAGCCATTCCCCCTTATCCTGTAACTCCTGCCCTCATCCAAAATCCCTCTCCAGCTGTCTCACAGGTAAATGTGAAACACTTTTATCCTGGCTGGATTTGGAGTAGGAGATCATTCCAAACTCCCAGATAACTGCTGGATCTATGGAAATAATCTTAAAGCATGCCAATAAAACTGAAAGATTTAGGAATGAGGGAAACCTGGATGTTGTACCAGGAACTGGTGGCTTTGGCTTTGGAGGGTGTCATGGGTAACATGGATTGAAAAGATTCCTAAAAAACCCAGACTGTCCCAGGAGCAACTGTTGTAAAACTATTTCCAACAATTAAATTGATATTTAAAATATTCCTCCCTAATCCCTGGGGACCAAACCAATCCAGGGTGTCCATGATCTCCACAAGGGGACCTGGAGTTGGGTTAATCCATGGCTATTTCAGAGCTTTGAACCCCAAAACTCCTGCTGTGATCCCATAAATATTAATCCACTTCTCTTTCCCATCCCAGCCTCAATTTTTCCTGATTTCCAAGCTGGGGACACCAAACCAACAATACCCCACCACATAGTTGAGAACATTCCTGGTTTCCAAGGAGTTTTAATTTATTTTTTCCTCCTGACACAGATCCAGATCAAAATTTGGCCTTTCTCACTCCAGCTTTATTTGTTTTCCAGTGATTCTGAATGGGTTTTATCCCCTCTCCTCTTGTGATTGTGGAATAAGAAAGAAGATTAATGGAGAAAAAAAAAGAGGAAAATGAGATCGCTGCTGTTACCCATTTGGTGTCTGATTTATATTAATAATTGAATACATGCAAGACGACTTTTATTGAGGAAACAATAAATGTTTAATAAGGGAATGAGCAGTCCATCATCAAAGGAAGCTCTGCTTAGGAGGCTTTTGGAGGGGGAAGAGCTGTTTGGGATTTCAATCATCCCGGGGACACTTTATTCCCGTTGCTGCCTCATTAACATTCCACATTATCCCGCCTTGGGATGAGGTCACTCCCAAGGAAAAATGAGATTTTAGGAGAGACAAGATGCAATATCCTCAAATGTGTGAGCTTTGGAGGATGCTATTCCATAATAAACTTTTTTCCATGGAGCTCCAATCTCAAGTCCAGCTCTTGCCAGTGCATCCCATGGAAGAGCTGAGTCCTTGGTTCAAGGTGTTTAATAATGGAAAAGGGAAGGGAAATGTCAATACCTGGCTGAGGCCAAGGCAGGGACAGGATTTGGATCCTCAGGAATTATTGTCAGGGAACAAGAGAATGAGCTGGAGACAAACAAAGGCTGGGAAAGAAATTAAAAGGATATTAGGAATGGAAAGGGATCAGGAACACATGGATAAGCAAATAGATTGGTGGTAATTTGTTGGGAAGGATGAAAGTTTGACAAGGAAGTCTCACAGATGTGTGTGCTTAGCAGAAAGATTCTTGAATGTAGAGTCTGAAGAAGGAATAGAGATGGAAGCAAGTTTTGATATAGAAGAAAAGAATTGTTGAGCCAGTCTCACTTGCTAACCAAGGAGGCAAAGGGTGTGTGAGTTAGAAGGGGTTTTATGGCTTAGAGCAAAGGATAAACCCACCCCAAACAAGAAGATGTTTTTACCAAGCAGAAAGAGAGCACAGGCAAACAAGGCAGCAAATGTGGCAAGTAGAAAAAAGGTCTCAGAAATTTCCACTGCAGGAAAACTGAGAAACAACTTCTAGCTGAAACTGCAATGCACTGACTGTTAGTGACTGGAGAGCAGTGCCATGGATATGCTAATTACAGTAGTTATGGTGGGCTGTAGGTAAAAGTTAAGGTATAGATTGGCTCTGCTGTGTGAAGATGCTCAGCACAGAAAAGTCTATAATGATCTGTAACCTAAACTAAGGGTGTCCAGGGCTGCCTGCAGCTGGAGCTGACAGCTGTGGGCACAGCTCTGTCACCCACGGCCCTGGGCTGCTGTGACACCTTGGATCCAATAAACTGCATTTGAAGAGCCCCTGGAGTCCTGGATCCCTCATTCAGGGTCTCACAGTGGCGCCCAACGTGGGGCACCATTACTCAGAGCCTGAATGAGGGATGGGGGACTCCAGGGCTGCCTGCAGCTGGAGCTGACAGCTGTGGGCACAGCTCTGTCACCCACAGCCCTGGGCTGCTGGAACATCTTGGATACAATAAACTGCATTTGGAGAGCCCCATCGGCTTTTACAGCAATTCCCTTGCTAATGCCTTGGGATGGGATGGAAGGATTTGGCCTGAAGTTTTAATCAGCTCCATGAAGAAAATCCCCACTTCCCTTGGAAGTTCTTCCTGGGGACTTTCAGCACAACAAGGAAGAACCTCCCAGCATCATTCCCAAGTGAAAGCTTGGGCCCAAAGATTCTAGAAATGGTTCATCCTTCAGCTTACCAAGGTTTCCTGAGTGATCCAAGGATTACCTCCACAGGCAATGAAGGAAATATTTCCCTGCCCATGACATGATTCTTGAAGTCCCTCCAATATTTTGGAAGTGCAGGATGTACAGATATCAGGAATGACGTAACAGGAATTGTGAGGGATCATCATTTTACTGGTACATACCTCATTTTGTCTGGAAGAAAATTCATTCCTACAACTTGCTGGAGCACCAGGATTGGGAAAACCATCTCCAGCAGGAGCTGCCTCCCACCACTGCCATGGGAAAAGAAAGGCCATGGGAAGGACCAAAAGCTGTTTGGAAGCCACGTCCACATGGATTTTAAATCTCTCCAGGGATGGGGACTCCACCACTTCCCTGGGCAGCTGTGCCAAGCCTGGACAAACCTTTCCATGACGAAATTTCCCCCAATATCCCATCTAAATTTCCCCTGGTGCAACTTGAGGCCCTCTTCCCACTGCGGGTAAAAGTTCTCAATTTCTGTCGACACCCAGAATATTCTGAACTTCCCAAAAATCCCAAGGGTGCCTGGTGTGAGGATTTGTGGACTCAAAGCAAGCAAACATTTGCAAATTCTTTGATATTTGCATTTTGCAGCAGTTGCTAAGAACAAGCAGTAGAGACATTATGGAAAAGTGCATCCATATGGAAATCAGGGAGTTCCAGACTGCTTTGGGTTTCACGGGGCCTTAAAACCCCTGCCATGGGCAGGGACCCTTTCCACTATCCCAGGTTTTATTTCCATATCCCTGCCAGATTGTTTTGTTTCAAAAGGTGTTGATTATTTTATAACCCAATGGGACAGATTAACTCCCAAAATTGCTGGAAATGTTGGGACACCATCCCAAAATTTTCATCAAGTGCCACAAGCACCGAGTGTGGTCCGACATCAGCTCCTTAAGTACATTTCAGGGGGATTCAATCCCCTTGGAATGTGTGCTCCCGGTGAACATCCTGTAAAACCCAATTTTTCCGGGTGAGCTGTCGATGTTCCACCTCCGATTTGCATCACAAAGGGGCAGCTCGGCTTTGTGCAATCCCGAATTCCAGCGATCCCCGCGAATGAGAGGAGCGGTTCTCCCGCCTTGTCGGGATTACAAATAAACTTGTAGCTACTCCTCCATGCGAACAATCAATTCCTGCCTAATTAGTTGCATTTTGCACCATTGGCATTAAAGTTCACCGGGGCTGAACTTCATCCCCGCCCTTCCCTGTTCGTTGGAGCTTCATTCCCATTCCTCCCACAACATCTTCGTTTGCTTTGTGCTTTTAATTAAAAAGGCAAACTTTGGCTCTGTGCATGCTCTGGAAATGCAAACAGTTCTTAATTAAAGCACGAGAAAGTGCCAAAATTAAGCATAATTAGTTGGGCAGGGCAGCAGTGAACAATGGGCTGCGTTCTGTGTATGCAAACCCCCAGAAACTGCAAAAACAGGAGCAAAAAGCACAAAATAACCATAATAAATCTGTGCTGCTCAGTTATTAAACCTTTATTTCCCTCATCACCATTATTCCCATGGGAATCACATCCATTCCTATTAAAATCTGGGGGTTCATATTGAGTGGTTTTTATTAATAATCATGGAATTGTGGATTTATCTCTGCTTATTCCCTGGTTTCTGATATCCAGCCTGGATGCTGATTGTACCAGAGCTCTGTATCACCTGCCATTCCAGAAATATCTGTAATTCCTGCAGGAAAAGGTGGGTCCAGGCTGCAAACTGAGATCTGGGACTTTCCAAACCCTTTTGTGGATGGGTCCGAACCTTGGATTCATCCAGGTAATTTAATTCCTTTATACCTGTCCTGGTTTTGGCTATGCTGGAGTTAATTTTCCTCCTCGGAGCTGATCCAGTTGGGAACTGACTGGGAATTGGTCACATCCCACAATGCCATGAAAAATATCTTCAATCTTGGGGTGGAAATTTGTTCTTCCTGAAAGAAAAAGGGGTGTGTAAAATTCCTGTTGGGATCAGCACCCATTTTTTCCCACCCTGTGCAATTTCCATCCTCCCCCCATCCCTGATTTAGGGATTTCTTCCTTTCCTAAACCCCCATGCCTAAAATTAAACACAATTTGGAAGCAGGAATTTGCTGCTGGATCCGTTGTTCCAGAAGCAGCAGGCACATGTTCGGAATTCCATTATTTATTTGCTCCTGTTTTAACTGGATGGTTCCTCATTTGGAAGTTAAAAAGCTTGTCCAGCTCACGTTCTGATGACAAATATTTCTAATAATGAACTGATCTAAGCCTCTAAATTTTGCTCTTGAGCTTTTTATGGGTTTGACTGACGAAAAGGATAAAGCCTAAAGGCCAAATTCATTTTAAAATTTGTATTTTAACCCCCAATATTTTCTGTTTGTGACTGTTGCTAAATTAAAGGCTCCTTGTGTATTCCAGGATGCACTTTAATTAATAATTCCCTAATTTATAGGTGTAAAATGTGGATGCACAGAGCAGGATCGGGTATTGATCCTCCAAGCAGGGAGCGAGGTCGGGGAGGCCAGGCCAGCACAAGTTAATTACTTAATTGAAAAAGACATAAAAAGTCAGGCCCTGGCCATGATTTAAACAAATAATTTCCAAACTTTTACAGTGCAGAAAGGAGCATTTATTTATTTTTACCCACAATTTTGGGGTTTGAATCCAGAGAAGAGAATTGAGATTGCTCAGCTGGAGGAGAGAAGCTCGGGGGTGACCTTGTTGTGGCATTCCAGCGCCTGAAGGGGCTCCAGGAAAGATCTTAGGATAGAGAGGATTTCCAAGGGATGGAGGAACAGGACACAAGGAATGGCTTCAAATTGAGAGAGGGAAGGGTTAGGTGGGATATTGGGAAAGAATTCCTGATTGGGAAGGTAGGGAAGAGCTGGGAGAGAATTCCCAGAGCAGCTGTGGCTGCCCCTGGATCCCTGGAAGTGTCCAAGGCCAGGTTGGACACCTGGGATAGTGGAAGGTGCCCCTGCCCATGGCAGGGCTGGAATGGGATAAATTTTAAACTCCCTCCCAGCCCAAAGCCATCTGGAATTCCCTAACTCTAAGGTGACCTCATTTTTATCCAATTATTTTAAAGAACATCTAAAAGAATTCCAAGCTTTCCTGCAGGAATATTGCCATAATCACCTGAGTGTCTGGAAAGTGGAGTAGAAATGCCCAAGGAAAAAGCCAACCTCTCTGTCTGGCACACACAAAAAAAAATCACATTTAAAATGTATTTTATAAATTCTTCTTTAGCTATGACTCTTACAAGAATTTCAGCATATGGGGAGTTTGTTTGTAATTTATCCAGACACTGGAATTGTCATTATCCCAGTAAAATCCAAGGAAAAACACCAACCTAAATATATTTTACTCTTTAGCCTAAGACAGCCTAAAACATAAAACCCCTCAGCAGCAGCTCTGCCTTCCCTGATCCTAAAAGAGCCTCTGAAAATGCAATAAAGGATTTCAGGATTCAAATCCCTGCAGCACTCACCTTCCAGCCACATTCCTCCACAGGGATATTCCCAACTTTCCTGGGTGTCTTTCCCTGGATGACTGGCATTTTGTCACAGGATTCCAAAATTCCCGTGATTTCCTCACTGGAAAAGAAATGGTGGGATCAAAGAATCCTTAAAGTTGGAAAAGACCTCCAAGATCATCAAATCCAACCTTGGACTGAAGGACTTGGAGCCAACAACCTCAAGGGCTGAGCTGGATCCTGGTCATGCATGAGGTTAATTTAGAGGAATGTCTGGAGAAAGTTCCATAAAATTTTCATTTTGTGAACTTAATATCTCATACAAAGTGTGATGTGTGGAATATTTATCAGAGAAGTCAATATTCCCGTGGGCTGGGAATAAATGATGGAATATCCCTGGGTTGGATCAATCACACCTGCTTGATTCAGGGGCTGCTGGAAGGGGCTTTTGGATGAAAATCTGCCAGAGGGAAGGAAGATGTTAAAATATAAAACTGAGTTTAGCGCTTCCCAGAGAAGCTGTGAAGCCCCTGGATCCCTGAAAGTGTCCCAGGCCAGGTTGGACAGGACTTGGAGCAGCCTGGGACAGTGGGAGGTGTCCCTGCCATGGCAGGAGTGGAATGGGATCACCCTTGAGGTACTTTCCATCCCAGAACCCTATTCCATGATTTCTCTGCTGCTCAGCCCCTGTTTTGAAAGGTTTGGGGAATGTGAATCCTTATGATGCCAGACCATGATGTCTCTCCATCCTCAGTTGGACTTCCTGCAAATAATTTCATTGCAAAGCAACAAAATAATGATCCATGAAAATCCACGAACATTTCATTCAGCCGCTGGTCAGGAGATCCAGACGTGCCCCTGGCCACCATCCCTCTGGAGGAAGGGATCAAAGGGTGGGAGATTGTCCTAATCATGGAATTCTGGAGTGGTTTGGGTGGAAGGGACATTAAATCCCATCCTATCCCATTCCATGGCAGGGACACCTCCCACTGTCCCAGGGTGCCCCAATGTCCAACCTGGCCTCGGGCACTGCCAGGGATCCAGGGGCAGCCATGGCTTCTATGGGAATTCCAGCCCAGCCCCTCTCCACCCTCCCAGCCAAGAATTCCTTCCCAATATCCCACCTAAATCCACCCTTTTCCATCTTAAACCATTTATCCCTCACCTCCTCCTTTTGGGAACAATGAGCTGGAACTGAGACCTCCTGAACAGGAGGGACAGAACTCAGGATTTGTGTTCTGGGCCCCATTCCTCTTCCATGGTTTGGAAGAAGAGCCCACAGAGCAACACCCACCACGAAATTCCCATGAAAACCAAGCCCTGGGTCACGGCCTGATGCTGTTGCCCAGCATTTTAAATCTTTAACTTCCAAAAAAAAAAAAAGAGATAAAAAGGAGGAAAAACACATCCTGCATATATCCTCCCTATACATAGCCCAGTGAATAATTTTGTGAATTATTTTGTGTAGAGTAAATGGCTGGTGCAGAACATAAATTAAATGAAAGCCCTCTTCCATCTCCCAGATGAACCATCAGTGGTTTGGATGTGTCTCCATTCTGAGTGAAAAATCCTGTTGGAAGTGAGTGTTTAGGTAAAAGCCTTGCAAGAGAAAATTCCTTCTGGGAATGAGCTGCTGCTTCTCTGTAAGAAACTCCTTGGAGCAAAGTGGTTTTTAGGGCAATGTCTCTGTGCACAAAGCTCTGCCATCCGTGATTCCTTCTGGGCTTCCTGGAGATTTTGAAGGGGAATTTTCGGAATGATCCAAGGGAGAGCACTGTGGAGACATCAGCACTGCATTTCCAGGCTGCTGGAAGTGGGACACAGGGAAAAAAACTGGATAAATATTAATAGAGAGATCCCCTGTGGTGCTGTAATGACAGATGTACCACTGGAAAAATTCCCCCGCACTGGAATGTTGCAGGGTATACTGAAAGAAATTCCCAGGTAATTGGTTAAATCCAAACCCTCAGTGCCATGGAATGGTCGCACCAAAGCTCTCCTGAGATCCCACCTGGAATGTCATTTACGGTTATGGTGTCCCAAACAAAAGAAGGACTTGGAATTGCTGGAGCAAGTCCAGAGGAGGCCACGGAGCTGATAAAGGGACTGGAGCAGTTTCCCTATGGAGACAGGTTGGGAGAGCTGGGAATGTTCCCCTGGAGAGGAGAAGGTTGTGTGGAGACCTCCCGGCACATTCCAGTACCCAAAGGGGCTCCAGGGAATGGGAGAGGGACTGTTCCACCAGGAACTGCAGTGACAGCACAAGGGGAAAGGTTCGACCTGGCAGAGGGGAAATTTGGATTGAATATTGGGGAGGAATTCCTGGCTGGGAGGGTGGGGAGGCCCTGGAATAGAATTCCCAGAGCAGCTGTGGCTGCCCCTGGATCCCTGGAAATGCCCAAGGCCGGGCTGGACATTGGGGCTTGGAGCAGCCTGGGACAGTGGGAGGTGTCCATGGTGGGATGAGGTGAGCTTGAAGGTCCCTTCCCTCCCAAATCATTCTGGGATTCAAACTGACACCTCATTTTGGTCCAGAAAAGCCAAACTCTCATTTATTTTATCACCCTCCCAAGCCAAGGCCTCGCCAGGGCTGTTGCTCATCAATACATGCATTAATTTCCACAAATCCCACAAAATGGAATAGAACTTTGGGAAATTATCAAGCAAAAGCAGCTTCAGCCCGTTCCTCTCCTTCCTTTTCCATGTTCATATTCCCTCCTCCCTTCCAGATCTTCTGCCTTTCTGGACATCTGCTGAAGGAAGGGGAAAAAAAAACCCTGTCAGGTTATTAATTCACAAGCATCCTTCTCCTAAAAAACAGGAGCAAACTCGAGTTGAAACAAATCCAGGCTGCTTTGGCACTGCTCCCGAGCTCTCACTCCGCTCGGAGCTGATGATGGGATGCCACTTGGTTGGAATGAAAAATCAGCGCCAAGAGGGCTCTCACCACCTCACCCTCAGACCCTCCACAGCCCATTCCCAGGGATTTGTGCCACCTCTGGATCTTCTCTCCCACTGGAAAATCTCCTGGGTCTGGCTCCTTCTTCCATTTTTCAAAACCCTATTCCATGATTTCTCTGCTGCTCAGCCCCTGTTTTGAAAGGTTTGGGGAATGTGAATCCTTATGATGCCAGACCATGATGTCTCTCCATCCTCAGTTGGACTTCCTGCAAATAATTTCATTGCAAAGCAACAAAATAATGATCCATGAAAATCCACGAACATTTCATTCAGCCGCTGGTCAGGAGATCCAGACGTGCCCCTGGCCACCATCCCTCTGGAAGGGATCAAAGGGTGGGAGATTGTCCTAATCATGGAATTCTGGAGTGGTTTGGGTGGAAGGGACATTAAATCCCATCCTATCCCATTCCATGGCAGGACACCTCCCACTGTCCCAGGGTGCCCCAATGTCCAACCTGGCCTCGGGCACTGCCAGGGATCCAGGGGCAGCCATGGCTTCTATGGGAATTCCAGCCCAGCCCCTCTCCACCCTCCCAGCCAAGAATTCCTTCCCAATATCCCACCTAAATCCACCCTTTTCCATCTTAAACCATTTATCCCTCACCTCCTCCTTTTGGGAACAATGACCTGGAACTGAGACCTCCTGAACAGGAGGGACAGAACTCAGGATTTGTGTTCTGGGCCCCATTCCTCTTCCATGGTTTGGAAGAAGAGCCCACAGAGCAACACCGACCACGAAATTCCCATGAAAACCAAGCCCTGGGTCATGGCCTGATACTGTTGCCCAGCATTTTAAATCTTTAACTTCCAAAAAAAAAAAAAGATAAAAAGGAGGAAAAACACATCCTGCATTTATCCTCCCTATATGTAGCCCAGTGAATAATTTTGTGAATTATTTTGTGTAGAGTAAATGGCTGGTGCAGAACATAAATTAAATGAAAGCCCTCTTCCATCTCCCAGATGAACCATCAGTGGTTTGGATGTGTCTCCATTCTGAGTGAAAAATCCTGTTGGAAGTGAGTGTTTAGGTAAAAGCCTTGCAAGAGAAAATTCCTTCTGGGAATGAGCTGCTGCTTCTCTGTAAGAAACTCCTTGGAGCAAAGTGGTTTTTAGGGCAATGTCTCTGTGCACAAAGCTCTGCCATCCGTGATTCCTTCTGGGCTTCCTGGAGATTTTGAAGGGGAATTTTCGGAGTGATCCAAGGGAGAGCACTGTGGAGACATCAGCACTGCATTTCCAGGCTGCTGGAAGTGGGACACAGGGAAAAAAACTGGATAAATATTAATAGAGGGGTCCCCTGTGGTGCCGTAATGACAGATGTACCACTGGAAAAATTCCCCCGCACTGGAATGTTGCAGGGTATACTGAAAGAAATTCCCAGGTAATTGGTTAAATCCAAACCCTCAGTGCCATGGAATGGTCACGCCAAAGCTCTCCTGAGATCCCACCTGGAATGTCATTTACGGTTATGGTGTCCCAAACAAAAGAAGGACTTGGAATTGCTGGAGCAAGTCCAGAGGAGGCCACGGAGCTGATAAAGGGACTGGAGCAGTTTCCCTATGGAGACAGGTTGGGAGAGCTGGGAATGTTCCCCTGGAGAGGAGAAGGTTGTGTGGAGACCTCCCGGCACATTCCAGTACCCAAAGGGGCTCCAGGGAATGGGAGAGGGACTGTTCCACCAGGAACTGCAGTGACAGCACAAGGGGAAAGGTTCGACCTGGCAGAGGGGAAATTTGGATTGAATATTGGGGAGGAATTCCTGGCTGGGAGGGTGGGGAGGCCCTGGAATAGAATTCCCAGAGCAGCTGTGGCTGCCCCTGGATCCCTGGAAATGCCCAAGGCCGGGCTGGACATTGGGGCTTGGAGCAGCCTGGGACAGTGGGAGGTGTCCATGGTGGGATGAGGTGAGCTTGAAGGTCCCTTCCCTCCCAAATCATTCTGGGATTCAAACTGACACCTCATTTTGGTCCAGAAAAGCCAAACTCTCATTTATTTTATCACCCTCCCAAGCCAAGGCCTCGCCAGGGCTGTTGCTCATCAATACATGCATTAATTTCCACCAATCCCACAAAATGGAATAGAACTTTGGGAAATTATCAAGCAAAAGCAGCTTCAGCCCATTCCTCTCCTTCCTTTTCCATGTTCATATTCCCTCCTCCCTTCCAGATCTTCTGCCTTTCTGGACATCTGCTGAAGGAAGGGAAAAAAAAACCCTGTCAGGTTATTAATTCACAAGCATCCTTCTCCTAAAAAACAGGAGCAAACTCGAGTTGAAACAAATCCAGGCTGCTTTGGCACTGCTCCCGAGCTCTCACTCCGCTCGGAGCTGATGATGGGATGCCACTTGGTTGGAATGAAAAATCAGCGCCAAGAGGGCTCTCACCACCTCACCCTCAGACCCTCCACAGCCCATTCCCAGGGATTTGTGCCACCTCTGGATCTTCTCTCCCACTGGAAAATCTCCTGGGTCTGGCTCCTTCTTCCATTTTTCAAAGCAGTCCTGAGCCCTGTGGATCAGGGATAAGCAGTGAGAGCTCTCATTGCTGCAAAGCAGGAAAAAAAAATGGATTTATTTGGATGATGACTGGTAATAATTATGATTTATTTATTTCAGCCTGGAGAAGAAGAGGCTCAGGAGAACTTAGAGCCCCTTCCAGTGCCTAAAGGGGTACAAGGAAGTTGAAAAGGGATTTTGGAAAATAATGTTGAGTGCCAGGACAAAGGGAAATGGTTTTAAATTTATGGAGGGTCAGGGTTAGATGGGATAACAAAGGAATTCCTGGATGGGAGGGTGGGGAGGCCCTGGAATTGAATTCCCAGAGCAGCTGTGGCTGCCATGGATCCCTGGCAGTGCCCAGGTCAGGTGGATGAGGCTTGGAGCAGCCTGGGACAGTGGGAGATGTTCCTGTTCATGGCAGGGGTGGAATGAAATTATTTTTAAGTTTATTTCCAACCCAAACCATTCTGGAATTCTGGGATTTTATAATTCCATGACCTTCTCCTGATGCAAGAACAGCATGAAAAAGATGTAAACCCCAAGGAAAAATTCCTTCTGATCCCAAACCCAGACATCAGCAATTTCCAAAGTTATTTCCATAAAAAGTCAGGAAGTTTACCAAGGAAAAGAAGTGGCAGAGGAATTCCTGGTATTCCTGAGGAACAAGGAGCAGTGATCCAACACAGGGCTACAGGAGGTGAGGATGCCCCTTGCTCCCTCCTCTCTCTGAAATCATGGACGACTTCCAGAGGATCATCCTGGGCACCTGTGGGAGTGCAGAAAGACACATCTTAAAATACAGCAAATGCACAAAATTCTGTTTGGATTCAGAGCATAAGGCCATTCCCACCTTTCCCTCTCCTTTAAACGAGTTACAAGCATGGACTGGGTGCCAAATTTGCCTCTTCATTATCCCAGAATAAAAATATGCAAACCCAGAGCCAGAAGGAATAAATTCATCCCTCAGATTTATCAATTATTTCTCCGGTCCCCATCTCCGAGCAGTCACTGTCAGGGGCTGAGTGACAGCGCTGCCATCATCCATAAAACCCAGCTAGAATCCAAAATGTCCAATGCACCCCCTCTGCCTTTGGAAATGTAGAGATTGGGATTCACACCTTATCCCTGGCAGGATTCCTGGCTGCCTGTGAATCCTGAAATCCTGGATTTGTCACCTCTCAGCTAGTGACACTCACATGGAGCATTTTGGTCCCGAGCCTGGACCTTCCCTTTTCTGGAGCCACTATTTTGGGAAGGTAAATATTTAGCATTCATTGCGTGCAGGAGAGGCTCTATTTATATCCCCGGACAAGGAGGAGGTCACTGCTCCTGCAGAACTGCCAGGCACGCTCGGGGCTGAGCAGAAGCTCTGCAGGAATCTTCTTAAACCATTTGAGACCTGTTAGCAGTTGGGTTCCTGAGGGGGAAAAAATCTGGATTTTGATTCTGGAGTGGTGTTTTTTCAAATGGAATTCAGGTTTTAAATAAAGTTGGCTCTGGAGCCAACACAGCTTCTAAAACCTTTGTGGATGTGAGGAGAATTGTGGAATGGTTTGAGCTGGAAGGGCCTTAAATCCCATCCACTTCCATCCATGAGGATGGAGGGACATCATGGTCCAGCATCATATGGATTCACATTCCACAAACCTTTCAAAACAGGGACTGAGCAACAGAGAAATCATGGAATAGGGTTTGGGGATGGAAAGTATCTCAAGGGTGATCCCATTCCACCCTCTGCCATGGGCAGGGACATCTTCCACTGTCCCCAGGCTGCTCCAAGCCCTGTCCAACCTGGCCTGGGACACTTCCAGGGATCCAGGGGCTGCCACAGCCCCACGGTTCTGTTGGATGTTCTTTGTGATCTCCACAACAAACGAGAATCCAAATATTTCTACCAAGGCCCTCAGGCCACATTCCCAGCTGGAGTGACCTGGCCCAAGTCTCTGGATGTCAAATCACAACAAGGAGCACCTCCAGACCATCAATTGTGAGCTCTTCTTCCATCATGGACGTTCCTACACCTATGGATGCCTCTTCCCCAGGGAATGACATTAAAAATGTCCAAGGATGGGACTCTGTGGCATCTCATGACAAGAAATACGGGGCTGGAGCATGTCCGGGGAAGGGAATGGAGCTGAGAAGGGTCTGGAGCACCAGGAGAGGCTGAGGGAGCTGGGAAAGGGGCTCATCCTGGAGAAAAGGAGGCTCAGGGGGCACCAATTAATTAATTAACCTGATTGATACATTCTTTTTAATGGAATTTTGGCTCCCTTAAAAGGAAGCCACAGAAAGGGGAGGGGAAAAAAGAGAATTTCAGGAATTCGTTTGTGAGGTTCACCTGGAAGCAAGGGAAATGGAGGTTTGCTTTCAATTATATTCCTTTTTTTTTATTTTTGGCAGCTACTTCCAAGCCAGGAAAGGCAATTCTGAAAGCACTTTTGAATTTGACAATAAAATCCCTAAAGAAAAATTGTAAAAAAACCCAACTAAAATGCCCATGCTTATGAAAGTCTCGTAATTTTCTGCTTTATGCTTTGGTTTTCCAAATGTTCTTTCCAAACAAAATGCTTTTATCAATAAAGTTTCATTTTTCATTGAAGAGCTAGAAGATTTTGGTCCAAGTGGGATTTTCAGTCTGTTTCAATGAGTTATTTGTAACTTTAAAAAAAAATTCTCTGAGGTGAAAATTAATTTTAGATGTGACTAAAATTTTGAGAGTCTGCTCCAGAATAAAATAAAGGAAAAATCATCAGAAGGTTTTTCAATAGTGACCATTATATAGGATAAAATAATTTAGGAGAAAATAAAGGTTTCATTTACAATTTTTTTTTTTGTGTATTTCTAAGGAGCAGAGACTTCTTGAAAAATATGGAAATATTCCTGGAAATATTCCCAAATATTTCAACATTTCCTCTCGTCCTTGTTCCATGGGACCAGAGCACTGGGAATGTGGAGAGGGAGAGGGAGAAGGTTCTCCCTGAGTCTCCTTTTTCCTTCCTTCCTTCCTTCCTTCCTTCCTTCCTTCCTTCCTTCCTTCCTTCCTTCCTTCCTTCCTTCCTTCCTTCCTTCCTTCCTTCCTTCCTTCCTTCCTTCCTTCCTTCCTTCCTTCCTTCCTTCCTTCCTTCCTTCCTTCCTTCCTTCCTTCCTTCCTTCCTTCCTTCCTTCCTTCCTTCCTTCCTTCCTTCCTTCCTTCCTTCCTTCCTTCCTTCCCATGGCAGAATCAGAGCAGTGTTTGTGTTCATGAAGCACCAAATGTTCCTGGTTCTCCATGAAATATGAAAAAACCAATTTATTCCACCTGGCTCCTCCTCTGGAAAAGTCGGCATTATGTCCCAGATTATAACAAGGAATTAATTCCCAAACCCTTTGGTTATTCCCACCCCTCAGGACACAGCTGTGACCTCTCCCAGTTCCGTGTGAGGTGGGAACATAAAACACTTCCAGAGCTCTAAAATCAAACTGCCTTTTTTTAATTTTTTTTTTTTTTTTTTGGACAAATTCTTTGCCGGAATGTTTCGATTTCGGGATTTGCATTCCGACCGCGTTCCCGCTGCCTCCTGCAAGCCCTTCCCTGCCATCTGTGCTTCTCCCTCCGTGCTCCGTGTGGGCTGCTCCATCTTGTCATTTAGCAACTGTTGTTGTGCCTTTGGTGCCAGCTTTTGTTACCTTGGCGGGGGGCGGGAGTTGGGAATAAATTATGGAAGCTTGAGCTTTGCAAATTCTTCTCCAGGAATACCTGCTCCAGAGTGCTCTGGGACAAACGGTTCTGGGAATGAGCAGGAATGAGTTTGTGCACAATCTGGACAAGCTCAGGTTTTAAAAGGATTTGTGCTGCCAGGAGCAGGGTCCACCAGAAGATTCAGGGGTTGTTCAGCAGGGGAAGAGAAAGGCTGGAAATTATTCCTGGGGAAAATGAGTTTTTCCTTGTCTTTGCAGCAATGCAAGGAGCAGCCAAAGGTGATTCCATGTGGACATGGATGCACCAGCCAGAGTTAATGAACCCAACCCAGCTCAGACTGTGACAGCTCCAATATTTAGGGAGGTTTTACAGCCCTGTCCACCCTGCAGATTCCCAGCCTGTTATCCCAGAATTACTGAGGCTGGAAAAGAGCTCCCAGGCCATCGAGTCCAAGCTGTGCCCGATGCCCACCTTGTCCCCAGCCCAGAGCACTGAGTGCCACATCCAGGAATTCCCCTGACACTTCCAGGGATGGGCACTCCAAACCTCCCTGGGCAGCCCATTTCAATGACTCAAATTCCTCGTGATTGCAAAGGAAGATTTTTCCCTTTTGCACCGTGATCCAAGGCGGGTGATGCAGCTTTGCACAATTATCCTCTCACCCTAGAGCCACCATTTCTCACCCATGGAGTTCTGGAATATTTGCATCCAGCTTGCTCTTCTGCACCACACAACCCAGGTGTTTTTCCAGCTGTCCAGCAATCCTCAGCTGCCAAATGCCTGGAAAAATGACAAGGGAGGACATAATGACACTTCATGTAGTCGCTGCAGATCCAAACCTAAATCCATCTGCCTGCTGCATCCCTGGAACTGCTGGCTCCCCACTTCCCATCCAGTGCCCGCAGCAATTCATCTTTCTGGGATCCTCACCAGCTCCAGCCTTCCCCATCTGGCAGCCACGTGTGACCCATTGTCCCAACACAATGTCAAGTCCGCCGAGCACAATGAACCTTGTGGCTGGTGGATCCTGCCAGGAATGTGGAGCATCCACTGAGCAGGAATGCGCAGGACGGATCCCAAGGCTCAGTGGGGCTGTCAGAAGTGAAAGGTCTCCTTTAGGGTTTGTTCTTTATGCTCCCATCCTGCTCTCATCCATGGGGTATCCATGTTCCAGACTGGATGCTTCATCCCAGACTTCTCTCTGTACCCCCCTCATGATCCAAATCCTTCACTGCTGGAGGTGTTGGAGGGCCTGGAGCATCTCCATGGCCAGGAGAGGCTGAGGGACCTGGGGCTGCTCAGCCTGGAGAGGAGCCCCAGATGAGAGGGGCCCTCAACCTGGGGTGTCCATTTCTGTCCCTGAGTGTCCCTCTCTGTCCTGTGTCCCCCTGTCTGCCCCTGTCTGTCCCTGTCTGTCTGTCCATGTGTGTCTGTACCTGTCTCTCTGGCTCTCTCTCTGTGTCCCTGGCTGTCCCTGTGCCTGTCCCTGTGTCTGTCCCTGGGTCTGTCCCCGTGTCTGTCCCTGTCTGTCCCTGTGTGCAGAGGTCAGAGCAGGCCCAGGCTCTGCTCCAGGCCCAGCAATGGCCCCAGAGCCATGGGCAGGGATTGATCCCGGGAATTCCCTGGCAGAGGAGGCAGAACTCCTGCCCTGGGCAGTGCCCAGCCCCTGAGCAGAGCCCAGAGAGGGGCTGGAGGCTCCTCCCTGGGACATTCCAGAGCCACATGGACACAATCCTGTGCCCTGGGCAGGGACTGGCACCAGTGACCCTCTGTGGTCCCTTCCAGCCTGACCCATCCTGGGATTCTGTGCAAGTCCATAAATTTTCCATATTATTTTATGACCCCCCCTTTTCCACACCTTGTTTTTCCCTGCACTCATGGCTCCTGGCTCAGCACCACTGCTGCAGTAAGGTTTCCCTCACAGATGACAATTCCTCCTGGTGACAGCTTCCCTGGCCCCTGGCCAGCCCAGTGACAAGGCTCAGCCCTCCATCCACTCTTGCTGTGGCCAGCAAATGGTTTTCAATCCCTTTAGAGAGGATTGAATCCCATCCCAGTCTCCAGGATTCCCTCACAGGCCCAGCCATCTCCAGGCAGGATCTCACCTCGGTCACTGCTGAGCTGAGGAAGATTTTCTAACAAGTCCCTTTGCTGAGGAAGATTTTCTAACAAGTCCTTTTGCAGATGACATCATTATTGTCACCTAACAAGGTGCTGGAGTGCCATCCTTCTTAACCTTCCTATTTCCAGGATTGGCCCCTCCAAAGGGTTCAAATTTTCCTTCAGACAACATCCAAACCCACTTTCAGACTCCTCCATTTGCTCTTTCCGATTCCCAACCTTCTTACCCTTCCTATTTCCAGGACTGGCTTCTTCAGAACATCCCAACTTTCCTTCAGACCCACCCAAACTCACCTTCAGACCCTTCCATCAACCCTTATCAATCCCCAATCTTCTTAACCTTTCAGATTTCAGCACTGGCCTCCCCAAACTTCACCAACTTTCCTTCAGACAACATCCCAAACCATCTTCCATTGGCCCTTCCCAATGCCCAGCCTTTTTAACCTTCCTATTTCCAGGACTGGCCCCTGCAAACATTCCCAATTTCCTTCCGACTGCATCCAAACCCACCTTCAGACCTTTCCACTGGCCCTTCCCATTCCCCAATATGTTTAACCTTCCTATTTCCAGGACTGGCCTCTCCAAACATTCCCAACTTTTCTTCAGACTGCATCCAAACCCACCTTCAGCCCCTTCCATCAGCCCTTCCCAATCCCTACCTCCCAGCCAAACACAACCAATCCCAGGCATAGCTAAACCAGGATCAAAATAAGAATTTCTGGATCAGTTTTCTTTCCACTGTGATAAAAATCCCATGTGAGCCACAGATCCAGCAGAACATTCCCTACCACGGTGGTTGCATTCTCCCATTTTAAATCCCTCTTCTCCTCCCTGCACGGTCTCAAAAATTCCCTTTTCCCTTTCTAGTCAGGTCTGTGATCCCTGTTTCTCTTTCCCGCGGCACATGTTAATTGAGAGAGCAGCAATTATGTGATAGAGCAGCTGATAGCTGATAAGAGAAGAAAGGTTATCTCTGTTTGCACGGGCAGAGAAATTAGCAGAGGTGCAAAATCCGCTCCTTATCTTGCTCTGCCATAATGGGGAGAGAATTGAAGGATCCACACACAGCAGCTAATCCCTAAATACACAACCCGCAATCGTCCTGGATCTTATCTCTGCCGGGGTTTGGGAAACGGAGTCGGGTGTATCTTGCTGGAACAAGACTTTGCTAAAATGCTGAAAGTCCTTGAGATGCTGAACTCGGCTGTGGAAGCTGGAAGGGAGAATTTGATGGGGGGAGTGACTCCAGAGAGAGAGGGACTTGGGATAACGGATGGACGGACAGGACACGGGGAATGGCTTTAAGATGAAGGAGGGGAGATTTAAATGGGATGTTGGGAAGATTTAAATGGGATATTGGGAAGATTTAAATGGGATATTGGATTTAAATGGGATACTGGGAAGGAATTCCTGGCTGGGAGGGTGGAGAGGGCTGGGATGGAATTCTCAGGAAGCTGTGGCTGGCCCTGTAATGCCTTGTGCAGGCTGCCCTAGAGCAGAGGCTGGATGGAGTTCCAGAATAAAGCAGGGATTCATTCAAAGCATCTCCTCCATGGATCCACCTTGGGCAGCACCAGAGCCCAGCCAGGCCTGCACCCAAGATGAACCATCCTCACCTTAAAGCAGCACCCAGAACCTGCATAGGCGTGAAATTCTCTGAACATTCCCTGGCTTTCAGCTTTGTGCCCAAAACCAAACTTTTCCCTCTGTTCTACAAAGGACAGAGTCTCAAACTAACTCCAAATAAATAATCAGGGATTAAGATCTATAGCAAAGCACAGCAATCCTGCCAGGCCCTCTGTATTTTGTAAGGGCTTCTCAAATTATGTTGACCTTTTGTTTTCCCCATTTTTCTTCCAATTTGTCCAGAAAGGTCACAGCAGGATGGAGGATCAAACCAAGGGATTTGGGATGATTTGGGCTGTTGATTAAATGAAAATTTATCACTGGTTTGTCATGGAATTACAGGATGGTTTGGGTTAAAAGGGTCCTTAAAGATCATCTCATCCCACCCCTGCCATGGGCACGGACAGTTTTCACTTTCTCCTGCTGCAACCTGGTTTTTCCAAGGAGATTCTTCTAACACCAGGGTGTGATTTTGTCTAATCTGCTTTTTATTTGCAGTTTTCCTTCAGTGTTTTTGGGATGAAATTCTGGCTTGGCTGAGGGAATGCTGTTTCTTTGTTCTCCACAAAGCCCAGCTTCACCTGTTTGAGCCAAGGACTGGAGTCACTCCGGTCCTTACACCAAATAATTCCTTTTTCCTGCTGAAAAAATCCCTTTCCCTGTTTTTGCTGCGTAAAAACCTTCCAGGCATCCATTCCTTGCATAGGTAAATCCACATGGCATCCTTTATTATGGAACATTGGAAAAATGTCTTAATTTTTTACATCTGATCAACTAAACTCATGTCAGTAAGATTTAAATATTATTTGCCAAATTTTGGAAGTCAAAAACATTTTTAAACATGGCTTTTTTGAGAGTCTGAGCATCCTTTATCAGCCCTGCAATGTAAATTTTCACATTATTTAAATCTTCCACACTCAGAGAATTAATAAATTAATAATATTATTTGATCCCTGTGCCCCTTGACATGAGGAGCAGGAAGGACTTGTCAAAACTCTGGCACTTTCCAAGTGACAAAACATCTTTTTCGTGCCTGAAAAGGTGGGAGAAACACCTGAAACTGTTAAATATTTGATGTTCTCTTGCTGCAGTGCAGTGCAGAGCTCTCCAGCATTCCAGTTTGGAGAGAGGGGAAGGAGGAGAGGGAATATTAAGGAATAATCAGCCAAAAAGTGGTCTCTTAATTCAAAAAATTCCACACCCACAACAAATGAAATAAACCCCTAAATAATAAATGAGGGAATAAAAAGAAATCCTCCATTTCCTGGGCCACAGGTGTGGGGTTGGCAGCACCCATCCCATCCCATCCCATCCCACCCATCCCATCCCATCCCATCCCATCCCATCCCATCCCATCCCATCCCATCCCATCCCATCCCATCCCATCCCATCCCATCCCATCCCATCCCCATCCCATCCCATCCCATCCCATCCCATCCCATCCCATCCCATCCCATCCCATGGACTCCATCTAATGGACCCAACCCCATTCCATGGACCCCATCCCATCCCATGGACCCCATCCCATCCCATGGACCCCATCCCATCCCATCCCATGGACCCCGTCCCATCCCACGGACCCCATCCCATCCCATCCCATCCCATCCCATCCCATCCCATCCCATCCCATCCCATCCCATCCCATGGATCCCATCCCATCCCAGTTCCATTCCCATCTCATCCCATGGATTCTATCCCATCCCATCCCATGGATCCCATTCTATCCCCGTTCCCATTCCCATTCTAATTCCCATCCCATCCCATCCCACCAACACCTGCACTGCTCTTGGAGCTCTCTTGAGATCCAGCAAAAGCACCTGGAGTTCCAGGACCCAGGGAATGGCTCCCACTGCCAGAGGGCAGGGATGGATGGGAGGTTGGGAATTGGGAACTCCTGCCTGGGAGGGTGGGGAGGAATGGGGATGGAATTCCCAGAGCAACTGTGGCTGCCCCTGGATCCCTGGGAGTGCCCAAGTCCAGGCTGGATGGGATTGGAGCGGCCTGGGACAGTGGAAGGTGTCCCTGCCACGGCGGGGATGGGATGGGATGGGATGGGATGGGATGGGATGGGATGGGATGGGATGGGATGGGATGGGATGGGATGGAATGGGATGGGATGGGATGGGGTTTAGGATCCCTTCCAACCCAAACCATCCTGCAATTCTGGGATTCTGTGGCTCCCAAGCCAATGGAACCAGTGAGGCAAACACCAGCGAATGGGGGTTTGTGCAGTGCCTCCACTCCCTGGAAACCCGGGTTTAACCAGGATTTGGTGGGGATAAACCCCTGGATGGACAAAGAGAGAAACCAAGCTCCTGGTGATTTTCAATCCTTGGCAAACTGGGTGCTGCCCAGAAATTTGGATCATCAGGTTGCAAATCCACCTCTCCCACACTTCGTTGTCCCCGGTCCACAGGTGATGCTCAAATTGATTCCAAACCTGTCCCCCATGGCTGGTGGCCCAGGAGCCCCCCTGGATCCCACTGGAGGTTCCCAAAATCTCCTTCCATATCCCAAAACCTCCTTCCATATTTAACAATTAAAGAGTTAATTCTGTCTTCCACCAGAATCCATCTTTATGATTAATAACAGAAAGGCTTGAGGGAAAATTGCAGCTGGATTTTGATGGGTTTTTGAAATAAATCTTTGTGTAAGAAGCAAAAATAAAATTTAAAAAGAAGCTTTGAGGCAGACAAGTCCTTCATCTCTGAAGTAGAACCATTGTTTTTCCAAGCTAAATCCAGGCTGAGAGCAAATTTGGAAAAGTTGGGTAGAGCCACAAGCTCATGGGTGTGGAATTCTGAACGGAACAAAGAGGTTGGAAGCTGGAGGCAATTCCAGGTGTTCCAGGTGTTGCATCTGGTGGGATCGCTGTGAATTAAATCAGCTCTGTCTTCATCCTGGGCCTCACCTGAAGGGATTCCAGGGGAACTCTGTGCTTAAACCCAGGCAACAGCGCAAGTTTAGTTAGGTCAGGGCTGGGCTTGTCTAAAAACCAGAGATTTAGGCCTGGTTTTGTTGACAAAACCAGAGACTTTAGGGCATAAAAGGAAATTAATAAAAAATGAAAGGACTTAAACACAAGTTCCATTCCCAGCTCAAACATTGACGTTCCCTGGGTGGCTCATGGGACACAATCAGGGCTGAGCCCCTCATTGGGAATGAGTCACAAAGGCAGAGGTGGGAGGGAAAACCTTTCTCAAGCCTTTCCCACCAAAAGTGGGAATACTGTTTCCTTCCCTCTCCCTACTAAGCAGCATAATTTAAAGGATTAGGGGATAATTGTGGATCCATCTTCTGATGACATTAAAAGCCAAAAGCAAAGCTGCTTCTCACCTCCACAACCTTAATTTTGGGTGAATATCTGGTGCTGTGACTTTGCCTTTTCCAATTCTCTTCCTCAATCAACATTTTTGCTTTCAGGTCACAAAATAAATCTAATCCTTGGGCCTCTTGGGGCACAGAAGCGAGACCTCATCTGATATTTAATGATGGAAATCCCTTTTCTGCTGGGTTTATTTCTCCTCCTGAACTGGCTGGGGATGGATCTGGGGCTGGCTGTGATGTCAGGGTCAGTTTTTGGATGACCTTTGGAGGGGATATCTGAGGAGCACAAGGGTTGTCCCGTGTGTCCCTCTCATCCTCCTCACTCCGATGTCAGCAGAGTTATTATAGGGGCACACCAATGGCCCTGACCCCAAAACCTCCACAGGGAAAGATTCCCAAACATTTAACGAGCTCAAAACACACAGAAGAGGCAGGTCAGCGTTTCAGGCAGAGCTCGAAGGAAAAACTTCTAGCAGGGAATTTAATCCAGGCTTTGTTGGGAAATTTGTAGTTCCCACATTTCCCCCTCTCATTAAGAGGGGAGGATCAGCTGCTCCAAACCCAGTCCACAGGGACAATCCCATCAAGCAACTTTTGTGCCTGAAATCCCCAAATATCAGGTATGTTCTGATTAATTTACTGGCAATGTTCCTTAGGGAAAGCAAGATCCTCAGGAACAGAGGAAAACCCTGTCTGGCCACCAGCTGCTGCTGCTGCAGCAAAGAGGGTCCCAAAATCAGCATCCAGCTCCCATCCTGACCCTTCCAGGTGTATCCCTTACACCTGAGTGCACCAAACCATTCCCACAAAACCCTGACCTCTGGAAGTGAGGGAATGTGGGCTTCATGCAGAAAATTCCATTGCAGAGTTATCCCACTCCCTGGAAAATGGGAAAATTCTTATAATTGACAGTGCCTTTAATCAATCCTAATCAAAGATTCCTCGAGGTCTCAGTCATTGGTTTGGGTTGAAGGAATCATTGGTTTGAGGTTCTCGTCCCTGGTGCTGGGGCTGGGAACAGCCTGCAGCCTCTCCAGCTGCTCTTCCCAGTCATTCCCAGCTTGGAGTGAGGCGTGGCAGGCACAGGGAGGAGCTGCCATTGGAATATTGTCCTCCAGGAAAGCCTTCCTGACCCTCAGGCCCTGCTGGGATGGGAGGAGTCGGCCCTGACCCCTTTGAAGGTGCTCCCATCCTCCTTTTTATAAATAAATTGAGTATTTTCCCTAATCCCTCATGGAATCCCAGAATCCCAGACTGGTTTGGGTGGGAAAGGACCTCCAAACCCATCTCATTCCCACCCCTGCCAGGGCAGGGACACCTCCCACTATCCCAGGTTGCTCAGTTTTTCCCAGTTTTCACAACAAGGAGGATTTCCACAGGTACCACAGTGGGGACAGCTGGGACATCCCACTGGACACATCCATGAGTCCCTGGGAGTCAAGAGTGCAGAGATGTTGGCTTGGGACGCGAAACCTCATCCCCCTTCCAGACCCCCTTGGGTGGCCCTGGCACAGGGAACCCCATTTGGTGACAATTGTCACCGTTAGAGAAACTCCTCCCTGGATCCTGGGATAACAGCAGGGATGGGAAACAGTCCTTGGATTCCCACTGCCAGAGGGCAGGGATGGATGGGATAGTGGGAATTGGGAATTCCTGGCTGGGAGGGTGGAATTCCCAGAGCAGCTGTGCCTGCCCCTGGATCCCTGGCAGTGCCCAAGGCCAGGTTGGACATTTGGAGCAGCCTGGGACGGTGGGAGGTGTCCCTGCCCATGGAATGGGGTGGGACTGGATGATCCTTAAGGTCCTCCCAACCCAAACCATCCCGGAATTGTGATTCCATGATCCTCCTGCTGCAGCTCAGAGCCAGTAGATGGCGACAGGATATAAAACATTTCTTCCATTCTTCCATGAGTTGCCGGCTTTTTATGTCCCATCCATTTGAACATTTCCCATTTTTAATTATCATATATCCATGTTTCCACGTCATGGCTGCAGTGACTTCATTTATCTTCCCAGTTTTCCCATTTAATTCTCATGCCACGAACTCCATTCCAGGATGGGAGGCACAGCCAAACTCCTCCCACTGCTGCAGGTCTGGAGGAGCTGCTCCAGGTTCTCCTTGGTCATCCAATGCCCTGGAACAAGGAATTCCATCAGTATCCTCAGCTGGGGGACTTTGATCCATCTGATTTCCCTTCTGAACCTGGGACATTGCTTCTTGGATCTGGAATCAATTTTTCTGATCTCCTGCAGGGTTGGTTCATCCATAAGGATGATCAGCCAACACTTTGGAATGCTCCCTGCCCATGGAAGAGGTTTGGGATGGGTTGGTTTGAAGGTCCTTCCAACCCAAATCATTCTGGGATTCCATGATTTTTATAGCTGAGAAAAGGAGGAATTCTCTTCAAATTTGATTTTTTTTTTTTACCTTGGGCACAAAAATACAATGGAATTCTGAGCAATCCAAGTCTTCAGTTTGGAAAATGGAGTGGATGTAGGATGGGAAAATGGGGGAAATCCTGTAAATCGGGACTCTGTAGATCCCATGGAATGATCTGCTCTGGGATGAGCTATTAACAAGAAAATGAACAGAACAAGGGGAATGGCAGCAGGTTTGGATGGGATATTGGCAATTAGGAATTTCTGGCTGGGAGGGTGGGAAGGAGCTGGGATGGAATTCCCAGAGCAGCTGTGGCTGCCCCTGGATCCCTGGAAGTGTCCAAGGCCAGGATGGACAGGGTTTGGAGCAGCCTGGGACAGAGGAAAGTGCCCCTGCCCATGGAATGGGGTGGAATGGGATGGGATCTAAGGTCCCTTCCAACCCAAACTGTTCCAGAGTTCCTTGAATTCCAGTAAGTTAAAATAGCAATGCAGTCCCACACCTGCAATCCCAAATTCCTTCCAGGATATCAATCCAAGGACACCCCACAACATTCCAGTCTAATTACTTCTAATTCTCCTCCCAGCTAGCTGAGGTCTCTTTATCCATCACAAACCCGGAATTGGATTTCCATATTTTGTGCCATTGTCTCTGTTTTGTTTGGGATGAACCATCTCAAACAGGCACTGAGGTGATTCCTGAATTCCTGGTTGTCATGGAGACAGGAATGGGCTGACCGACTCCGGCTTCCATGAGGATGGAGTGGGCTACAACCCCTTCTCCCCATCTTCCAAAGACTTCAGGAACCTGGAATTCTGACGTGGAAACACGCCTTGGGCAGTTAAACCAGAAGTGCCTGAGATTTGGAAAAGCCATGGAATGAGCAACAGCTCTTCCTTTCAAAATGGAAAAATCTCTCCTGGATTTTATCCATGACCAGTTTGGTTATTGCAGAGATGACCCCACACTGGTTTATCCCCTAAATCACAAAAATCAAACCAAAAAAGCAGCGATGACCTTCATGAGATCTTTGTGTTCCTTCCAACAAAAATCCAGAAGGGATATCCATGTTCAATCCTAAATCCTGGTTTATAGGAAAGGTCACTTCACATATTCCAGAAGATGTGATGGAAGTAGCCAAATATCCCCAGCACAGAAGGGTCTGTCAGGCCATCAGCCAATTAATTGTGGGATTTTATATGCCAATAAATTATTTTTTTCCCATTATTTATACAGCCAGCATCCAGAAAGATGTATTGACTCCTTATGGGAAGTTTTATGGAAAACTGATTCCCCACCTGGAAGTGGAGAAGTCCTTTAAGTTTCCCCTAACTACTAAAAAGGAAAAAAAGGAAATATATTTACCTAAAATTTTCCTACTTTATTTTGGAATCCAGGACTTTGATATCCCAGACTTTCTGCTATGGACAGGACAGATTTCCATTCCTGCAGGGATTTAAATCCATGTGGATGGGGCACTTGGGGACACGGGGCAATGGTGGCTTTGGCGGTGCTGGAAGTGCTTGGACTCCATAATCCCAGAGGGATTTACCAACCTAAAACATTCCACAATTCCATTATTTCAGCAGCCTCATGACTCAGGATTTTGGGAAGATGGCAAAAATTAGCACCTGGAATGGATTTCTCCATTAAAATGCAGCTCTTTGGGAGCAAAACCTTCCCCACCTTGGAAGATGTGCCAAGCCCTGCTCCACGTGGGAAAGAGCTTTTATTCCCAAATCGTCATTTCCCTGCCAAGATCCTGCTCTTTTCTACCTCCAGACATTATTTTTGGGAATGACTCATCCCAGGAAAGGCTGAACCTTCCTGGCTGATGTTGAGAGCCTCAGGTGGAGCACGAGAATTCCAGGAACGTTGGAAGTAAAACACAGGGAATCCAGCCAAAGGGAAGAGTGGGAAGTGTCGCTACCCATGGAATGGTTTGGGTTGGAATGGATCTTTAGGATCATCTAATTGCAATCCAAACCATTCCATGATTCCATGAAAAACTGGAAAGAGAGAACCACCCAATTCTCCAAATTGCTTTCCAGATCCTGAATTTCCCAGCAGAACTGTGAGTCTGGCAGGTTCATGTTGAGATTTAAAAGATATTTTTGGGATGCGTCCAGCTTTTCTCCTTTAAATGGGAATTTCCTGGTGGGTTTGGAATGAAGCCTCTCAGCTTGGGATGAATCCCTCAGCTCCATCCCTGTGCTGCTGATCAGCCTCCTTTGGGAAGATCCAGAGAAGAGATGAATTCCCTGCCTTTTTCAGAGGAAAATCTTTTCCTTGAGAAACAGGATCTCGCATCTCTAAAAGTTTGGAATGTTTGGAAAAGAGAAGTTTCTGTTTACCAGCTGAGTTCCTGCACTGCTTCCCCATGGAGCAGCAGATGGATGTGCAGGAGAACAAAAGGAACAAAAAAAAGTGGAATAAAAGCAGATGGAGAAATGTTTGGAATGATTCATTGGGAATCAAGGAGTGGCAATTCATTTGTGCCTGGAATTTGCAATTTCTAGCCTGGAAGCCAAATTGTTCCCCTATTATGGAGATTTGGGCTGGATCCAGGCAGGAATTCAACTTCTTCAGGATCTGAGCACCTGCTCGGGAGATTTCATGGAGCAGGGCGGGAATAATCCGTGTGCTGGAAGTTAAAGATGGAATTTGGTGGAAGAGCAGCTGCCTGGGATGGGATTTGGAGGGTTGGGATCTGATCCGAGTATTTAGATGGAAAAGCAGGAGAATCTAAATCTTAAATTCTCCTTTCTAGCAGCAGAATTTGTCTCATAAATGGGTGAAAATGGGATGGCGAGAGATGAAAATCTTCACTCTTTTGCCTGAAATTATGTGGGGGGCAGAGGAAAATAATAATAGTAGTAGTCGAAATAATAATAATAATAATAATAATAATAATAATAATAATAATAATAATAATAATAATAATAATAATAATAATAATAATAATAATAATAATAATAATAATAATAATAATAATAATATAGTAAAGACAAAACCAAAACCCAACCAACCAATAAACACCAAACCCAACCAACCAAAAAAACCCCAAACCTGGTATAAGATACGACGTTCCCTGCCTCAAAAAACCCCAAACCCAAATGAACCAAAATATCCCAAATCCAAATGAACACAAACCTCCAAACCTGGTGTGAGATACAACAATGTTTCCTGCCTCAAAGAAAAAAAAGCAAAACCCAAATGAACCAAAATATTCCAAAACTCAAATGAACCAAAAAATCCCCAAAACCCAAATGAATCAAACTATCTCAAACCTAAATTAACAAAAACCCCAAACCTAGTATGAGATACAACAATTTTTCAAAAAAAAAAAAAAAAAACCCCAAATGAACCAAAATATCCCAAACCCAAACCAACCAAAATATCCCAATCCCAAATGAACAAAGAAACCCCAAACCTGGTATGAGCTGGGAAAATGTTCCTACCCCAAAACCCCCTCAATTTATCCCACAAATCCACTCAGCCATGGAATATCAACCCTTGTGCAGCAGTGCTGAGAGAAATCCCAAGAGAATTCCTGCTGGGAAAAGCAGCTTGGAATTGAAAGGAAAATGAGAGGGAGTTGGAACCAATATTTGAGTTTCATGGAGGAATCACAGTGGATTCCTGGGGTGGGATTCAGAAGCTCAGCCTGGATCTCTTGGCTGGGTTGAAAATAAGGGATGCAGAGGATTTAGGAATTTAAGGGACCTGGAATTTTGGTTTAGCTTTCTCTCCTCACCCCAAATTCCTAAAATCTGACATTTTCCCCCAAATTAGTTCTGCTACCGTATTTCCTGCAGGCAGTCACCGTTTATTCCTCTCCTTTTCCCAGGATTTGGTGAGACTCCAATGATTGTTTTGTGAATGTGCTGGGAATTCCCAAAATCAACTGAATTTGAAGGAATTAATTAGGAATTAATTTGCATTAAAAGTGCTAAATGCAGCTGGAACCAGACAGGAAAATTTAGGAAGAATACAGCAAATTAAAGATCATAGATGGAAATTTCTGGGTTCGGGATCAAACTCAAATTAAAGTGGGATTCAGGATCTCTTGGCCTCTTGGCTGGACTGAGAACGAGGGATGCAGAGGATTAAGGATTTTAAGGGACCTGGAATTCTCCTCACTCCTAAAATCTGAGATTTTCCCCCAAATTAGTTCTGCTCCCACATTTCCTGCAGGCAGTCACTGTTTATTCCTCTCCTTTTCCCAGGATTAGGTGAAACCCCAACAATTGTTTTCGAAATGTGCTGGGAATTCCCGAAATCAGCTGAATTTGAAGGAATTAGATTTGCATTAAAAGTGCTAAATGCAGTTGGAACCAGACAAGCAAATTCAGGAAGAAAACAGTAAATTACAGATCGTAGATGGAAATTTCTGGGTTCAGGAACAAATCCAAACTGGGGTGGGATTCAGGAGCTCAGCCTGGACCTCTTGGCTGGGCTGGGAATAAGGGATGCAGAGGATTTAGGAATTTAAGGGACCTAGAATTCCGGTTCTCCAGGTTCCTAAAATCAGGGGTTTTCCCCCAAATTAACTCTGTTCCCGCATTTCCTGCAGGCAGTCACTCTTTATTCCTCTCCTTTTCCCAGGATTAGGTGAGACTACAGTGATTGTTTTGTAAATGTGCTGGGAATTCCCAAAATCAGCTGAATTTGGATGGAATTACATTGGTGTAAAAAGTGCTAAATGCAGTTAAATCCCTGGAATCTCGGCTCCAAGGTGTCCTAACCCAAAATCAGGGATAGCTCTAAAGGAATTCTCTTTGTTCCTCTGAAGGAATTCTCAGAGATCTCATCACTCTCCTCTCTGAAAACAGAGATTAAAAATCAGCTCTGCTTTCACTGAGGTGACAAAAAAATTGGATTTGGGAACTGCTCAGCCACTGTTGCAGGATGCATCCAAGGAAATCTACAGGGAATTAATAATTCTGCTTCCAGAGCGAGGTTTGACACGTGAGGAGCAAATCCAGCCTGGCTGAGGAACAAGAGGAAAGAAAATTCTGAGTTTGTGGAGGAAAAAAAGTGTTGGAATCAAAATTGTGGATTTTGGGTTGGAAGGGAACGTTCAAAACCCTCCTGCCATGGGCAGGGACAGATTCCTGGCTAAAAGATGGAAAATTCACCTGTGGATGGGAAAATTCCTTCTTCAGGGATCCCTGATCCTCCTCATTTTCAAGGGAAAACAAAGGATGGGATTGAGCTTTTCCCAAGGAAAAGTTTGGGAGATGAATCCCAACCCGTGGGGGTTCATAAATCAGTTTTCATTTTGTGGACATGACAAAGTTTGGTGGGAATTTGTAGTAACTCACCAATGAACATTTTATTCATAGATATAAAAATGTATTTATATAAAAATATTTATTCCTGACATGGTTATCCTAGAGAGAGGAAAGCTTGGGAATCCAAACATGGTTTGTGGGGATTATAATAATGGAAGAGTTATTGAGGAGAAGGAGAAGGAGAAGGAGAAGAAGGAGAAGGAGAAGGAGAAGGAGAAGGAGAAGGAGAAGGAGAAGGAGAAGGAGAAGGAGAAGGAGAAGGAGAAGGAGAAGGAGAAGGAGAAGGAGAAGGAGAAGGAGAAGGAGAAGGAGAAGGAGAAGGAGAAGGAGAAGGAGAAGGAGAAGGAGAAGGAGGTATAATAGGTAAGCAATAAATAATAGCAAATGTAAGCAATAAAACCTATTCGAAATGGTCCTAAATACAAATATTCCTACACTTTTCAAACCTTCACACCCTGATTGTTGTCTATGAAGTTGGGAATTCCTGAACGATGCCAGCAGCAAAAGGAAAATGGGATTTGACAGCTACCCAGAGAGATCCTTAGAAATTCCCATTTCCTCAATTTAGTGGAAATTATAGGAGGACAAGACCTTCTTTATTCCCTCCAGGCTTCCTGATCACTTCCTTCTAGAAACAAATATTTAAATTCCCTTCACTCCCTTCCTTTCCTCAGCATGTGGGCCTCTGTAATTCCAGAATCACTTTATAATTCCAGAATCCCAGAGTGGTTTGGGATGGAAGGGACCTTAAATCCCATCCCATTCTCATCCCTGGATGGGCAAGGACAGCTCCCACTGTCCCAGGCTGCTCCAAGCCCCAATGCCCAACCTGGCCTTGGACACTTCCCATGATCCAGGGGCAGCCACAGCTGCTCTGGGAATTCCATTCCAGGGCTAAGCCACCCTCATAGGCCAGAATTTATTCCCAGTATCCCACCTAAATCTTTCTTTTTTCAACTTAAAGCATTCCCTTCATCCTGGAGCTTCCTGCCTTTTCCCTGAACAGAGAATCCAGAACAAACTTAGTCCCAAAGTGAGAGCTCATCCCAAAGTTCCATCCCATTCCTTTCATCCTTTTAAAACCCAACTGCCTGGATCCCCCAGAAAACCGGGAATTGTGGCAAAAATCCTTCCCCACCAACCCCGAGGTTAGAAACCCTGAGCTCCAAAACTTTCCAGCTCTGGCTCTCGAGATTCCTTAAACTCCTCCCAAATCCTCTTTTGTGCAATCAGAGCCATCCTGCTCATCATCCCACTCATCCTACAGGAGCAAGGAGCTTCCCACTCCCAAGAAATGGAGACAGTAACTCAGGAATTAACTCAACCTTTTAATCACCTCTTGATCCGTGGCTGGAACGATGCAAAACCTCCCTTACACCAGGAGCAGCTGAGAAATCTGAAATCATTCTGACTGCAGGGTTTGGGGCTGGTTTTTGTTTCATCCTGAGAAAGCAATTACGGAGGGGACAAAGAGCTTTTGGCAATTTTCCTGTTTTGGAATTCAAACCTGATGTCGGAGGAAAGGTGAACAGGATTAAGGCACACTCTGAAAGGCTCTCGAGTAATTAATCTGCTCTTTGGGGGATTTGGAACCTCCCGAACTGGATCAAGGCAATGTTCTCCTTCCTTTTCTTGTCGCTGTCAGCTGCTACAAAGTGTTTTTGTGATCTCCAAACCCTGAGTAAACACCGGAGTGTGTGCAGGGGACAAATCCCTCATCCAGGCCTGGTTGCTGGGAGTTTTCCAGCCTCCTGCTCTGCATTCCCAGCAATTCAGTAAATGCACAGCTCATTCCTAAAGTGTGAAAATCCTAAAATCCATTATTTTCCATGTGTCTGGATCCCAGGAAACCAGTGCCAGGTCAGAGTTTGTGTGGGAATGATGCACCTTGGTCTATCCAGGAATTAAAACATCACAGTCAGAGCTGTGGATCAGAAAATTCCTCTTCCAACCTCAATTTTGGTGCCTATTTTTTCATTCAGCTGCACTATTTTGGGACAGGGCTGTTCCAGTAACAGGCAGAACTCAGATCCACAGGGTATTCTGATTCCACAAGGATCATCCAACCCTTACAGCTCCCTGCTCCCATGGAAATCACAGAATCCTGGAACGGTGTGGGCTGGAAGGGACCTTAAATCCCACCTCGCTCTTGCCCAGACCCAGATTTCACGGGGTTTTTGCTGCTCTGGACGTGAACCAAAGCCCCCCTAAGGTTCCAGTGTTGGTGCCCAGCCCAGAGGGCAGAGGGAACAGTTCTGTCACCCACAGCAGTGCTGGCTCTGTGGAAACCTCCAGGCTGGAGCCTCCTGGTGCCAGCAATGACAAAGAGGAGGGAATGAAAATTTAGGATTGGGAAGGCTCCCAAATCCTGCTCTTCCCTCAGCCTCGAGCAATTCTTGCATCTCACCGAACAAAATCCTATTTCCAAATGAGAATCTCATCTTCCTTATCCTTTAAATTCCTCTTTTCCCTCTCTCTGGAGAGTCCCACATCCAGTGGGAATCACCCCCCCATCCTGGGACCTCTTTGGCACTGGGAACTCTGTGTGGGACAGATCCAGGTCTGGTTTGAGCTGTGTGATTTAAATCCTGCAGCAACTTCATTTCCCCAGGGCTGAGTGCTCTGGGATTGTCTGGGGGGATGAATGGGGAACATCCCACCCTGGGAATGTGGGATGGGCTTGGGAAAGGGATCTGGGATATGTTTGGAAAAGGGATCTGGGAATGTGGGATGTGTTTGGAAAAAGGGTCATGGATCCACACACATCCTTGGGATGTGTTTGGAAAAGGGATCTGGGAATGGGGGATGTGTTTGGAAAAGGGATCTGGGAATGTGGGATGTGTTTGGAAAAGGGATCTGGGAATGTGGGATGTGCTTGGAAAAAGGATCTGGAAATGCAGGATATATGTGGAAAAGTGATCTAGGAATGGGGGATGTGTTTGGAAAAGGGATCTGGGAATGCAGGATGTGCTTGGAAAAGTGATCTGGGAATGTGGGATGGTTTGGAAAAGGGATCTGGCAATGGGGGATATGTTTGGAAAAGGGATCTGGGAATAAAGGGTAGGTTTGGAAAAGGGATCTGGGAATGTGGGATGTGCTTGGAAAAGGGATCTGGGAATGGGGGATGTGTTTGGAAAAGGGATCTGGGAATGTGGGATGGTTTGGAAAAGGGATCTGGGAATGGGGGATGTGTTTGGAAAAGGGATCTGGGAATGGGGGATGTGCTTGGAAAAGGGATCTGGGAATGGGGGATGTGCTTGGAAAAGGGATCTGGAAATGCAGGATATATGTGGAAAAGTGATCTGGGAATGGGGGATGTGTTTGGAAAAGGGATCTGGGAATGTGGGATGGTTTGGAAAAGGGATCTGGGAATGTGGGATGGTTTGGAAAAGGGATCTGGGAATGGAGGATGTGTTTGGAAAAGGGATCTGGGAATGGGGGATGTGTTTGGAAAAGGGATCTGGGTATGGGGGATGTGTTTGGAAAAGGGATCTGGGAATGGGGGATGTGTTTGGAAAAGGGATCCCTCCTCCAAGCTAAGAGCTCCAAGAGTTTAACCCCAGAGATCCTTTTCCCATTGCTATCCCTGCTTTAGCTCCAGGATCCAACTGATGGTTCCAAAACTTCTGTGAGGCTCAGAAAACACCAGAAGAGAACGGGGAGGGGACACTGAAGGTAAATTCAGGATCGCCAGAATCACCTGGAATATGGAAAAACACACAAAAGAAAAGCTATTTTTGATCTTTTTCCCCCTTGTAAACCTGGCTTTGATCAGCGAAGCCATTGTGACTCTTCACAAATAAGATTTGTATTAATGAGTTCATCAAAACCCCAGCCCTCCACTAGATTTAAACCCCATCCGTATCCAGGCAGCTTTTAATTAGACATTTAATCAATGCCTTTAATGGAAGAGGATTGCCATTATGCAGCATTAACAGACACCAGATCAGATTTTTCCTGCTGCAACGAGAGGGCTCTGAATGGATTTTAAATTTTGGGATTGACCATTTCTTCATTAAAAATAAAACAAAAAAAAAAATTAAAAATAGGAAATGGGTCATGTGAGATCAGAAGTGGCTGCTCTGCAGAGGTTGTGGGCCTGGCACGAGGAGAGGCTGTGAGGGAGGGAGGGCGCTTCGTGGCCATTGATGTCACCAGGAGAGGTGGCACCTGCAGAGATGGGGATGAAAGAGCCGAGGAACAGCCAGGGGAGGGGGCAGAGATGACAGAGAAAGGCAGAGCAGAAGGGACAGAAATAATGGGGTTGAACTCAGCGGGGAGAGCAGTGAAAGCTGAGGAGAGCAGGAAAAAGAGGAGCCAGGCAAGGAGCCGGGGCTGTGGGAAAGAAAGGAAGAGCTCAAAAACCTCGGGAGAGGCACGTGGAACTCTGCACAAAGGTCTTTATGGGCAGTAATGGGGTAGATTGGAACCATTTCTGTGACCCAAAGAATCCCAGAATGGTTTGGGTGGGAAGGGACATTAAAGCTCATCTCATTCCATGGGCAGGGACACATCCCACTATCCCAGAGTGCTCCAACCCTGGCCTTGGACACTTCCAGGGGCAGCCACAGCTTTGCAGGAAAAATAATAACTCTCTAAAAACATCTTTTTAGAGCTAGAGAATTAAGGCATCCCTTTATTCTGGCCAGCATGTGCAATGGAAATCATTTCATCCACACATTGCCCGGGTTGTGCAGTGAAAATCATCCCATCCCACATGGTCCTCATGAGATTTTTCACATTTCTACATGAGAAACCCAGAGAAACCCCTTGGTTCAATGTTCACTGGTCCCAAATCGCCCAGTTCTCAATATTTGGTTTCCTATTGGTTACTGATGTGTATTCTTGGTTCTCTCATCTCTCTTTTCCCTGGGCTCCAGATTTTCTCCAGCCATGCCAGGGGTGGTTTGGAGTTGATGTTCATTGATGTCCTTTAATGGTCATTATCTCCTCTGGATTTCTGGCTGCTCCAGATCTGTGCAGGTGTTAAACTCACCAAGCCTCACCCTTGAAAGAGGAAAAACTTCCCATTCCCTCCCTCCCAAAGACAAATTAACCCCCGAATAAAGTTATTTCAAATATTTCAGAAGTTGTATCATGTCCAGCAAAAGCATCCCAGGATGGGACCCAGGTACAACCTCACATCTCCTGGCACCGGCTTTGGGCACACCTGAAAATCCCAAAAATGTGGACAGGGAAAAATAAATTTTCAATGTGGTGTTTAAAGTGTGGGAGAGTGTGAGGGGGTCAGAAATGGGAGCACTGGGAGCATCCACACGGATGGAATGGGCACTTACTGGGAGAGGGAGCTGCTTTATGGTGGCTGAAAGAGAGCAGAATAAAGCTTTAAGACTGCTCTAAAATATTTAATTACTGCAGATCCTCGTTGGAGGCACTGAAGAGTTACATTTTCAAGTCCATCTGCCCACATTTCCATTAATAAAATAATTCAAGAGTCGTTTGAGGGAGAAAACACCAGCACAGAGCCAAAACCAAACCCAAGGCACGGCTCAGCAGTGACCCAATAATTAATATCTTTCCTCCCACTTCCCCTTAAATAAACTCCAGCTAAAAATCAGCGTGGATCTGGCTCAGCTTTGCTGTGGTGAGCAAAGATAAAGGGATGTGCTGGAAACAGCTGGAGAAATGCCACTTTCAGGTGCCCAATAAATGGCAAACAGGTATTTTCCCCCCAAAAGCTTTGGACCTAGGAAATTCTCTTTGTTTTCTGGAGTTGGAGGCCATTTGCTGCCATGGAAATTAAAAATAAATGTTAAAAAAGAATTAGTCTGGAAGGTTTTTTTATTCATAAATTCTCTGTCAGCAGTGCAAGGGAAGCAAACCACCATCAGGGGATGTCTGAGAGCCTGAAGGGCTCTGTGAGGAGATCCTGAGGGAGAAAATGGATTTGTTTTTCCTCCTGGGAGCAGAGGGTCAATTTTGGGCATCCCAGAACAGCCTCCAGTGGAGGACGTCAAACCTGAATTCTGGGTGTCCCCAGCTCGAGGGACCAGTGGGGCAGAAATGGTTAAGGAATGGTCCCTGCAAGGGCTGGGCAGGCCCTGGACAAAGGCCACCAGCCAGCCCAGGGGCCAAGGAGATTGTCACCATCCTGGCTGGGCCCAGTCTGGTGTGACCAGTGGGATCAGGGCAGGGATTGTCCCATGTGCTGGGAACTGCTGAGGAACCTCAGATCCTGAGGGCAGCTCTGGGTTCCTCATGACAAGATGGACCTGGAGGGGCTGGAGCATGTCCAGGGAAGGGAATGGAGCTGGGAAGGGGCTGGAGCATGAGGGGATGAGGGACCTCAAATCCTGGCTGGACACGAATTGGGGGTGTCCAAGTGGGCACAAAGAGGCCAAAGGCTCTGGGATGGATCAGGAATTGTCTGGGAGCAGGACCAGGGCAGGGATTGTCCCCGTGCTGGGCTCTGTGAAGGACCCCAGATCCTGAGGGCAGCTCTGGGCCCCACATGGCAAGATGGACCTGGAGGGGCAGGAGTGTGTCCAGGGCAGGGAACAGAGCTGAGAAGGGGCTGGAGAATCCCTGAGGGAGCTGGGCAGGGGCTGCAGAATCCCTGAGGAGCTGGGCAGGGGCTGCAGAATCCCTGAGGAGCTGGGAAGGGGCTGCAGAATCCCTGAGGAGCTGGGCAGGGCTCACCTGGAGCAAAGGAGGCTCAGGGGCCCTTGTGGCTCTGCACAGCTCCTGCCAGGAGGGCACAGCCGGGGGGGTCGGGCTCTGCTCCAGGGAACAGGGAGGTTGTGGGCCTGGCACAGGAGCAGAGGGAACAGGCTGGGCCAGGGCAGCTCAGGGTGGGCACAGCAGGAATTTCCCCATGGAAAGGGGGCTCAGGCCTTGGCACTGCCCAGGGAGGGTTGCAGTGCCCATCCCTGCAGGTGTCCCCTGGAGGTGGCACTCAGGGCTCTGGGCTGGGCACAAGGTGGGCACTGGGCACAGCTGGGACTCTGATCTTGGAGCCATTCCCAACCTATATGTGATGCCTCAGGTTCAGCTTTTCTATTTTTCCCATTCTGTGCTGCTTCAGTGTGAGGGTCTGGGCTCCATACCAGGGCATGGTGAGCTCTGTGCACAGAGCAGGGAGACAAAACAATTCCTGCTCCAGCTGGGCACCAAGGACAAATGACCCAAATCTCAGCCCAGGAGCACAAACCCCGTGGGCTGCAGAGAGAAAAACAAGCAGGGTGGGAGTGCAGGGGCTAAAGCTGGAATGGGACAATGAACTGCGAGGTGCAAATGGAGCAGAGCTGATCCCAGGGACAGACCCCGTGCCCGGCCGTGCATTTTGGGGCCATTTTGGTTCCTCTTGGGTGCAGCCCTGGCTGGGCTCTGGTGCTGCCCAAGGTGGATCCATGGAGGAGATGCTTTGAATGAATCCCTGCTTTATTCTGGAGCTCCATCCAGCCTCTGCTCTAGGGCAGCCTGCACCAGGCAGCATCAAATGCTCCTGGGATTCTGTGACTCTGTGACAGGATAAAGCACAAGCACAGAGTGATCCCGTTCCCAGGTACTTCAGCCATGCACCAGTAACCCCAGAACAGATGAACTGGTCTGGAACTGGAGGTTTTTATTCACTGGGGGTGATGGAAGCAGAACCTGTGAGGTGTGGAACATCCCACATCTCATGTGTGCTCCACTGACCAAGCCAGGATGATCCAGGGGCTGTGCTCCGGCCACACTGAGTGGGATATTTGCCAGAATAAAACACAAGGATGTGGCTCATCCAGTCCCCTGGAATTCCCAGAAAGACACCAGAGCTGACTGGAGAATCCTTTTTATTCCACATTAGAGACTCCTGGCAAGTTTCTGCAGGAAATCTGGGTGTGCCTGCATTTGTTTTGACATTCACTCCACCATTATTTTGACAGCTGAGGCAGGGGGGAGATGCTGAACCCTATCTCAGCACCAGCAAAGGATATGTCAGGATGCAAAAGACTTTTCCTACTGAAAAAAAGAAGAAAGGGAGAAATATTTTGGAGCAGTCTGGGTGCTGTGTTTGCTCCCAGCTCAATCCATGCAGTTATCCCACAAATGGGGTCTGGTGTGACAGAGAGGGGAAAAAAAACCCTATTCCAAAAACTAAGACATCAAACCACTTCAAATTCCATATGAAAATCTTAAAATATATATATATATTTCTAGAACAAATAGAGAGAGACCTGTTCATTTTAAGGTGCCCTGGGGGGGTCACTGAGAAGCCCAGATGGTCCCTGGGATGATAAACCCGGTTTAACAGAGCCTGGTCAGCTGGGCTGAGCCTTGCTGCACCTGCAAAGGATCTGTCAGGATACAAAAGACTTTTCCTACTTTAAAAGAAATAAAACAAAAACCAAAACCAGAAAGAAGGGAATGTTTTGGAGCAATCTGAGTGCTCTGTTTGTTCCCAGCTCAATCAGAGCAGCTCAATCCATGCAGTTATTCCACAAACTGGGTATGGAGGGGAGAGGGAGAAAAAAAAAAACAATCCCAAAAAATAAGATATCAAACCACTTCAAATTCCATATGAAAAGGTAAATGTTAAAATATATATATATTTCTAGAACAAATAGAGAGAGATCTGTTCATTTTAAGGTGCCCTGGGGGGGTCACTGAGAAGCCCAGATGGTCCCTGGGATGATAAACCCAGTTTAACAGAGCCTGGTCAGCTGGGCTGAGCCCTGCTGCACCTGCAAAGGATCTCTCAGGATACAAAAGACTCGTCCTACTTAAAAAAGAAAAATAAATAAAAAGAAGGAAATATTTTGGAGCAATCTGAGTGCTCTGTTTGCTCCCAGCTCAATCCAGAGCAGCTGCTCCATGCAGTTATCCCACAAAAGGGATATGGAGTGGAGAGGGGAAAAATCCAACAAAATAAGACATCAAACCACTTCAAATTCCATATGAAAATCTTAAAAAATATATATATATATTTCTAGAATAAATAGAGAGAGATCTGTTCATTTTAAGGTGCCCTGGGGGGGTCACTGAGAAGCCCAGATGGTCCCTGGGATGATAAACCCAGTTTAACAGAGCCTGGTCAGCTGGGCTGAGCCCTGCTGCACCTGCAAAGGATCTGTCAGGATACAAAAGACTTTTCCTACTTAAAAAAAAATAAAACAAAAACCAAAACCAGAAAGAAGGGAATGTTTTGGAGCAATCTGAGTGCTCTGTTTGCTCCCAGCTCAATCAGAGCAGCTCAATCCATGCAGTTATCCCACAAACTGGGTATGGAGGGGAGAGGGAGAAAAAAAAAACAATCCCAAAAAATGAGATATCAAACCACTTCAAATTCCATATGAAAAGGTAAATGTTAAAATATATATATATTTCTAGAACAAATAGAGAGAGATCTGTTCATTTTAAGGTGCCCTGGGGGGATCACTGAGAAGCCCAGATGGTCCCTGGGATGATAAACCCAGTTTAACAGAGCCTGGTCAGCTGGGCTGAGCCCTGCTGCACCTGCAAAGGATCTGTCAGGATACAAAAGACTTTTCCTACTTAAATAAATAAATAAATAAATAAATAAATAAATAAATAAAAGGAAATATTTTGGAGCAATCTGAGTGCTCTGTTTGCTCCCAGCTCAATCCAGAGCAGCTGCTCCATGCAGTTATCCCACAAAAGGGATATGGAGTGGAGAGGGTAAAAATACAACAAAATAAGACATCAAAGCACTTCAAATTCCACATGAAAAGGTAATTTTTCCCCAAAAAGAAGTCTGTCTAGAATAAATAGAGAGATTTGTTCTCTTTTAAAGTGCCCTGGGGGGGTCACTGAGAAGCCCAGATGGTCCCTGGGATGATAAACCCAGTTTAACAGAGCCTGGTCAGCTGGGCTGAGCCCTGCTGCACATCCCTTCTCCAGATCCAGCTGTCATCCCTGTTCCTGGCATTTGTGAGGAATCATCAGGTGCCCTTTGAGGATGATTTTCCACCTGTCTTGTCCATCTCCTGCTGAACAAACCGAGTCTAAGCCAGGCCTGGAACACAGTGAAAAGCTAAACTGACACTGTGCAAGACGCCCTGACTTGGCTTTGCGCTCATCCGACCTTTGGAATGTTAATCCAAGGCTGTTTGGAGGGGAAGGTCAGCCTGGGGATTAAAGAAAAACATGAAAAGCTTGGCAGGCTAAAACGCTGCTCTCCCTGTAAAGCTGCAGGAGGTGGAAATCGGATACAAATCTCCAAATGCTGCTGACAGCGTGACAGAGAAGTGGGGAAAATGTGGTTTTACCTCCCTGGTTTTGATGGATCCTGAGCTCCAAGTGCTGCAGGTCTGAGATTTTCATAATTCAATATTTGTCTGGCTCAGATCAGAAATTAAAACTGCACTGAGGTTTAGGCAGAAATAGCCCAGGGCACTAAAAATCAGATACTAGGGGTGTCCTGAGGGTCCTACCTGGAATTCTGCATCCAACTCAGGGTCCCCAGCACAGGGAGGACGTGGGGCTGCTGGAGAGAGCCCAGAGGAGGCACCAGGATGAACAGAGGGATGGAGCAGCACGGTGTTTGTGAGGGTCCCCAGGATGAGGTGTGAGATGAGAATCTGACTCCATGTTCTTAGAGGGCTGATACATTGTATTGTATTGTTATATTATATTATATTATATTATATTATATTATATTATATTATATTATATTATATTATATTATATTATATTATATTATATTATATTATATTATATTATATTATATTATATTATATTATATTATATTATATTATATTATATTATATATCCGATCATATCGTATCATATTATTATATAAAAGAATGCTATACTAAAGAAATAGAGAAAGGATACAGACAGAAGGCTGAACAAGAATGAATAACAAAAACTCATGACACCCTCAGAGTCCAACACAGCTGGCTGTGATTTGTCATTAAGTGAAAACAATTCACATGAAACCAATCAAACATGCACCTGTTGGTAAACAGTGTCCGTACCACATTCCAAAGCAGGCAGGCACAGGAGAAGCAAATAAGATAATTCTTGTTTTCATTTTTCTCTGAGGCTTCTCAGCTTCCCAGGAGAAGAAACCCTGGGGAAGGGATTTTTTGGAAAATATCACAGTGACAGAGCAGCTCTGCTGGGAGAGCTGGGAATGTTCCCCTGGAGAGGAGAAGGCTCCAGGGAAAGCTCAGAGCCCCTGGCAGGGCCTGAAGGGGCTCCAGGAGAGCTGGAGAGGGGCTGGGGACAAGGGATGGAGGGACAGGAGCCAGGGAAGGCCTTGAGAAGGCTGCCCTAGAGCAGAGGCTGGATGGAGTTCCAGAATAAAGCAGGGATTCATTCAAAGCATCTCCTCCATGGATCCACCTTGGGCAGCACCAGAGCCCAGCCAGGGCTGCACCCAAGAGGAACCAAAATGGCCCCAAAATGCACGGCCGGGCACGGGGTCTGTCCCTGGGATCAGTTCTGCTCCATTTGCCCCTTGCAGTTCATTGTCCCATTCCAGCTTTAGCCCCTGCACTCCCACCCTGCTTGTTTTTCTCTCTCCAGCCCACGGGGTTTGTGCTCCTGGGCTGAGATTTGGGTCATTTGTCCTTGGTGCCCAGCTGGAGCAGGAATTGTTTTGTCTCCCTGCTCTGTGCACAGAGCTCAGAACTGCACATCATCAGAACCATGCCCTGATTTGGAGCTCAGAACTAAACACCAGAGCAGCACAGAATGGGAAAAATAGAAAAGCTCAAACCTGAGGCATCAAGGGAATGGCTCCCACTACCAGAGGGCAGGGTTGGTTGGGATACTGGGAAGAAATTCCTGGCTGGGAGGGTGGGGAGGGGCTGGGCTGGAATTGCCAGAGCAGCTGTGGCTGCCCCTGGATCCCTGGCAGTGCCCAAGGTCAGGCTGGACACTGGGGCACCCTGGGACAGTGGGAGGAGGTGGGAATGGGATGGGATGGGATGGGATGGGATGGGATGGGATGGGATGGGATGGGATGGGATGGGATGGGATGGGATGGGATGGGATGGGATGGGATGGGATGGGATGGGATGGGATTTAAGGTCCCTTCTGTCCCAAACCATTCCATGAATCCTGACATCAGTCAGGAAACCTACCATGGATCAAGGATGACAAGAAAATTTCCCCCTTAATCAAAGAGTTCAATTTTATGGAAAAATAACCAGATTTCTCCAAGAATTGCAGTCCAAGGAGATTTAACTCCACAAGAAGTGGAATTGTGGGAGTGAGGAATGTGGGCTGGAAAAGCAGTGATAGAACAATTATGGAAGGGAAATGGATTCCCAGTTAATAGCAAAATCCCAGCCCTCGTTTGCTCCACATGAATTATATCCATATATTTATTTATGGACATTTGCCAGGCTTGGATATGGATTTATTTGTGACTCCTAAATAATAGAATCCAAACTACACAGGTGGGATTTTAGGAAAAACAATATTTTTTCTCTTAATTCCTCAATCCTGGCACATTTTTGAGTTCTCCAGCTCCACACATCCAACTTTTCCCTGATAAACAGAGTTTTCCGTGGCAGAAAATATTTCATTTTCATAATTTCTCTTCCAAGAAAGCTTCTCTTTTCCCTGCCAGCCAGTGAAGCTCTGTTTTGATGCTCCTCTTTGCATTTTCATCAAAAATTGAAAGGCGCTTTCATCAGTGGGGTGAGGTTTTTCTCCCAGGTTTTTGCTGGGAATTTGGATAAAAAGGGTTTGGAGCTGGCTCAGGAAAACAAACTGCCATGTCCTTTTAGGAGAAATAAAAGTGTCTGAGCAATATGGAGCTGCTGTTTCCACTCCTTAGTTTGGCTTGAAGAGGAAATGTAAAACCTCTTTGTACATTGGGAAAAATCTGAGGTGTTCTATGTTTTTGGGAATATCAAATTATTTGGGTCAAAGGAGGAATAAATTCCCATTTAAAGACTGGGATGTTTGCATCAGAACAGAATCCTGAGGGAGTTGTGGGGGCTTTTCTTGCTGCCATTCTGCTCCAAGGAAAGCTGGATTTGATCCAAGTAAAGGAATACTCAGCAGGATGCGATCCATGGGAACACTGGGGAATTTGGGGAAATTCATTCCCAGAAATCAAACAATTGTCAGTGTTAGGAATTCAGGAAAGAGTGTAAAGAAACTCAATTGCCTGTTTGGAAAAAAACCCAGACCCTCTGGATCTGGGGAACAGCTGATTCCTAAATTATTCCAGTTCAAAGCAAGGGAGAAATGGGGAAAAGGAAAAAGAGAAAGGGAAAGAGAGAAAAGGGAAAAGGGAAAGGGGAAAGGGGAAAAGGAAAAAGGGAAAAGGGGAAAGGGGGAAAGGGAAAGGGAAAAGAAGAGGAAGGGGAAGAGGGAGAGAAAGAGGAAAAGGAAAAGGAAAAGGAAAAGGAAAAGGAAAAGGAAAAGGAAAAGGAAAAGGAAAAGGAAAAGGAAAAGGAAAAGGAAAAGGAAAAGGAAAAGGAAAAGGAAAAGGAAAAGGAAAAGGAAAAGGAAAAATAAAAGGAAAAGGGGAAAAATTAAAAGGAAAAGGAAAAGAAAGGAAAAGGGGGGAAAAGGAAAAGGGAAAAAAGGAAAAGGAAACGGTCAAACACATTTGAAAGGTTCCATGGATTTCACTGGGGGGAATTCCTGGGATGAATTAAAATTTCCAGGCAATTTTCAGAGAAGTCTGAGCTTTTAGATTCACTGTGAGGAAAAACATTTGAGTTCTGTTCTGCCCCAGCCTCAAGCAAATTTGTTTGACAAAATTTGGATGAGGGCAACAAAAAGTCTGGGAAGAGCTGGAGCACCTTCAGCATTTGCTTCCCTTTTATCCACTTCAATTTTCCACAGCCTTTTCCTCAGGTTTTTCCATCTCCTGGCTCCACAGGAATATTCTTTGTCATGAATCCTTTGAAAGTCCAGGTTGGAGCAGCAGGAACTCAGACACTGGAGCAGAGCATGAGCCCATCTGGACCCTCTAGAAAAGGAGGAATAGCCGGAAATTTATGGGAAAACCAAGAAAATGGCAAAAATTTTAGCAAATTTTAAGTTTGGTGAATTAAAGTGGGTTGGGGCAAGAAGATGAGCAAAGCCAAACAGGCCCTGTGCTCCTGGGTGCTGCTGTCACTGAATCCAAGGACAAAAAATTCCCAGATTCCAAGGGAAGTTTCCTTGCTCCATCTCAAGGAGGATGCAAATATTCACTAAAGGAATTAAATCAGTTCTGGGCCTTGCAGGAAGCTCAGAGACAATTGCAGCAATATTAAAACCCTTCCAAATTGTCTCAAGCTGTCCCACAAATGATCTCCTGCTGCCTCAGCTCGCCAAGGTCTCCAAAGTGCAATAATTGAAGGCCTGAGATGCTGCACACACTCCTTAAAAAGGGCTTTGGATGAGCTCAGGACTTGGAGGAAATATTATTTATCATCCTCTGGGGATGGACCCAGGAATCGCTGATGTCATCAAATAATTTCCCCTAACTCCTGACTGGGGTTCTCAATCAAATGGAATTTAACCCAGGCCGCGATTTTGAGTTGATTTGATTCATTTCTTGCCAGATTCCATTTGCTGAGTGGAATCCAACAGCGCTGCTGTCGCTGAATCCAAGGACAAAAAATTCCCAGATTCCAAGGGAAGTTTCCCTGCTCCATCTCAAGGAGGATGCAAATGTTCAGTAAAGGAATTAAATCAGTTCTGGGCCTTGCAGGAAGCTCAGAGACAATTGCAGCAATATTAAAACCCTTCCAAATTGTCTCACCAAGGTCTCCAAAGTGCAATAATTGAAGGCCTGAGATGCAGCACACACTCCTTAAAAACTGCTTTGGATGAGCTCAGGACTTGGAGGAAATATTATTTATCATCCTCTGGGGATGGGCCCAGGGAATCGCTGATGTCATCAAATCCTTTCCCTTTCACTCCCGACTGGGGGTTCTCAATGCACAGCTCTGGTCAAATGGAATTTAATCCAGACCACGATTTTGAGTTTATTTGATTCATTTCTTGCCAGACTCCATTTGCTGACTGCAGCCCTTTTTTTTTTTTTTTTTTTTTTTTTTTTCCTGCAGATGAATCATATTAAAGAGGGAACTATGGAAGCAGAATTTGGAGAGAGTGATCCTTAAAGTAATTGATGTAGAGAAGGCAACTCTGAATATGAACTCCGCTCAACTTAACAATTCTGTGTTAAATCTGGCTTAAATTGAAACCATTCCTAGGCCAGGGAACTTTGGAAGGTCCCAGAATGGGAATTTGGATAGCAATGTGAGGATGGAAAGGGCCCTCAGGTGATTAAGTCCCCCCAAACTTTAAAATCACAAACTCCTGGATGATAAATTTATTGAGTTTTCCCGAAGATTAAATTAATCTCACTTAAATCCAAACCATTCCTAGACTGAGGAAGTTTGGAAGGTCCCAGAATGGGAATTTTGATAACAATGTGAGGGTGGAAAGGCCCTCAGGTGATTAAGTCCTCCCAAACTTTAAAATCACAAACTTATGGATGATACATTTATTGACTTTTTCCAAAGATTGAATTAATCTGACTTAAATCCAAACCATTCCTAGACTGAGGAAGTTTGGAAGGTCCCAGAAGGGGAATTTTGGTAGCAACCTGAGCGTGGAAAGGTCCCTTAGGTGATGAAATCACAAACTCCTGGATCATAAATTTATTGAGTTTTCCCAAAGAATAAATTCCATCCTGGAGCATCTGCTTGGCAGAGCATCCAGGAGGGTGCTGAATTCCAGCAGCGCTGGGTCAATCCCTGAATTTCCCTGTGCAGATTTATTCCTGAGGTTTATCTGGGAGCTGAGATTTTCCACAAGGATCAGCAGACAGGAATTGTTGAGAGTTCCTTTTGTGCCGTGCCTGGATTGGATTTATTTCCCTCAATTGCAAGGTTTCAGGAGAAATCTCCTTTTCCATTCAGACCAGCAGCTCCCTGGGTTTCTCTGGTAAATCCAACAGCTGGGGGAGGAGTCATCCTGAAAATTCCCTGTTTGAGCAGCTCAGTTTAGTAAAATTTGGTGGAGAACGTCACGGTGGTGGTTGATGGATTGATGATCTTGGATGTCCTTTCCAAACTTAACAATTCCATGATTCCACGAATTTATAAAGGCCTTTAAACACTAATGCTTTAGTTTCTCCTCACCTTCTCAAAAGCTCCTTTCACAACCCAGAAATTCCTCACTGAGTGAATCCCATTTGCAAAAGCCTGAAATTCCTTAGGATTGGGAATTGAAAGCAGCTCATGGAAGACATTCATGTTAAAGATGGATTCCATAGGAATTGCAGGTCCTGACTGAGGAACTGTTCAGCTGAAGGCCCTTGCAGACTGGAATTCCCAATCCAGCTCTTAATAAACACCCCTGTTTTTCTGTTTCTTAAGGAGCTGGGAGCCAGGATCTTGTGTTCCAGCACAATCTGCCCCTCCTGAGCTCTTTTAACAAACCCCAGTTCCGTTTCCTTCAACATTTCCCATTTTTCCCCTCTTCCACCACTTGTCCATCCTTCATCATCATCATTTCATTTTCCATCCCATCCTCCTCTGTCAGCCAAGGGAACTCTGTTCAGTCCAGACCATCTGGATGTTTCTCTTCGTATGGAATTGTTTGTGGTGGGCTCCCTTTTCCATTCTCCTCGTTTTCCATGGTTCATTTGCAGATGCTGACAGGCACAGTCAGATCCCACACAGATTTCTCCCTTTCTGCAGGAATTCTGACACAAAATAAGAAAATTGTCACCTTGGACTGTGTGAGGGTGCTGGGGCACCAACCAGGCTCCCCAGGGAATGGGCACATTCCCAAGGCTTCCAGAGCTCCAGGAGCATTTGGACAACACTCTCAGGCAGGGATGGATGGGATATTGGGAAGAAATTCCTGGCTGAGAGGAATTCCCAGAGAAGTTGTGGCATCCCTGGAAGTGTCCAAGGAGCCCTTTGGGATAGTGGGAGATGTCCCTGCCCATGGGATGACCTTTAAGTTCCTTCCAACACAAATTATTCCATATTTCCATGAATGCTTTCTTTTCCATCCATGTGCAGGTTTATAATTCCAACTGAACATGGATCAAATCTTTCATTTGGAAAGAATGAAATTTGATTTCTGTCCTGCACAGAAATCCACACTTGTCTCTCTGCTTGCTTTGAGTACAGCAGAAAAACCCAGAAGGAAACAGGGGTTTAATTATGTTTAATTAAAAATTACCTCATTAAAGGCAGATATTGAGACCAGGCTGGTCTGGTAAGGAGCAGGGGGTGAGTCAGGCAGCAACTCCATGGAACTGATGAACTTCCAGGTTTTCCTCTTGGAAACACTGTGGAACTCAGGCCTTTGAGGTGGCTGAACCTCCTATGGGTCACTTTTCACTGATTTTTGGGAAGCAGCTTTGATTTCTGGCTGATTTTTTCCAGGTTTGTGGCCAGGCTGTGCTGTCAGAGCCAGAGGAAGGTTGGAAAATCCTTAATGGAGAGGAAGGAGATGCCAGCATGGAGCCAGAGCTTGTTTGAACAGGAACAGCAGAAGTCATCCCAGAGGGAATCTGGAGACTTCACTCCACGTGGTTTGGGATTTTTGCTTCAGCAACACCAGGGGAAAAATCAACTCCTTTGCTGTGATTTACACCAAGCACAGAATATTTGGATTTTTGCCCCCAAAGACCAGGAAGGGGCTGCCTGTGAACCAAAGCTGAGCTGGAGACGAAGCTCCAAAGTCTCCAAGAACAAAAAGCTGCCTTGAGAAACGTCCCCAGCCTTGCCCACCTCATTTAGCACAGCTCCTGCTCTCACAGGGGAGGCGCTGAGAGCCACTGACATTGAGAGATCAGGACAGCAGAGCCCCGGAATCAGCAGAATTCCAAGGATGAGCTGGAAGGTGAACGATCCAAATTGCTCCGATGTGCTGAGTTAGGTGGCTGAGAGCAGCATAATGAAGGAGCAGCTCCACGAAAGGTCCTGCAGGGAGCACAAAAACCATTGGGAAGTCGCTCAGCTGGAGGCAGAGCTCGGAAAAGCACCCAAAAATGCTCTGGGAATGGCTCCTTCCTAAGGATTCCTGGTGCTGAAGGGGTGGGATGGGCATAAATGGACAAAGGATTTGTTCCTGGCATGAAGGGGGTCACTGGAAAATAAGGGATGTCTTAATCAGAAGAAATGCATTTGGTGACAAGTCATACTGGACTGTCTGGAACCCACCTGAAATCCACCTGGAATCCACCTGAAATCCACCCCAAATCCACCTGGAATCCACCCCAAATCCACCTGAAATCCACCCAGGACAAATCCCCGGTTCTGCAAAGCACTAAAAGGAAAAGAATCTTTGGGAAATCCAGTTAGACCAGGAAAAATACCTCTTTATTTAATACTCCTGGTGCTGAAGGAGTGGGATGGGCCATGAATGGACAAAGGATTTGTTCTTGGAATGAAGGGGATCACTGGAAAAAAGGAATGTCTTAATCAGAAGAAATGCATTTGGTGACAAGTCTTATTGGACCACTTGGAACCGACCTGGAACCCACCTGAAATCTGCCTCAAACCCACCCAGGACAAAACCCCGGCCCTGCAAAGCACATTAGACACCAAAAGGAAAAGAATCTTTGGAAAATCCAGTTAGACCAGGAAAAATACCTCTTTATTTAATAGCCCTGGTGATGAGGGAGTTGGATGTGCCACGAATGAACAAAGAATTTGTTTCTGGAACGAAGGAAAATAAGGAATGTCTATATCAGAAGAAATGCATTTGGTGAGAAGTCTTAGTGGACCACTTGGAATCCACCTGGAATCTTCCTCAAATCCACCCCAAATCCACCTGAAATCCACCCAGGACAAATCCCCAGCCCTGCAAAGCACTAAAAGGAAAAGAATCTTTGGGAAATACAGTTAGGCCAGGAAAAATACCTCTTTATTTAATACTCTTGGTGCTGAAGGAGTGGGATGTACCATGAATGGACAAAGAATTCATTCCTGGAATGAAGGGTGTCACTGGTAAATAAGGAATGTCTTAATCAGAAGAAATGCATTTGGTGACAAGTCATACTGGACTGTCTGGAATCCACCTGAAATCTACCTGAAATCCACCCAGGACAAATCCACAGCCCTGCAAAGCACGTTAGGTAAAAAAAGGAAAGGAATCTTTAGAAAATCTAGTTAGGCCAGGAAAAATACCTCTTTATTCCAGGTTTCCTGGAAGTAACACAGCAGGAAAATCAAAAATGCAAAGCAGATGGTTCTGGTTTCTACTGGATGGGATTTGGGTGGCTTTAAAACAGGAATATTTCACCCCTACACTGGGATGATTCCCTCCCTTTTAACCCACCAGGCTGACAAAAGGAAGAGCAGCCCAGAGCAAAGGATTTTTCTTTGCTGCTCTCTCTTTTCACAAAAGATCCTTTGATGGAGTGCAATCTGCCTTTGCACTAATTATCTGCTCAAGCGAAATGACATCTCAGAGCTGGTGGCACAGGAGTGGCCTAATGGGGACAGAGGTTCACTTCCACAAAGGAAATAAAAAAGGGGGGAAAAGAAAGCCTGGAGGCATCAGGAATTCACAATTCACACAGCATTTCCTTTAATATGATCTGAGTGAAAGTGTCCCTGCCCTGGCAGGGTGTGGAACAAGATGGTTTTCAAGGGCCCTTCTAAAACATTCTGGGATTTTAGGATCCCTTAAACTCATGTGGGAATCTGAGCCAGAAATCCCAGGATTTTATAGGATATTTTGATCAGCTAAGAGGAAAAATAAATCAAGTGTTGACTGGGGGGTCAGGACGTCACCAAGGGGTGTCTGACAGGGGACAGCATCCCAGGGAAAGGGAGGATTTGGCAGGAATGACAAATGAAAGGTAAATAAAGGTTTTGCACTCGTGTGTTGGAGTTTTTGAGGCACAAACTGGAGAGGAACCAAAAACTGAGACTGCTCAAAAATTGCCATTTTCCATTTCTCCCCTAAAAGTGTCAGCTGGGCTGTTGTGACACCAATTTGTCACCTGCAGAGAACCCACTGGAAATATTTCCTAGCCTGGATTAACCATGGGAAAGGCAGTGCAGATTAAGCAGGGCTGGGTTCCCACACAGGCTCTCAGACAGGAATCTCTGTGTGTGGGTTGGATCAATCCTACCCCGCTTTTCCTTTATTTTGAGCGCCACAGAAATGGAATCATTTGGCTGGAGCGAGGCCAAGAGAATTGTGAAGCTAATGAATTTCTGAGCAGGTTTTTTTAGAGAGGCTTTGTGCTTCGAAAAAGCCACTGAGCACAAAATTAACTGGGCAGGGTTACAAGGCAGCCAAGGCAGAGGCTGCAGGGGTCAAGGTGAGGTTGTGTGGGGAAAAGCTCTTTGCTTTTATCTCTCTGCGTGTCATAATCACAGATGATGCTTTATCCTGGGAATTAAAGGAGTGATTCCAAGCCAATTTAGGATGAGAAAGGAAAAAAAAAACTGGGGATGCAGGACTAGAGCTGGTGGGAATTGGGAATTATTGTTTCAGCACAGCCCCGGGGTTGCTGTGGGCCGGGGTTGGTTTGCTCCACATGGAGGAGTGTGAGGGGAGCAAAGGGCACTTGTGGTGTCAAAATCATGGAATTGTTATGGCTGGAAAAGTCCTGCAAGATCATCAATCCAGCTGTGAATCCAGCCCCACCTTGTCCACCACTAAACCATGTCCCCAAGTGCCACATCCATGTGGGTTTTGGGGTGGCAGCTCCACCCCTGCCCTGGGCAGCCTCTTCCAGTGCCTAACAGCATTTTCTGTGGAGAAAGTTTCCATAATATCCATTCCAAACCTCCCCTGGCACAACCTGAGGCTGTTTCCTCTCACTCCTTCTTTTCACCTGGGAGAACCAGGTAAAAACCACCTGTGTTCCCTGTCCATGACAGAATAGCAGCTGCTTCACTCCAGGATTTGCTCTGGATAAGCCCAGCCACCTCTGCCTGTATTTCCCACTGGCTCTGGAGCAGGGTTGGGAGATTCCCTCAATTTTTGTTGCTGCTGAGATGGTTCATTCACTGCCTTTGCGTGTTTGGAACAAAACTGCTGGAGGATGGGGAATTTCTGGGAACAGAAACCACTCCTGTGGGAATATCCCAATTAATGGAGGTTGGACAGAGCAGCTGTGGCTGTTTCTGGATCCCTGGAAGTGTCCAAGGCCAGGCTGGACAGGGCTTGGAGCACCTTGGGATAATGGAAGTTATCCCTGCTCATGGAATGGGGTAAAATGAGATGGGTTTTAATGTCCCTTCCAACCCAAAGCATTCCGGAATCCCATGGAATTGTTCTGTACCTCTGGGCCTTTACCAGAGCATAGCCTAGAGGTTGGTAGAGAGAAATAATTCCTTTCCATCTTCCCCTGGAATATTTTCAGGCAATTCTGAGGCTCTGCTGGGTTGTTTTAGGGGATAGTGACCATCATGCTGTGAGCAAACACCCTCTGGAGCAGCCCCTGGCCACGGGACAGAACATCCCATGGGACGGGGAAGCTTCTCTCTCCCATAAAAAATGTTCTTCCTTCCCAGCAGGTTCCACCTTTCAGAAATCCCCTAAAAATTGCCCTAAAATGAAGTGAAATTTAGGCCAAAGTGTTGCCCAGCCTCAGTTTCCTTTAAAAAATATTATTCATAGTGTTGAATACTGTATTTTTCCACAAAATTCGCGTTTGCATGGAATGTGCCCTCAGGCTACTTCCCAAGGATTCTGAGCATTGTCTTCCCACATTTATTAACGCTGTTTGAACTCTGGAGCAAATTTTAATTTTTCTTTGTCAATACCAATGTTTCCATTGCTGCCCAGGCTGGAATGAGCTCAGGGTTCTCATCCCACTTTTTAATTAACTTTTCTTCCCTTCATCAAGGTTGTTGTTGGATTAATTCCTTCTCTCTGCTTTTCTTCCAGGAAAAATAAAATAAGGAAAACAGCCATGTTGCCTGAGAGGAAATAGTAGAATTCCTTGGGAAAAAAAATGTTGGGAAAGGGACAGTTAAATCTAGGCAGTTTAAATCCAACCCTGCTGAAAGTTTGAGCATTTTAATGGAAGTTGGATGATTTTATGGCTTTAGAAGTGCTTTCAATCTGAATTTTGGGGGTTATGTAAGAGGCTGGGTGATCCAAAGGAAACAATTTGTGGATTAAGAGCTTCCTTCCTTCTCATGGATTCCTGGAATTTCAGAGGAAGGTCCAAGTCTCCTGCTGCTCCCAGGGATCCCTAAGGACACAAGAACCACATTTTTAATTATGAAAGGAAAATTATTTTGCTGTGGGTGATGTTGTCCAGTCTCCCATTCTGTCCAAACTCCTTGGAATTCCATTCCAGAGCCAGGGATGTCTTCAGTGACCTCCCTGAAATTGTGTCATGGGATCCCACAACCTTAAAACAAATTTGTGTCCACCCTGCTACGAACAAAATGTGAATTTTTATGTTCTGGGGTGACACAAGAGCAGCAATAAATTGCTCTTCTTCCATTTTTTCCCGTTGGGGGGTGGCAGAAGATTGGTGTTTCTCATTTAGGGAAATGTTTTCCTAATGGGGCTCTGCCTCTGGGAAAGGAATTATTTGATGGACACCAACAGTTTGTGTCAAGTTTTTCGGGGAGTGAAAAAATAAATGTGTAGATGAAATAAGCAGCCAGTTAATTTCTCCTTCACAGTTGTTTCATGTAAATGAAGAACTGGAATTCTTTGTGAGCCATCAAAGCTGGGAAATAAATGTGCAATTAGCTGCAGGAAAGTGCTGAAAGCCATTAGCCCTCATTTTAGAATAATAATGCACTTCAAGCCTATTTGTTGAAATATAAATACAATTATGGGGAAAGAAATTAATGCACAGTGGGAAGTTTCTTGAAGATGGCATCGCATTTTCTGCGGCACGAGATGAAGTGAGTGAAACCGAGGGGTTTTGGTGAGGTGAACAATGGGGACGTGGCAGGGAAGGAGATAAAACTGAAACAAAAAACGTTGGAGCATCCCCAGTTGTGGGGATCAAAGGAGATAAAGATTTGCCCAAGGGGTGAAAGGCTCCTCCTGGCCTCCAGGGATGTTCTCAGCGGGAAGGAGGGATGAGCTTTGGGACACAGCTGGAAGTGGAGATGTGGAGAGGTTCAGGCCACTGGAAGTTTGGCCAAGGAGATCCGACAGGTCTCTGCTGCTCTCAGGCTCCAGATAATTCAATCTCTGCATGGGCAGAGGTTTCTGTTTGTTCAAAATCATCATTTTTGGGCATTTCTCTGCCATCCTCCCTGATCCCATCAGGAAACTTCCAAGGAGATGCTGGCACGGAGATGGAGGCTGGAAAAGCTCCCCCAGGAAATGGAGCTGGAGGTGGTGAACTGGGGGTGACCATGCTGGGAATGCTGGGATCCACCAGGAGGGGTGGCCTTGGAGGGGAGGACCAGGGATGGAAACGCAGGGCAAGGGTTGGCTGGGCATGGAAAACTCAGCCTGGAGCCACAGGGTGATGGGATTAGAGGAACACGGGATCGGAGAATGCAGAAACAGGGAATTACAGAATTATGGAATCACAGGATCACAAAAACAGAGAATCACGGGATCATGGGATCATGGGAACAGAGAATCAGAGGATCATGGGATCATGGAAACAGAGAATCACAGGATCATGGGAACAGAGAATCAGAGGATCATGGGATCATGGGAACAGAGAATCACAGGATCATGGATCACAGGATCACAGAGAATCACTGAGACATGGAATGGTTTGGATGGGAAGGAACCTCAAAGCCCATGCAGATCCACCCCTGTCATGGGCAGAACACCTTCCACTATTCCAGGTTGCTCCAAGCCCCAGTGTCCAACCTGGCCTTGGATACCTCCTGTGAGGGTGGGCAGGCCCTGGCACAAGGTGCCCAGAGAAGCTGTGGCTGCCTCTGGATCTCTGGAAGTTTCCAAGGCTGGGTTGGACCAAACTTGGAGCAGCCTGGGATAATGGAAGTTGTCCCTGCCATGGAAAAGGGGTGGAATGGGATGGGGTTTAATGTCCCTTCCCACCCAAACCAATCTGGGCTTCTGTGAACTGTCAAATCACAGAAAAAGTGGGAAAAGCCTGGAATCTGTTGACAAAACTAATTGAGCTTCAGTTTGGGAGCTCATAACCTTCAGGAAGAACCAGAGTGTTCCTCATTTCTGAGCATGTAATTAATGGTGTTGGAATCAGCTGGGAATCTTCTGTACTTCCATTTATCCATGTGCTGCTGCACTCGTGAGCTGGCACAGCTCTGGCTGACATCTTGCCAGCTTCCTTGGATATCCTGAGGGAAAAGGAAGGGAAGGGAAGGGAAGGGAAGGGAAGGGAAGGGAAGGGAAGGGAAGGAAGGGAAGGGAAGGGAAGGGAAGGGAAGGAAGGGAAGGAAGGAAGGGAAGGGAAGGGAAGGAAGGGAAGGGAAGGGAAGGAAGGGAAGGAAGGGAAGGGAAGGGAAGGGAAGGGAAGGGAAGGGAAGGGAAGGGAAGGGAAGGGAAGGGAAGGGAAGGGAAGGGAAGGGAAATCACTGTGTCTCTTTCCTTCCTTATGCCAGCAGAAAATCCCACAACATTTCCCCACGTCAGCTTTTCCAAATGTTCCATCATTCAGGATTGACTTTCAAGAGGAGATCATAGAGCAGGGCTGGTCCAGTGATGTTGTAATAATTTAAATCTGAATTGCCAACATGAAATGGAGACAGCAGAAACTGCCGGTGACAATGACATGAACAGGACATTTCTCTGCCATTTTTATAATGAGATCCCCCCGTCACATAAAATAGGAATGGAAAACAATTTGGGAGAGGGTAATATGATAATCTGTCCTTGGACACAGGTTGAATTGCATCAGGGATCTGTAAAACAGGGATTTATCCCACCTCAGCACAGCTGTGTGGAGGTGATGGACTGAAGAGTGGCTGTGTCTCAGCACATGCTGGGACTCCCTCAACAGCACAGGGGGATGGACACTTCCAGCAATCCAAGAATCCCACACTCCCATCTGAAGATGTCAGGATCCAAACTCAAGTTGGATAAGAGGAATCCCATTCCCAGGCTGGAATTCAGTGCCTGCCCCACTAACATGATGCTACCTCCAAGATTTGCAATCTGTTGCCTTCAGAAAACCTCTTTTTCTGAGGTTTTAGATGTTGTGGACACAAATAAATTCACAGAAACATGGAATGGTTTGGCTTGGGAGGCTCCTAAAGCCCATCCAGCCCCACCCCTGCCATGGCAGGGACACCTCCCACTATCCCAGGGTGCTCCAAGCCTCATCCAACCTGGCCTTGGGCACTTCCAGGGATCCAGTGACAGCCACAGCTGCTCTGGGCATAAAATAGAAATTTAGAAGGCACCTTGAACATCTTCCTGCTTCTGAACCAAGGCCATTTTTGGCCACCAAAGCTGTTGCTCCTCTGCTGACTTCCCCAGCAGACAACCTTTGCCTGGTTTATTTCAATCCCCAGGCTGTGAGGATTCAAGGAAAATGGGAACCAGCTCCCACGTGGCTTCCTCGGGACACATTTGCAGCTGCTGGAAAAGCTGCTGGGAGCAGGGAGCAGGTCCTGCCCGGGGCAAAGCTTCTCCTGGAGAAGCAGCAGCAGAGAGAACTCGACAAGGTGCAGCTCATCTCTATTCCAGTGACATTTCCAGGACAGCAAAGTGACTTTTCTCCCCCAAGGCAAAGTGGCTTCTGACACAAGGGTTTGCTTCATCAGCCTGCCAAGCTGGGAGCCAAATTTATCCGGAATCCTTTTAATTCCACTTTGTTCCTCACCCTGAAGTCCTCACGTTCATGGAGAGGGTTTGGATGCCCCCGGGCAATTTGTTAACGCTCTGTTAATGCCAATTACATCAGACCTTAAGCGGGGAGGGTAAGGGGAGGTGCTCCTGCGTGGAAAGGGGAATGTGGGAGAGCACATTCCCACCTCACCCATGAAAAGCAGCGAGCTCCTGGTTGCTGAAGGGCAATAAATAATGAATGCAGGGAAAGCAGGTTGGGGTTTAATTGCCCAGCCTGACACCAGCGGGTGACGGGAAGGGCTCACGTGCATGCTGAAATGGGGTGGGATGATGGGGATGACACCACAGCTTCAGCTCTTCCCACCAACCCCTGCAATGAGTGATGCTAATGAAGATGCGAGGGGAGTGCGGCAGCTCCCAGGAAATCCTCTGGAAACGGAGAAAGCTCCCAGAAAGAGCCAAGTCCAGCCAAGTGAGGAAGGAGTTTCCTGTGGCTGATTTCATCAGGATCAAAACCATCCAGAGGCACAACCCTGGCAGGGACCAGAGCAGCCCCAGGGTCCGGGTCCATCAGGCTGTTGGGATTTCTTCCCTAAAACTGTCCTCAGAGCCTGGGAGCTGCTGCAATCCAAGGAGAGGAAAATGTGACATTATTCCAGAGGTAGGTGGTGAATCCCCTGGGACTGAGACCCTACGACAGCTGAAAGGTGGCACAGGGGCTGCCCTCACCTCACACTTGGCCCTTTAACCCTCCTGGGGTTAAAAAAATGAATTATTTATGGTTTTTCCTGGAAAACACAGGAAACATCAGTCAGACACAACTTCAAACAGGATCACAGTCCCAGTGTCTGCCTCCATTTATGTTCCCAAAGCCAGCAGAGCAATGGGATTGGCGCTAACGAGCTAATTGGGAAAATTTCCCTTGGCTGTGCCATCAAAAGCTTGATGTGCTCTGATCAGCTGCTCCTTGAGAGCAGATTGGGAAAAACTGGAACCTGCTGGAGACTTCCTGGCTTCAGGTTCAGCTGTGGGAGCCCACGAGAGTCTGGGATTTGGGATCAGCGCAGCTCCTGCCTCACGGGCGGATGTTTCTGATGTTTCAGATGTTTCTTCCTGTGCACTGCTGCCTTGTTGGCATTCTTTTTTTTTTTATTCCCTCCTGGATGAATCATCTTTTCCATATGGCTTGTGAGGAGAAACAATTTCTGCCCAAATTTGTCTGGTTCTTCTCAAACCTTTAATTGCCATGGTTACCTGCCAGGGAGCCCCAGCGGATGCAACCAGCAGAAAATTGGGAAATGTTTCCTGTTTCCCCTGGGTCATAAAAATATCTCTGCTGATTCCTTCTTCCCGAGGCTCATTTTTCCATCAGTTCTTATTTCTGTTCATCCCGACGGGCTCCTGGGTCTCCACTTGACAATATGGAAGGAATTCCAGGCTGGGAGAGTGGGGAGGGGCTGGGATGGAATTGCCAGAGCAGCTGTGGCTGCCCCTGGATCCCTGGAAATGTCCAAGTCCAGGTTGGATGGGACATGGAGCAGCCTGGGATAGTGGGAGGTGTCCCTGCCTTTGAATGAGATGAGTTTTGAGGTCCTTCCATCCCAAATCATTCCATGATTCCATGGTTCTACACCAATTCCAAATGCTCCAGAGGCAGCCTGGATGATAAATCAGATTTTCCAAGCTCCAGCACTGGAATTGACTCAAAACACATCAACCATCCAAGACCTTTTATCCAGGGAGCAGCACAGGCAGCAAGAGGTTACGGAGAGCTCCTGATCCAGCAGTACAGCTTGAATCCAAAAACCAAAAATTAATTCACTGCTCCCTTTAAATATATATAATTCAATCTTGGAAAGGATAAAAAGCAGAGAGCTAATTTGGGAATTTACAGCCTGCACATCAAAGCCACACCATGCCACAGGTGTGGAAATGCTCATTATTCAGCTGGGTGATAAGCAGGTATCAGTTATGTCCCCAAAAACTTTATCTCCATGCACCCAAAATTCAGAAATTATGGGGTTTCAGGATGACTTTGTCTTGCTCTAATATCGCTGATGGAAGAGCCATAAACTGAGTGTAATAGAAGGGAATTTCTTACCATAATTAAACATCAGAACCTGTCTATTTTAATTACATTTGAATGGTGGGAATGTCTTGCTGGTGAGCAATAAATCCTTTTGCTAAATAATACTTCACCTAAGGATGCAGACTGAGCATTTGCACTCAGATTTTCCCTATAAAAGGAAATATTCTGATTAAGAGCATATTTGCTGTGACTCAGTTTCTTATTTGTCTTTATGAAGGGGAAAAAAAATCAGCATTTCTTGCTTGTGAGTGATGACAGCCCTGCTCAATGGAGAATGGATCTGATAATCCCAAGCTTTCCTGAGGCTGAGCCAGGATTAACTTTAAGCAAACCAGATCTCCTGGTCAGATAAGGGGTAAATCTACAATGGATCAGGAAGCAGAGCTTATTAACAACTCCATGGAAAGTCAGTGCTGTGCTTCCAGAGCCAGGGAGGTCACGGCCACCTGAACCCCTCTGGCACCAAGTGACAAAATTATTTACAGCTTTTGTGGCACCAGGGCTGGGCCTGGCCCTCCTGAGGTCCCTGTGCCTGATTCTGCTCCTGTTTCGAGCAATTCAGGTGTTCAGTGTCCCCATGAAAGGGTGACAGCAGCTGGACGTGAGCCAGCGGTGTCCAGGTGGGCAAGAGGCTCCTGGGTTGGATGGGGAATTCTGTGGGAGCAGGAGGAGGGCACGGATTGTCCTGATTGTCCCTGATTGTCCCCTGTGCTGGGCACCTCAAATCCTGGGGGCAGCTCTGGGCCCCTCCTGACAAGAAGGACATTGAGGGGCTGGAGAGTGTCCAGGGATGGGAATCTGGGGATTCCAGCCTGTCCCAACCCCTTCCATGAAGGAATTCTTCCTAATATCCAATTTCAACTTCCCCTGGCCCAGCCTGAGGCCGTTCCCTCTGCTCCTGTCCCTGTTCCCTGGGATAAGATCCCAAATTCCCCCGGCTGTGCCCTCCTGGCAGGAGCTGTGCAGAGCCACAAGGGCCCCTGAGCCTCCTTTGCTCCAGGTGAGCCCTGCCCAGCTCCTCAGGGATTCTGCAGCCCCTGCCCAGCTCCTCAGGGATTCTGCAGCCCCTGCCCAACTCCTCAGGGATTCTGCAGCCCCTTCCCGGCTCCTCGGGGATTCTGCAGCCCCTGCCCAGCTCCTCAGGGATTCTGCAGCCCCTTCCCAGCTCCTCAGGGATTCTCCAGCCCCTCCCAGCTCCTCAGGATTCTGCAGCCTTCCCAGCTCCCTCAGGGGATTCTCCAGCCCTTTCCCAGCTCCCTCAAGGATTCTGCAGCCCCTTCCCAGCTCCTCAGGGATTCTCCAGCCCCTTCACATCTCTGTTCCCTTCCCTGGACACTCTCCAGCTCCTCCAGGTCCATCTTGCCATGAGGGGCCCAGAGCTGCCCTTAGGATCTGAGGTTCTTCACAGAGCCCAGCAAGGGGACAATCCCTGCCCTGGTCCTGCTCCCAGACAATTCCTAATCCATCCCAGGAGCCTTTGGCCTCTTTGTGCCCACCTGGGCACCCCTAATTCATGTCCAGACAGGCTTTGGGGTCCCTCAGCCTCTCCTGATGCTCCAGCCCCTTCCCTGGACACACTCCATTCCCTTCCATGTCCTTATTTTCATGTGAGGCCCAGATTTGGGCACAGAATTTGAGGTCCCTCAGCCTCTCCTGGTGCTTCAGCCCTCCCTAACTCCATTTTCCATCCTATTCCCACGTTTTTTTTACACTTCCAAGGATGATGACTCCAATCCCTCCTGACAAGAAGGACATTGAGGGGCTGGAGAGTGTCCAGGGATGGGAATCTGGGGATTCCAGCCTGTCCCAACCCCTTCCATGAAGGAATTCTTCCAATATCCAATTTCAACTTCCCTGGCCCAGCCTGAGGCCGTTCCCTCTGCTCCTGTCCCTGTTCCTGGGATAGATCCCAAATTCCCCGGCTGTGCCCTCCTGGCAGGAGCTGTGCAGAGCCACCTGGCCCCTGAGCCTCCTTTGCTCCAGGTGAGCCCTGCCCAGCTCCTCAGGGATTCTGCAGCCCCTGCCCAGCTCCTCAGGGATTCTGCAGCCCCTGCCCAACTCCTCAGGGATTCTGCAGCCCCTTCCCGGCTCCTCGGGGATTCTGCAGCCCCTGCCCAGCTCCTCAGGGATTCTGCAGCCCCTTCCCAGCTCCTCAGGGATTCTCCAGCCCCTCCCCAGCTCCTCAGGGATTCTGCAGCCCCTTCCCAGCTCCCTCAGGGATTCTCCAGCCCTTTCCCAGCTCCCTCAAGGATTCTGCAGCCCCTTCCCAGCTCCTCAGGGATTCTCCAGCCCCTTCACATCTCTGTTCCCTTCCCTGGACACTCTCCAGCCCCTCCAGGTCCATCTTGCCATGAGGGGCCCAGAGCTGCCCTTAGGATCTGAGGTTCTTCACAGAGCCCAGCAAGGGGACAATCCCTGCCCTGGTCCTGCTCCCAGACAATTCCTGATCCATCCCAGGAGCCTTTGGCCTCTTTGTGCCCACCTGGGCACCCCTAATTCATGTCCAGACAGGATTTGGGGTCCCTCAGCCTCTCCTGATGCTCCAGCCCCTTCCCTGGACATGCTCCAGCCCTTCCATGTCCTTATTTTCATGTGAGGCCCAGATTTGGGCACAGAATTTGAGGTCCCTCAGCCTCTCCTGGTGCTTCAGCCCTCCCTAACTCCATTTTCCATCCTATTCCCACGTTTTTTAACACTTCCAGGGATGATGACTCCAATACTTCACCACACTTCCAGAGAAGAATTTCTTCCTGATATCCCAACTCCCCCTCCCTTGGTGCAACTTGAGGCCTTTTCTCCTTTTCCCACCTTCTAACAAGAGGTGCCAGAACCTGGATTTTCCCTGCTGGGCCCAAACCTTTGCCTGGCTGTCTATTTATCCAAAAAAAAGAGCCGGAGAAAGAAGTGAGAAAAAAGAAAAAACTCCAAAGCAGCACCAGCTCAAAGCTTCAATGGATAAATCAAAGGTGTTTCAGCTCCATTTAGTGCTCACACAATGCTGGGAATTCAATATTTGCCTGGTGGAACACGAGGTCATTCTCGAGGCCTTTCTGTGACATTTGATTCCTCTTTTTCCACGGAGTGAGGCTGGAATTTGCCCCGGGAATGCTGGCGATGGTTGGAGCCACGTGAAACGTTCCTCATTTCATGCTCGTTGTCAGAAAAGGCATTTTTACCTGGGTGTGTGTTTGTTCAGCACGGAGCTGGAAGCAAACAGAGAAAAGAGGGAAAATGGGATCTCAGGGAAGAAATAGGAACAGCTCCCGGCAGAGAAACATTCCCTGACCGCAAACTTTGAGCTTGAAAATGCTGGGAGGGGCAAAAAAGAAAAGAATAATTTGCAAATATGAAGAATTTACATCCCCAACCACAAAATTCCCGACATTGCGGGAAAAACAGCCTCAAACAGAGCTCTCTTCTACCAAGAAAACAAAAATATTGGCCTCTCCTTTCCTTTTTTTGCCTTCATGGGTTGGTTTGTTTTACCGATAAATTGTGTAAAACTGTGGTTTTAAATTGGAGATGGAAAAGAATTGGATTTCATGGGAATGTGGGGAAATTGTGGATGTGAATTATCTACAATTTTTTATTTTAAAGTTCAGAGGGAAGGGAATTTCAGTATTCTTTGTAGATTTTATCAGAAACAAAGAGATCAAACAAATGTTTCGCAAAGTTTTTCAGGTTTTTCTATTAAAAAAGGGATTGAGGTGTGGGATTTTTGGTGATGAAGGATATGAATAAAAATTGGGAGTCAGCTGGATTCCTGGAATTGTGGCTGCTCGATCCTGAGCTCCCTTTTCCATTCAGAAGCCAAATATTCAAATTAATTTCATGTTTCATCCCAATCATTCAAATGATTGATTCAGGGAATACTCAGAAGATAAGGATGAAAAGGCCTCTCTGTTTGACAGGAGCTGTCTTTAGAATTCTGCTCCACCGGAACAAAAACGCAAAATAGAGGAGATTGTCTGAAAAAGCTGCATTTCCTTCCAAAACGGCCTCATTGGGGGGTGCTGATGTGTGGAATCACATCCATTACCTAAAACCCAAGAGCTGAACATAAAAATTGTATTATTTTATGGATTTCAAATGAAACACTGGCAGATTTTATCTCATAAATTGTCCCATTTCCTTTCATAAATCCAGAATATTCCACAGAACGTTAAGAAAATTCTAATTTTTTCCCTATTTTTTCCTTTCTTTTTTTTTTTTAAACTGTGACACAATTTAGGTTTTTTTTTAGTGGCTATTAGGCTTTAAAAAGGAATGTGTAATATTCTTTTTATTTCAGATATAATCACGTACTTCCACAAAAATAAAGCAGAATAAGCCACCTGCCACCCACAGAAATTACTTAAATTATGTTTTTTCAGTGACTTTTTCTTTGCTGTTAACAATTCTCATCCATGGAAAATATTTGATCCCTCCAGCAAGACCTGACCTCCGTAAAATCCTTCAAAACCTTAAAAATCTGAGGAATTCAAGGCACCTTAATCAGGCAGGAGGAGATTCAAGGCTTTTCCTGTGCTTTGGAATGGGAATGAGGATGGAGACGTTGGAGAACATTTTCTTCCTATGGCTTCTCCAAACCATGGCAATAAAACCCAGACCTAAGAAGTCTCTCTTATTAAAACTCATCAATTTTTAAAAGATTTAATATCTGGATTATTAATATCTGATGTTTTTTAATAGCCTGATTTCCTGAGCACAAGAAAACTTCTCCTGCTGACCAAAAATTCAATGTTAAAATTCGGGATGCAGAGGGGTTTTATCCCTAAACCTGGGACTAAAAATTGTTGGGTTGGCTTCCTCATTTCCATATTTTTTAGACATGAAAGAGCAGGAAAACAGGAGATATTTTAATGTATAATTATTTATGGAAAATATAGACTGTATTGAGCTGATCCAAGTTTTTCCCAGGTGGAGAATCGCAGGAGCTCAGGGATGTGTGTCCCAAAAAGCCAGATGGAGCCATCCATGGATTGCTGGGAATACTCAGTAGGAAAAATAGGATGTGGCTGGAGAAGGGGCCATGTGGAGCTGGGAATTTTCTGGGAATGCCATCCCTGGTCTGCCTCTGGGGCAGGAATGAGGTCAGGAAGTGCCCATGGACTGGAGGGGGATCAAAACCATCCCAGAGCCTGGAGCCTCCAACCCATCCCTGGAAGGTCTGGAAGAACAAACTGAGCACAAGAATTAATTTTTCTCCCAGAACGGGGAAACTCATCCCAAAAAGGTGCCCCCAAATCCCGGGAGGAGCCCCAGGACCCTGCACATCCCCTCAGCTGGGCCAGCACTGGAGCCAGCACTGGAGATCTCCCTTTATCCCATTCTCCCTCTCTCCCTTCGCTCCCACCCCACCCCTTATCCAAACCCCATTTCCATGGGCTGATCCCAGGAGATCAGGGACAATCCCACACCAATTCCCACACCAAATTTAAAATTTTCCAATAAACTCTGGAATCTTTTCCAGATCCTCTGACTTTTGTCGTTCCTTTTCCACCACCAGCACTGACATTCCCACACATTCCCTTCCCTATTGGAATGGGACACCCCAGCGGGGTTTCTCCTAAGTTTTCCTGGGTTCACCCTGATATTTTCTGGAGGGATAACCCTGAAAACCAACGGAGGCAAATTCCAGCTGAATCCTCTCCCTGTGAATTTACTTTAAGACAGGAAAGTTCTGCCCTGAGCGTTACAATAGGAGGGAAATCACAAACGAGTCTTTAATTAGGATTTTCTTTCCAGGCTTAATTATATTCCTGCAAGAATTTGGGGCACTAATTGGTGCTGCTGTGCTCCTGCTCCTAAAAAAAGCTCAGGATAAGCTGCCAGGAGAGGGAAGCCTCCCTTGGAGCGTGGCAGGTGGGTGGGTGGTGGGATGGGAAGGGAAGGGAAGAGCAGGGGGGAATTTCAGGAGAGGAGGAGGAGCTGCGGAGGTGGAGGAGGAGAAAACAGTCATGAGAGGGGCTCTGGGAAGTGAGAGGCTGAAATTGGGGATGGTACCAGAAGGAATTTTTAGGGTTTACCTCTCAATAAATATTTGGGAGTTTTATTCCAGGAGCTGTGGTGCTCCCAGTATTTTTTTAATTTAAAAAATTGTATTTATTCATTTTTAATGATATGGCCAGGCAGGAAGAGGTCAGTGGGCAGCCTTGCACAGAAATCCAGGAATAAAAGGGAAAGGGATTCCCAGACAGGAGGATTTTCCTAGGTTTGTCTGTGGTGAGAATGGATTATGAAAAATCAAAATAGGCAGGGAAATTAAAGTTTTCCATGGCATTTGTGGGATGAAACATCCAGGGGAAGAACCTTAAAACCAGGGAGAAATTTAAATTTCCTACTGAATATGGAATATCCACCAGAATGTTCTTGGAAAACTCAATAATTCCAGCCATCCATTGATAAGTGTACTCAACACATTGAAAATATTTAAAATATTGAAAATATTATCTTGAAGAGAGGGGAAATGCTATCCCAGGATTCCAGGATCCAATGGAAGGAGCATTCCCGGGCCCTGGCATGGGATGGGTCATACCTCAACCACCTTGATCCCCTAAATCACCTTATTCCCAGGGACTGGGGGGCTGTACCTTTAATCCTTGGTCCATCCCATTCTTTCCCATCCAGGAAATGACTCCAATTCCAACTCCCAATCCCAAATGAATCAGGAAATTCCACAATTTCGTTGGGAAATCAGCTGGATCCATAGCAGAGCCAGCAAAGCTGTTGTGAGCACAGTGAGTGGAATCTTCACCTGGGGATTCCTTCTCCCCCAAAATTTGGGAATGGACAATTAAATTCTCTTCCCTCATTCCTCATCCCGTGGCTGCATCACAGGAGCTGGGGATGGACCTGGAAATTCTCCAAAATCCAGTGGGAGATGGATTCCCACACCAGCATAAATCAGGTGTAAATCAAGAGCAGATTTGGATACTCGGGGGGGCAACATTTACTGGAATAAATTTGATTTCAAAGGCTGCTCCAACCCTCATTCCACAATCAGAGAAAACAGAATTTCTCAACCCAAAATGAAACCCAGCACGTGAAAAATCAGAGATTTTCAACTTTTCTTTGTGCCAGACAGGGGATTTTTATCACCATTTTCTGTGTTACAGGGAGTTTTTTATCGTCTCTGATGCAGCGAGAGCCTGATGCTGTTTTCACAAGCTCAGCACAGGAAAAGCAGAATTAATCTCATGTTCCTCTTCTTTTCTGAGGAAGTCTGAGCTCATTTTGGTCTCCACAACTCTGGCAGAGCAGAACTGCAAGGAGAAGCCAATTCTGATCACGCTTTTGAAACATAATAGAAGAGGAAGAAAAATGGGAAGGAGAGAAAACAGAAAGAAAATCATAGATGTTGCTTTTTCTGGTGATTCCCAGCAACTGGAGGGATTTTCCACTCTTTAATTAGCACTTTATTAATTAAATAAACCCCACACTGATCATCAATATGAAACTTTATTGATTAACATTATTACATCAATTATGACATCATTGTGGCCCAAATTAAATCCTCCAAAATGTCAAATTCTGACTTTGGCTTTGGGATCATGCAGGAAGATCAGCCCCTAAAGATGCTCCCAAATTCCATGGATTCTTGGAAGAATCCAAACCCTCTTGGATGAGTTTTCCCATTTCAACTGTCCTGTGAATTTGCTGACCTTAAAAAGGGATTTTGATGCAAATTCTGACCTACTCTGCATGGGAAGGAGCCCAGGGCTGGGCAAACGTTGGAGGCTGCACCAGGATGATTTGGTCTCCATGGCCTGGCCAGCAGATGTGGGAACCCAGGAAATTTCTCTGGCTGCCCTGGAGGGCTCAAGGGCCTGCCGGAGGGGCTCAGAGACTTTGGCACAGAGCCCAAGGCTCCTGTGCCTTTGATTTAGCCCTTGGAAACAAACAACCTTTATATGAAGGACTACAAGTCAAGAGAGTTTAAGTAGAATAATGGGTTAGCTTGTCACAGGGTAAAAAATAGATTTTGGGGCTTTTTGGAGTGCGGTCTCAGGGTCCCAAGATGGAGGAATCAGGGTGTGTTCAGCCTTTCTCCTTCTTTTTCTTGGCCTCCATCTTCTGGGTGATGTTGGCACTTCTGGATTGGTTTACGGTAGAAGCTCACTGTCTAACATAGGTGATAGGCATTGGGAAGTTATGGTAAATAATGTTCACGTAGTTTTTAGTATAAAAATAACACGGCCTCTGAGGTGGTCAGTGTGCCTCTACCTGACCTGCTGGACAGATCTGCAGCGGGTCGGAGAAAGAATGACAGAGATAAGAAACAATAAACAACCTCCAGAATGAGAATAAAAGAATCCTGACTCCTTCAACTGCCAGGCTGGGAAAAGAGGCTTGTGCACATCTCGGAGTCACTCTGACCAGCAGAAGTCCCAAGAAGCAGAGGAGATAACGTCTTGGGTTTTGTGTTGCTGAAATGGCTCCTGAGATATTAGAAAGTCATTTTTTCCCAGACCCACAACCGAAGAAGAAGTTGGGATTCCTCAGCTCTGGTTCTCAAGGTTGTTTATTTTCTCTTATCCATTACATATTTTCTCTGACCTGCTGAGATCTGTCCAGCACGTCGGGTTGAGGCACACTGACCACCTTGGGGTGGAGTTGGCTTTTTATACAAAAAACTACCTGTACTTTATTTACAATAATTTTCCAATACCCATCCCCTATGTTAGACAGTGAGTTTCTACCTTAAACCAATCCAAAAGTGCCACCAGCCCAGCAGAAAATGGAGGCCAAAAAGAAGAAGAAGAAGAAGGAGAACAGGACACACCCAGATTCCTCCATCTTGCCTCCTGAACCCCCATTCTAAAACCCCAAAATTCTCATTTTTCACCCTGTGATAAATTCACTGTCATTCTACTCAAACCCTTGTGGCTTGTAACTCCTCACACAAAGCTGGGAATTGTTTCCATGGGCTAAAATCAAAGGCACAGGGGTCTGTGACTCCGTGCCAAGGGCTCTGAGCCCCCTGCCAGGGTCTCGAATCATCCAGGGCAATCAGAGGAATGTCCTGGGCTCCAACAATAATCCTTGGGAACAGCATTCCCAGCCTAAAACCCTCTGGCACTTTTGGAATTGGTATTAACAGGCCTTGGACTGGCTCCCTGCAGCCTCCGGCATTTCTGCAGCGCTGTGGAAAGGAAAATGGAGGAGGGCCAAGATTTCTTCTGAGTTAGGAAGGACTTTTAAAAGCTGATTTTAGTGCTGCAATAACTGGGGTAGACAGACTTTTTAGCTGTGTTAGTACAATGGGAATGGTTTTAAATAAAAGAGGGTTGATTTAGGTTAGGTTAGGTTAAGTTAGGTCAGGTTAGGTTTGGTTAGATTAGGTTAAATTAGATTAGATTAGGTTAGATTAGGTTGGATTGGACTGGATTGGATTGGATTGGAGTGGATTAGTTTTGATAAAAAGAAGTTTGATACAATGAGGGTGGTAGAACATTGGCACAACTTGGAATTGTAGAATCACCAGAGTCACGGAATCATGGAAAGTCCATCCCATTCCACCCCTGCCATGGCAGGAACATCTCCCACCATCCCAGGGTGCTCCAAGCCTCGTGCAGCCTGGCCTCGGACAATCCCAGGGATTCAGGGGCAGCCACAGCTGCTCTGGGAATTCTATTCCAGGACCTCCTCACCCTCCCAGCTAAGAATTCCTTCTCAATATCCAACCTCAATCTCCCTTTTCCATCTTAAAGCCATTCCCTGGCTCCTGTCCCTCCATCCCTTGTCCCCAGTCCCCTCTCCAGCTCTCCTGGAGCCCCTTCAGGCCCTGCCAGGGGCTCTGAGCTCTGCCTGGAGCCTTCTCCTCTCCAGGGGAGCATTCCCAGCTCTCCCAGCCTGGCTCCAGAGCAGCTCCAACCTCCATGGTGTCCACATCTTTCCCAGAGCTGGACAGAGTTTCAAACCAGGTGAGGTTTTAAACCTCAATGTGAGCAAAGTAAAGCAGAACAAACATTAAATAAACTCCTGGGGGATCCAGGTGAGGTCAACTGGGCCAACAGAGGGAAGTGCTTGGGATATCTTGGGAAATTCCCAGGACAGATCTGAGCACAGCAAATTCTTGAGGACACCACAGATCCCAGAACTGGGAGAGCTTTGTGGACTCAGGAATGCTGGCAGGAACCTTCATCCCAAATGGACCAATTCCTTGCTCTCCAGCCTGGAGCACCCGCAGCTGCCTCATGGAGGAACAGAGCTGAGGGCAGCAGGGACAACATTTAAAAAAAACAGAAAAAACCCCAAATTTCCCTGATAAACACAAATCAACTCATTCCTGCCATATCATTCCTCGAGCAGGGGAATGTGTTTTGCTTTTTCCAGCAATTCCCAAGGCGGAGGCTCCTGCTGACCTTTATTTGTGTCTCCGCTCTGTGTAACGAGCCCACCCTGAGCCCGGCCACGCTCGGAGAAAATGAAGTGAGGCCCCTGCCAGGGTGTTCATATTTAGATATCCCCAGGCACAGAGCAGGTTGCTGATTTTCCGTGGAAATTCTCTTCCTGGACAAATGGATCTGCATCAGTTGCACGGGGAATGATTAAACCCCAGCCCTGTAAGGGAGAACATGAGCAGGGTTTAACAAAGCTCACACCAAAAACCCGGCTTGTGGCAATGACTGCAGCCCACCCAAGGGAAATTGTCTTTATGCTGCTTGTTTTCTCGGAAAGGGGAGTGTTAGGGAAAAACAAAAAATAATTTGGGCAGTGTTCCTGTGAATTCTTCATTTTTTAGTGCAAATTAGGTCTTCAGGCAGAGCAGGGAGGAAGAACCTTATGGAAAATCTGCCCCAAAGCGTTAAAGGGATTCTAGGGATGAGCTTTCAGCTTGAAAGGAAAAGCTTTAAGACTGGAATTCCCGGATGGTTTGGGCTGGGAAGGAGTTTAAAGCCCATCTCATTCCAACCCCTGCCATGGAAAAGGACAATTTCCACTATCCCAGTGCAAGCCAGGCTGGCAGAGCTGGGAATGTTCCCTTGGAGAAGGGAAGGATCCAGGGAGAGCTCAGAGCCCCTGGCAGGGCCTGAAGGGGCTCCAGGAGAGCTGGAGAGGGACTGGGGACAAGGGATGGAGGGACAGGAGCCAGAGAATGGCTTTAAGCTGCAAAAGGGTACCTATAGGTCGGATATTGGGAATTCCAGCCAAAATTCCCTGGTTAACTTAAATTATCCCCCAGTGATCGTGGCAGGGTTTGCTGCTTTTATCCAGTGAGATATTTTTAACCAATTCCTGCTTCTCCCAGGTTTCTCTGCCCAGCAATCCCACCCTGTGCCTGAAATCCTTGTCCAAACACTCCTGGAGCTCTGGATGGGTTGAATGCCTTGAAGGTCCAAGTCCACTTGCCTCTGGAGCAGCTGTGACGGTGTTCACGGGGGTTTTCAGGTGAGGAAAGAGACAAGAATGTTGACTCCATGTTCAGAAGGCTTGATTTATTATTTTATCATATACATTACATTAAAACTATACTAAAAAGAATAGAAGGAAAAGTTTCATCTCAGAAGGCTGGCTAAGCTAAGAATAGAAAGGAATGAATAATAAATGTTTGTGTCTCAGACAGAGAATCCGAGCCACCTGGGCTGTGATTGGCCATTAATTAGAAACAACCCCATGAGACCAATCCCAGATGCACCTGTTGCATCCCACAGCAGCAGATAACCATTGTTTGCATTTTGTTCCTGAGGCCTCTCAGCTTCTCAGGAGGAAAAATCCTAAGGGAAGGATTTTAAATTAAAATGTGTCTGCAACAAGCAGCCTGAAGAATTTGGGCACCTGGGAAACACTGGGGTGAGCACAGGTAGGATCCAAGTCTCCCATTTCATTTCCTGCTGGAATTCTGGAATATTCAGAGCTAAAAATGAACCAGGAGAGAGCAGGAGACATTGAATTTCAATTTATTCAGTCCATCCAGGCCTTGAGGCAGGAGAAGTGGGAAGGGATTCATTCCCAGCTTCCAGGGAATATCCCAGTTCCATCAGCCAGACACGGGGATGGAGCTGCTCAGCTCAGCCACCTCCAGGCTTTTCCAGGATTGCTGCACCTTTTCCCAAGGCTGGACAGCAGCAATTTGGGGTTGGAATGACTTTGGTGGGAGCAAGGCAGAGTTCAGCACTGAATCCATGTTTTTTCAGACATGCTGAATCCAAGGAAGCAGCCTGGGGTGAAGCCAAGGGCATTTTGTTTTGCTGAATCTTCTCTGTGCAGTTTGCTCTGCTCTGCTCTCAAATCAGAAGTTCCTATTTACTTTTTTTGGCAACATTGGAAAGGGAGAGATCCTGAAATTTTCATATCTTCAGGACCTTAACAGCAAACAGCAAAAACACAGGGCTGGGAAAACATCTCCCTGCTCCTCAAACAACATCCCTGCAGGGCTGGGATGGCAGGATTCACCTCCATCCCACGGGCTGCTCCTTCCATGGAACAACATTCCCAAGGCTTTCAAATCCTCATTTTCCCCCTCCTCATCCAAGATGACACTAATGGAGCAACTCTCAGGGCCAGGGAAATCAGTGCTCCCTGTGCTCCCCGAGCCTGCAGCTGTGGGAAAGATGGATTCCACTAATGGAGTTTCCTTGTTTCTGATTCCAGCTTGGATAAATCCACAGGCAGGATTTCTAATCCATCACTGGCCCCTGGTGCCATTGGAAAACGCCAGTTCTGCTCCCCAGCTCCCATCTCCATTAACTCACTTCCAGCTTTGCTCATTCCCAGCTGCTGCTGGGCTTTCCATCACCACTTTTCCAGCTCCTGGTGCTTCCTGGGCCTCTCCAGGTGGAACAACACTCCAGGGACAGATGGAAACCTGTTGGAACCCTGGGTGCTGAGAGTTTTGGGGTTTTGTGCTGCCAGGCACTGACTCCCAGGAGAACACTGCACTGACCTGAGGCCGTGGAGAAGCTTCCAAAATGGAATTATAGCACTGGGATTGTGGGTGTGGAGTTTGGATAGAAGTGCGTGATATCACACGATGGAAAACTTAGAATTTGGGATTTAGAATATAGTAATAGATATAAAGCAAGATGGAGGTTTTAGGGTGGAGGCTGCTCCTTCTTCTTCCCCTTCTTCTCTATGGGTTCGGGTGGTTTTGTGTAATTGGGTAAAAAAGTCCCCATTACAGGCAGGGGTGGTTGGTTATTGGGTTAAAAGGAAAATAATTGAGGTGTCATTTCCTAATTGGACAGTTTATCCTTAAAAGGCCTTGGATGAACATGGAATAAACAATTCCCTCAAATCCAACAGGAACATGGAAAATTTTGCACTGCTCCTTCCTCCCAGTGGGCTGTGTTTTCTATGGAATTTTTGAGCACAAATATTTCCAGAGTCTGGTAAAACGCAATTTTTAATGATGAATCCGACTGGATATCAGGTTGGATGGGGCTTGGAGAAATCTGGGATAATGAAAGGTGTCCCTGCCCATGGGAATGAGATGGGATTTAAGGTCCTTCCCAACCCAAACCAGTCTGGAATTCCATCCAACATCACAGCAGGGACAAGAACACCTAACAGCTCAATAAATCCAACTCTATCCCAATCCATCCTCACCCTCATCTAAAGGAACCCACAGTTTAAAACTGGAAGAAAGGAAAAGTTGTGGGGCCATTTTTCCAGCTCAATTCAAAGTAATTAAGGTTTGTTGATGCATAATTAATAAGCAGGTTAATTGAAGTGCTTTTTTCCAAATCCATCCTCCAAATATGTGGAAAAGCTGATCCTGAGCCGATACCAGTGAAGGAAAAGTGTCACCAACCATTTTTTCTGCTTCCAGACAATCCCAGTGATTCCAAACAGACCCAATCCCAATGTATTTGAGCGGCAACAAAAATGGGATTCCACTGCCCCACTTTTTGGAGTTTTTTATTCATTACAATTTATTCAGGAAAAATTAAACACTGAATAAATGTCAAACCATGCAGGAAGTTGACATTCCTTCACCAACAGCCACACGGCCACAGGAAAACGCTGTCCCAGGAAAATAAAGGAAAAGTTGTGGGGCTGTTTTCCCAGCTCAATTCAGAGTAATTAAGGTTCATTGATGCATAATTAATATGCAGCTTAAATTTCCAAATACGAATTCAAATTCCAAATCCAAAAACTGATCCTGAAGTGGTACCAGTGAAGGAAAAGTGTCACCAACCATTTTTTCTGCTTCCAGCCCAATTCCAGCAATTCCAAACAGACTCAGTCCTGATGTATTTGAGTGGCAACAAAAATGGGATTCCACTCCCTCCCTTATAGGAATTTTAAATTTTTTCTAGAGTTTCTTCCAGAAAAATTAAACACATAATTAATGTCAAACCAGCTCAGCTGATTTACATTTTCCATGGATTTCACAGACACTCTGAGAACCCCCGCTTCCTGAGACAGCACCTTTTTATTTCTGCATGAGCAGAACTGTCATAAATCCTGATTTCTTTCCTCCAGGCAAATGAAATGTGACCCAGGCAGTCAAATGCCAGCTCCTCTTGTCTATTTTCAGTGTTTCAGGTGTGCACCCATCACATTTTAACACTTCACAGCATTTTCATTCTGATGGAATTTATTGTTTCAAGGGGAGATGGGCCTGAGAAACTCTGAGGAGTCTCTGTATTGATGGAGACAAAATAATGGCAATTAACTGGTTGCAGTCCTGGAGGAAATATTCCATTAAAATTAAAAATGGATGGTCAGAGGAAAGCTCATCCAGCTGCATCTTAAACTCCATGGGAGGGGGGGAACAAAATGAGTTTTCCCACCCAAACCATTCTGGATTGTCTGATCTAAAGGATGAGGGTACTAAAATAAATAAAATGGGTCTAAATATCAGGAGAATCGATATTTCTCCATCAGGAGGAGCAGAAATTAAATCATCATCTCCAGATTTCATTTGGTTTTTAGAAAAACTCCTTGAACTGCAATGCCAGGGAGCCGAGCTGGTGAATATTTGCTAAAGCACGAGATGAACGACCTGCCCTGGGAGCAGAGCAGGAAAAAGGAATATTTTCCCTTTGATGGACCCAGACATTTTTGCTCCCTTCCCACATCTCTGTGATTTAAGCTCCTGAATGAACTCGTTGATCCCAGGCTCCACCGGGGGGCCCTGGGGGCTCCAGGTGGATCAGAGCTTTTATTTATCACAAATGCAACCCAGGAATCAATTCCTGCCAGGAAAAACTCCCCTTGCAAACCTGAGAACTGTGGTAAAAGGAGCTAAAGAGCCCCAGGAGAGCTGGGTTTTCCTGCTGAATTCCCTGGATTTTGAAGCCCTTCAAAATTAATTTATTGCCCAGAGCAATCATTCAGGAAATAGAAAGGAAAAAGAAAACAAATACGGAGGAAAAAACCCAAATTATTTTTTCTTTGTTGGGATTTTCAGTAATCCAACAGTTTGCTGGGACAATTCATGCCTGGAATTTCCAGGAATTCCCTCTGACCATGGTGTTGGGTCAGTCTTGGTGTGCAGAGTAAATCCAGAGAAATCCCAGAGAAATCTGGGAGAAATCCATGCCCAGAATTCCCAGCAGGATGAACAGAGCGGGGAATTTCTGTCTTGGACACCTCCTGTGACCTCTTGTTTCTTCCCAGGGTTTCTGAGTTGCAACAATGAAGTTCCTGCAGCTTAATCCAATCGATTTCCATGATGGATTTCAATATCAGATCTTGGAATGAACATCAGCTCTCCCTGTGGTTAATGCAGTGCCTGAACTCCAGGGTTATCTGCCCTCTCCCAGGAGATTGAACCTGGGGAAATTATCCCTGGTTTAGGCCCAAAATAAAGGCAGGATTGTGGGATAAATCAGGTGATAAAGGCAGGATTTTCCCTAATTCCTGATGGAATGCTCATGGATAATGAAAAGCATCCTGGATCCTCATCTTGTCAGCATTGGAAAGATGCAGGAACTCTTGCAAAAAAAGGTTTTAAATTAAATTTCAGCATTAAATGACCTTAAATCCCATCCATCCACCCCAGCCATGGCAGGGACACCTCCCACTGTCCCAGGGTGCCCCAGTGTCCAGCCTGGCCTTGGGCACTGCCAGGGATCCAGGGGCAGCCACAGCTGCTCTGGCCATTCCAGCCCAGCCAGGAATTCCCAGTTCCCAATCTCCCATCTAAATCCACCTCTTCCAGCTTAAAATCATCATCCCATGTCCTGTCCTATTTTAGGGGTTTTTTTTTCTGTCTTATTTTAGGTTTTGTTTTCAACACTTTGGGCCACATTCCTCAGCTGGGACATTGGAATTCTCCAAATATTCTACTAGGAAGGCTCAGACTCCTGTGACTCCCATTCACAGAATTCCTTAACTAATTTACAGATTTTTTTAGTAAATCCCACTGAATTCTTCAGTGAGCACGGAACTGGCATAGCTCTCGTGGCTGAAATGCAGCCACTGTAATAAAATGAAAATCTCCTTTTCCAATCTCTCTCCAGTGAGATTAAACACATTCCCTTTTATCAAACCAGTGATAAATTGTTGCTTTTGCATCCCAAAATACAGAAAAATATTCTCATTTCCCCTTCAGGAAGAGGCGTGACTTTTAATCTCCCCTTTTTCCCATTCCTGCTTGGAATAAAACCTGGATTTAATGGAGAATTTGTGTTGTCCTCACATCCACACAAAGTATTCCCTTTAAATGAAGCAGCCCAAGAGCTGCTGGCCAGAAATTCAGAATTAAAAACAATTTTAGCCATGACATTTGAAGCTTGGAAAAATCCACTTCTGCTGAGCTGAAAATGATCCTGGAAAGGTTTTGTTGGAGCAACGTGGCGCAAGTTTGAGTCAACACAAAGCCCTGGAAGTCAGGGCTTTCACTTTTCCAGAATGAAAGAGGATTTTCAGCTCTTCAGCCAACAAAAAAATGCTCCAATTCCAGAAATCATTATTGCAGGGCAATAAAGAAATCAATTATTGCAGAGCAGCCACTGGGCGAGTAAATTGTGAGTCACCACCAACAAAGAAATCCCATTTAAATCCCAAAGAAATCCCATTTAAATCCCAAAGAAATCCCATTTAACACCCCAGTCATCCATGTTAAATAGGTAAATCCATGGAAAACCAAGGATTTTCTGAAAGGTTCCCATTTTGGGGGTTTTATCAGGATTTTTGAGGTCTCATCAGGGTCTCTTCAGCCACAGAAACCTGAGAGATCCAGAAGCTTCTGAGTTCCAGGAGCTGAAATAATTTACTGGGTAATGTTGACACTCCAGCACAATTAAAAATTAATCTTAATAAGTCAAAAGTTGTCAAAATATTTTTATTTGGATAATTCTCTGAAGGAGAGAAGGAATTATCCTTCAGTCATGGAAAACAGGGAAATCTCCTTGCACTGACATTGGAATAGAAGGGAAAGACAGACCCAAAATCGATCCATTAATTAAAAAAATTAATTGCACACATCTGTCTCCTTCACAGGACTGTGGGATGTGGCTGCCCAAACCCCTGGAATCACCCACACCATTCCAAAAACTCAGGAATTTGGGATTTTAACAGTTCCAACCAGAGGTTACCTGAACCTACACTTTGACCTCAATGAGGGCTCATGGGTTGAGAATGAAAAATGGCTCTTCCAGATGGGATTGGTCCCAGTTTAATGGAATTATTCGGAATTCACGCTTTTAATTAACCTCTGCCAATCTCCAGGACAACAATTCCGGTGTTCCAGTGACGGATCCTCAATTGCTTTCTTATCTTCTCCCCTTGGCTCCTCTGTCTCCTCACTCTGGAGGTTCAAGGAGTCACTGCCAAACAATCCATCCTGCCTTCCTCCATGGGGGAATGCAAGGAAAAAACTTGGGAAAGGATTTGGGGGAAAAACACCAAAGCCTTTGTGTGGTTTGTAAGTGAAATTAATCCCAACCAGGCCAGAACAAAGGGAGTTAGAAGTGTTCTTGGGTCTTTAGATTCTGATCATCAAACAGCCAGGAAATCATGGATTATTGATCCTTGTTATCCAGGGATTGGGCCATGGAGATGCTCCAAGGGCTGGAGCCAGGCTGGGAGAGCTGGGAATGTTCCCCTGGAGAGGAGAAGGCTCCAGGCAGAGCTCAGAGCCCCTGGCAGGGCCTGGATGGGATCCAGGAGAGCTGGAGAGGGACTGGGGACAAGGGATGGAGGGACAGGAGCCAGGGAATGGCTCCCAGTGCCAGAGGGCAGGGATGGGTGGGAGATTGGGAATTGGGAATTCCTGGCTGGGCTGGAATGGCCAGAGCAGCTGTGGCTGCCCCTGGATCCCTGGCAGTGCCCAAGGCCAGGCTGGACACTGGGGCACCCCGGGACAGTGGGAGGTGTCCCTGCCATGGAAGAGGCCTGGAATGGGATTTAAGGTTCCCAAAGTATTCCAGAATTCTCTGATTTTTAACCTAAAAACCACAAGTGAGATACCATTCAGGAGGTCTTCTTAAAATAACCAGGGTAAATAATACCCCACTGATTTACCCATTTCCAGTAGTTCAGAGTTATAGTCATAGTTATATTTTAGTTATAATTATATAAATATTGTATTGTATATTTATAATCTATATTTATATTGTATTTATAATAGTATTTATTTTAGTTTAGTATTTTAGTATTATTTTTATAATATAATAAAATTAAATAATATCATAACATTGAAATATTATTTTAATATTTTAGTATTTCTATAATTTATACTATTTATATTTATATTCAATTTTTTTATTTTTATTTTTATTTTTTATTTTTTATTTTATTTTTATTTTTATTTAAGGGTTTCCCAGGACCCAGCCCTTGTTCCCATTTTTTTTAATTTTCTCTCCCCATCAGGTCTGGATCTTAATTTCTCTGATTTCAGCTTCCAGCCTCTGGATTTATTCCAGATGGGTCTGGAAGGCTCCTAAACCCATTATCCTGATTTTTGTTCCCTGTGTTGTTTCTTCCTTTTTCACCTCAAGTCATCTTTTAATGTCCTGCCAAACTGTTCTCCTGATGCTACCAGGATCTCTTTTCCCACATTCCCAAATTTTGTTTGATTCCAGAATGAGCCTTGTTTAATCCATTGATTTTTCTGGAGCTGCAGACAAAGGAAAAAATTGAGTTTTCAGGTTATAATTCCAACAGCACCAATGCAAGAGGAACAATTTCCTGCTCTTCCATCATTCCCTGTATTTGTACCCATGGATTTCATCCTCCCTTTCCCAGAGAGGTTTCATTTTCCAATCCCTCTGATTATCCATCACCCACGTTACAGCTCCTGCTTCCTGAATTGAGGTTTTCCAAAGATTTTTTGGAGTCCAAGATTTTACAAATTATAATCAAATCACTTCTTTTCTCTCTCTTAACAAAACACCTTTACCAGTGGACTGCCCTTTTATTTTGGTTAAATAATCACCTTTTCTGTAATTCCATGGTTTTCCATGTTTTCTGATGGAGAATCCCAGCAGAAGCTGGGCTAGAAAAACCAAAATTCAGCCAATTTTCTTTGTATTCCACCAACCACATCCACATTATTTTGTTTGCTGCCACTCTCCGTGGATGGATTTAGCTTGAAATGATGAGTTCAGAGAACAAAATAAATATCTGTAAATATTCTTTTCTAACGAGGCATTCATTTCCTGGAGTTTGGGAATTGGCAAAATCCAGGAATAAATATCCTCTGTCTCCAAAATTACTGAGGGAAAACAAAGCTGGAGAAGCAGCTTTTGGAATCAGGGATGCTTGGGATATTTACATGACTTTGTGCTCTTAATATGGGGCTGCAAAATGAAATAAAAACTCCTATTCAGGGAATTAAAATTAGTCTGGAGAAAAATTCCAGCCTTGGCTCAGGAACATGAAAATGAGACAAGAAAAGCACTTTGCTCTCCAGAATTCTGAGTTTTGAATCAGCGGCCAAGCCACTCCTCTCCTTGCTGCCAATGGATTTTTCAAGGCTTCTCCACGGAAATCCAGTGCTCTGCCTCTGGAATTCCTCATCTAGAGAGGGATCAAACTTCTTCCTCCCTGAGTTTTTCCCCAAACTTGGCTGCTCTGCTTCCCTTCCACTCCCAAGAGCCCGGTGATTTCCTTGAAGGGAATTTTTGGTAGCACAGGATGGGCAAAAATTCCATTCGTCTCACAGATGAATCTTTTCCATCTCTTTTTGGACTTTATCATGGGAGAATTACTCAGGGCTTGGACAGAGTGACAGCAATGCTTTATTAAATGGATCCTTGTCAGCCAGGCTGAAGGAATTCCCACCTGGATTCTCCTGCTCCACCACATCCAGGCAAAATTTTGTCCCAAACTTCAGAAAATCCAGGTTTTTTTGGCAGAACAAACAGAGAATTTTGCAGTTCTTTGTTCCCATCTATTTTTGCTTCCTCTCCTGGGCACACATTCCACGTGTTCCTGCACTTCCCAGCTCTGGAATTCGCTCCAAAACCCCTCTCTCAGCATTCCCACGGTGCTTCCCTGCAATGTTCCCTTTCCATGGAGTGTTTTGAGCTGCCAGGGATTTCACAGGAGCTCAAAACAAATCCCCCCCACCCTGGGATTTCCCTGCTCTCCAGAAGAATTGCTTTCCCCCTTTCTTTCTGGCAGAATTCTGCATTTTTGGAGAACCAGCATCCATTTAGTCTATTTGTGAACAGATCTTTAATCCATCACTAACTCCTAACTGGATTTCTCCCCAGATCCCTGCTCTGGCTCCAGAGATGAGGTGCAGGCCCCAGGTGAGCAGTGCTGACCTGAGCTCAGCCTGGATTTTGTGTCAGCCTGACCTGGGCGACTCCAGCTGCCAACCCCCACTAATGGGGTCAGCTCCTTCTGGGGCTGCTCAGAGATCTCCAAACAATTCTTTTCTTTCCAAAATTTTGTCTTGGAGATAAGGGCAGTGCACGTGGCCTGGCTGTGTGAATCCAGAATTCCCTAATCCTGGGCTGATCCCACAGGATGTGTGGGAAGCAGGAAAAGGGGAATTCTGCCCCTCTGCCCCACTTAGGTGAGATCCCATCTGCAGAGCTGCTCCAGCCCTGGGGTTCCAACAGCAGGAGGATGTGGAGCTGCTGGAGCAAATCCAGAGGAATCCATGGAGATGCTCCAAGAGCTGGAGCTGCTCTGGAGCCAGGCTGGGAGAGCTGGGAATGCTCACCTGGAGAGGAGAAGGCTCCAGGCAGAGCTCAGAGCCCCTGGCAGGGCCTGAAGGGACTCCAGGAGAGCTGGAGAGGGACTGGGGACAAGGGATGGAGGGACAGGAGCCAGGGAATGGCTCCCAGTGCCAGAGGGCAGGGATGGGTGGGAGATTGGGAATTGGGAATTCCTGGCTGGGCTGGAATGGCCAGAGCAGCTGTGGCTGCCCCTGGATCCCTGGCAGTGCCCAAGGCCAGGCTGGACACTGGGGCACCCTGGGACAGTGGGAGGTGTCCCTGCCATGGCAGGGGTGGCACTGGGTGGGATTCAAGTTTCCTCCAACCCAAACCATTCTGGAATTCTCTGATCCAATATTTCCTGAGCATCTCCTTTCCCCTCTCTAATCCAAGACATAAAAGCACCTCCTGCATCCTTTTTTTTTCCCCACTTTTTCCTCTTCCCTGAAACCTCTCCAGACACGACTCCTCCTTCTCCCTTCCCTCCTCACAGATGTGGAGTTCACTGCCTGAGCTCGATGTGATTTATGGGCAGAGATAAAAAAGAGATTTAATCACGTCCATGAACTTCTCCAGGAACATCCTCTATTAAGTGCTCCTCTCCAGACATTTTTCACGGATGGTGTCCAATCCCAGATTCCCAGGCATTTAATTACTCTCCCTTTGTTAGAAGATCCCACTAAATCTCCTGATTTATGCCACGCTCCATAAATAAGACCTTTCCCGGTTGCTTTATGATGGCACAAATTTGTTGGAGGCATCTGCATAAATTTTAATGGGATTTAATCGTTTGCTCCACATCCTTGTTCCCAGTTTTCCTCATGAATCAGAGCTGGGAATCACAGAACCCCACACAATTAATTACTCACAGTAGCAGCCTCTGTGTTCATTATTTAATTTCCTTTTCAGCCCTAACGTTGTAAATGTTCACCCCTGAGTTATTGGGATTATTTGGAAAATAGGATTACAGCACCAGGAGAGATTTATTTGGGAAATTCCTCGTGGATGAAGCGAGGGAGAAGGTCAGGAAGTTCATTAAAGCAGATTAATGGAGAACAAGTGGGATCTGATCAGGCTGGGAGCCTGAAGGCCCCTCCTGCTGGGGCAGGGACATTGTTCCCATGGATTATTTGTGTCCCTGCTCCAGGAACGTTGGGAATGACAGCAGATCCATCCTTTTTAGCCACTCCAGCTGCTGATAAATGAGTTCCTGCCCACAATTGGCAAACTGTCAGGGAGCTGAGGCACTGCTCCAATTAGTGCTCCCCACGGAGGGAAGGCAGGGACTGGCCCTGCCTGCAGAATTCCGGCGCTGCTTCATTATCCGGCTTCTCCACAGCACGTGTGCTCCAGGGAACAGCCTGGATAATAATCCTGTAACTGCAGCACTTAACCTGCTCGGGGTTTGCAAAGCCAAGGCCTCAGAAAGGAGCAATTCCAGGGAAGTGCCACTCAGGGACAGGCTGGGCAGCAGATGCGGAGCAGGACGGGCGGGATTGGAGCATGGGGATTGAATTTCTCCTTTTCGGCCTCCATCAGCCATTCCAGGAAGGTAAATACCAACCTAGGGTCATTAAAGGTTGGGAAACATTTTAGGATCATGGAGTTCAACCTTTCCCCTGCCAGGACTGCCAGGGCCACCACTGCTCCATGTCCCCCAAGTGCCACCTCCACAATGTCACTCTAGGACATGAAATAAAACGACACTGGAACCTCCAAGGTAAAAAGAAGGGAAGTTTAATTTTTGACTCCAACATTTATAGACTTTCAAAAGCGACAGTGGATTGGAGGATGAAAGTGCCACCTCTCCAATGACACTGGACAAACCAACAGGCCATCAAATTTCTCCTCCTTCAGAGAAGAATGTAAAACAATAATTATTTACATAAAACTGAGACAGTTCGTCGCAAGAATGTAACCATCAGAAGGCTCAGAAGAACTTAAAAGAACAAGGAGGCACCACAGGGCTTTGAAATCCCTCCAGGAATGGGGACTCCACCTGGGCAGCTGTGCCAGGCCTGGACAAACCTTTCCATGAAGGAATTTTCCCTAATTCCAACCTAAACATCTCCTGGTGCAACTTGAGGCTGTTTCCTCTTGTTTTGCTGCAGATCAAGGAGTGATGATTTCCAAAGGACATTGGAATTCCAGGATTGCATCAATCTCACTCCATTGTCCTTGGTGAGTGACACAGAGCATTGAAGTTTTTAGCGCAGCTTTATTTCCATGAATCCTTCTTCCTTGAACTCCACACTGTCCCTGCATCTCCTGATCCTTGGAATTCTTGTAAATGGATTTAAGTGAATGATTTGAGTAGATAATTTATGGATTGCAAATGAAATCATGGAATGGTTTGGGTTGGAAGAAGCCTTAAAACCCATCCCATGAACAGGGACACATCCCACCATCCCAGGGTGCTCCAAACCCCATCCAGCTTGGCCTTGGGCACTTGCAGGGATGGGGAATTTGGGGGCACCTTTATCTGTCTTTTGTATGAAATCCTGGAGCAATGACAAAGGAAGCAGGGAATCCCAATGGGAATATATCAAATATCTCCATTGGGATGAAGCTCACTGAGAGAATTCCCAGCTCCCTTCCTGCCCACTCCCCTATCCCACCTTCCCAAATCATTTTAAGAAACAACAAAAGGTAAAATCCTGAAAAAAACTTTAAGTGGTAAAACTTTGCTCCCTGTCCTCAGCTGGGATTTGTTCTGAGAGGAGGAAAAAAATTGGAATATTTTTAAGAGACTGAATTTGTTCAGGTGTCGTAGTTTGAGGGGAAGTAGATTTCTGGGTGTGTGTGGTCAGTCCAATTGAAAGTGTAGATTTGAGATTGACATCTAGATGACCACTAAAATTTGGACACGCCTCTGAGAACACACAGGGGTTAAAAGCAGAGCTCTGCCCCTGGGAAGCCCTCTTGGGACTTCGGCGTGGAAGAGGAAGGACCTCTCCCCCTGCTCCAGCTGTCCCGGCTGGGCAGGGGGAGGGGCAGCCATGTGGTAGGCCCGGGCCTGGATCGAGATGGGGGTAGGCCTGGCCTGGTTCCCCCCCCTCCAGGGTGGAAGGGTGGAGGAGAGAGAGACATCGGGAGCTACTGGGCAGCCCCCCCTCCCCTGGGGAGACAGAGAGAGAGACTGTGTCTGTGCTCGCTGCTTGAGACTGAGCTGTGGCCTTGAAGTTCGATATCGTGTGCTGCCAGCCTGCCCGGCCTGTGGAGAGGAGGGGGGTTGAACCAGAAGGAGTCCGGCTGCTTGTGGGTTGTGAGCTGTGGAGTTTTAACCCTTTCTTGGACAATGAAAGCTTTTGCAGAGTACTGACCCTTCCTGGAGAGGAGATGAAGAAGGATTTGAGCAAGTTTTTAAAAGGCCGAGCAGGGGAGAGATTGTGAGAAGAACCTAGGGTGGAAGAGATGTGGAGTGGCATTTTTTGCTGGATGCTTTTTGTAGAGCCATGGACTGTTCCTGCAATACAGAGACTATTTTCAGGGGGAGCCACCGGGTCCCAGAGTTAAGAAGGCAGTGTGGGAGCCTCCCGGCCCAGGAGGTGAAATAATGGGGGGACAGATGTCCCAAAGTAGAGACTGTGCCTTTTTTTTGGAGTGGGACGACGGAATCCTTAAAAAGACAACCCTCAAAGTAGCTCTGGTCCATGTTCAGTGGTGAGAGCACTGAGCATGGGAGGAGGGGGTCACGATCTCCAATCCGGGTGGTGATATGTGACCAAAAACCCAGGGCATACAAGAAGGACTCCTCCTCTTAAGGAATTGGAGATTGAGTATTCTTAAGAGTGGTTTTTTGCTGGACCGAGAGATGTAATTGTATTGGGAATTTGTTGGGGGGAGGAGGAGGAGCTGTATTCTGTAGAGTTTTCATTTTCCTTGAGATTGTCTTTTCTTTTCTATGTAGTGTGTAGTTAATAAAGTTCTGTTTTCTATATTTTTAAGTAGAGGACTGCTTTGCTTATTCCTAGTCACATCTCACAGCAGGTACCAGGGAGAAGATTTTTTTTTTCATGGGGGCACTGGCATTGTGCCAGGCTCAAACCATGACAGCAGGTTATCAGATGTTCCTTTAATCCCTAAGGAGTTTTTTTCCCCCTAAAAAGAGAGCATTTGTTTTCACTTATCCATGTGGAGATTGCAGGGATCTGACCATCCTGTTCTGGCTGAGGATCCTGATTTTTTTTCCAAGAGATCCTTCCCATTCTCATTTTTGACATTCTTGGGATCATGGCTTTGAAAGGGCTCTTTAATACGGGAGCAGAGAGAAGTGGAAAAACGGGAGCAGGACTTGGTGTGCCAGGCAGCACAGAGAGATCCAGGGAACAAAGACATTCCCAGCCCCAAAGGAATTAAAGTCTAAGCCATGAGGGCACAACAGAGGCAAAGAAAGCAAAAAAAAAAGGAAATGTAAGATATTTTTGAGTCAACATCATAAGCCAAGGTCTCCTTTAATCATTTCCTTTGTGGCCCTGCAGTTTTTGAGGAGATGATCCCAAGGCAAGGCCTAAGGAGGGGATTATTTTACCCAGCCCCCAGCTCTGCTCAGGGGCTCCTCAGTTCCTCACATCCCCTGGTTGTGTCTCTTCAGCGCCAATATCTAAATTATTCCTGCTTTTCCTTCCTCATATTCTGCTCAGGGCTTCCTCAGCTCCTCGCATCCCTGGTTTTGCCTTTTCCATGCCAATATCCAAAATATTCCGGCTTTTCCTTCCTCATATTCTGGTCAGGGCTTCCTCAACTCTTCACTTCCCCTGCTTTTGTTTTTTCCATGCCAATATCCAAATTACTCCTGTTTTTTCTTCCCACACTCTGCTCTGGGGTTCCTCAGCTCCTGTGGGATTCCTCAACCCCTCACATGCCCTGGTTGTGTCTCTTCAGTGCCGATATCCAAATTACTCCTGCTTTTCCTTCCCACAATCTGCTCTGGGGTTCCTCAACTCCCCACATGCCCTGGTTGTGTCTCTTCAGTGTCCAAATTATTCCTGCTTTTCCTTCCTTATATTCTGCTCAGGGCTTCCTCAGCTCCTCACGTCCCCTGGTTGTGTCTCTTCAGTGCCAATATCCAAAATATTCCTGCTTTTCCTTCCTCATATTCTGCTCAGAGGCTCCTCAACTCTTCACTTCTCCTGCTTGTGTCTTTTCCATACCAATATCCATTACATTCCTGCTTTTCCTTCCCACAATCTGCTCTGGGGTTCCTCAGTTCCTCAGGAGTTCCTCAGCTCCTCGCATGCCCTGTTTTTGTCTCTTCAGTGCCAATATCCAAATTACTCCTGCTTTTCCTTCCCACACTCTGCTCTGGGGTTCCTCAGCTCCTATGGGGTTCCTCAACCCCTCACATGCCCTGGTTGTGTCTCTTCAGTGTCCAAATTATTCCTGCTTTTCCTTCCTCATATTCTGCTCAGAGGCTTCTCAACTCTTCTCTTCCCCTGCTTGTGTCATTTCCATGCCAATGTCCAAATTATTCCTGCTTTTCCTTCCCACACTCTGCCTCTCATCCCCAGCCCTACATTCCACAATTTTCCCTCTCCAAACACCCACTCTGATGGGATTTGGGGTTTGGGTGAAGTTCCATGCTGGATATTGCAATGGATAAAGGGGAACCCTCAGAATTCCTGGTCATTCCTGGTCTTGATGGTCCTCCACCATCAAGAATGAGACATTTTTGCCACTGCAGAGGTGATGAGAGAATCATGGAATATTCTGGATTGGAAATTCCACAAGGATCACCCAGTCCCAATTCTGGCCCTGCCCAAGACACCCCAACAGTTCCACCCAATCCCTGAGGGCGTTGTCCAAACACTCCTGGAGCTCTGGGATCATCCATTGGCAAAGTCTGGTGGGTGAGGGGATGCTGAGGAGAATTTCCCTCTCTTAATTAGGTTAATTAGGCCAAATTCCCAGCCAGTTCAATCAGGAATAATTCCTGTTGTTGAACCAAAATGCTCTGGGAATGCTTGGAAGACTCTCCTGGGACCAGAGCACACATGGAAAATCCATCCATTCTCAGGTTGTTTGGATATTGGGTGTTGAGAAATGAAAAGGAAATGAATATTCATGAATATATCCAGGAGGAAAAGAAAACAAAACAAAACCCAACCCAAAACAGGAGGGAATTGAGTTTTTAAATGCAAAGAAAAATGCTGAGACAAGAATTATTGGTGTTTGAACGGGGCTAGAAATTGGAAAATCCTGGAGCTGACTTCCTGAGGGAATATCAGTGAGTGGGAAGGAGAAGTAGCTGGAAGATGGAGTTTGATAAGCTATGTGAATGAAATTATAAATTATTTTATGGCCAAAATATGACAGGGGTTAGAGAGGTGTCTCTAAGTTTAGGTCTAAGTTTAGGTCTAGGTTTAGGTCTAGGTTTAGGAGTATCTCCTGGGGGTGAGGTGGGAATTAATGCAAATCCCCTTTCCACTGAGTTCTCCCTTCCAGGCACTTAATAAATTACAAATAGCAGCAATAATTCCTGAGATTCCCATTTCATTTTCCAATGAGATCCTGACTTTTCCCAATAGAGCCTGGCTTTGCTAGAGCCAGGAGATGAACCCACTAAACCCCCAGCACGATACTTTGAACACCTGGTTTCTGTGTTTCCAGATTATTCCCAATCCCAGCCAACAAATTTGGCTCCTACTTTAATCTGAGATCCACATGGACCAGAGATTCCTAAAACCTTCTCTCAGATTCTCAGGGTTTAAATTAATTCCCTCCCACTCCTGGAATATTCCTGACTTACTCCAGCTGAGCAATCTGCCCACAGTCCGGCCCATTCATAAAAAGTGAGCAGGTAATAATTAATTTTAATGAATGCTGTTGATGCACGGGCTAATTGTTTGAATTCATCAAAGCCGGTGTTTGGAGTTTAATGCAGAAATTATGTACAAGGCATTGTTAATAAAATCATTACAAATTAATTTAGCCCTGAACCAGCAAAGCACTTACACAGGGATTTTCTGCTTGGAATGCTGAAGTGCTTCCCTGAATCCTGATTTTTAAAGTTGTGATTCCTTAGACGGACTCAAAGAAGAAAACTCCCTCCAAAACCTTCCCCACTCCCACTGCAGCTCCCTGCTCCCTTTATTCCCTGCTCCAGGAATGGGAAGGAGGGATACAAAGGAATCATTTCCAGCCAGGAGAACTTCATTGTTTCATTTCCCCCCCGCTCCTGGTGGATTCCCTACTCTGTGATTTATAGGAAACCCTTGGCTGAGAACCTCCCAGAGGATCCAGCCATGAGCACCCAATCCTGAACTCCTCACTGCCTCTTGTCTCCTTACATCCCTCACATTCCCACATTTTTGCTGATCCACCCCAATTTCCCATGATCAGATCCCTCCGATGCCCTCAGGGCTCCTACCTGGGCTCCTCTTTATCTCCCTGGGCTCATCTTCATCTCCTTGGGCTCCTCTTCATCTCCCTGGGCTCCTCTTTATCTCCCTGGGCTCCTCTTCATCTCCTTGGGCTCATCTTCATCTCCCTGGGTTCATCTTCATCTCCTTGGGCTCATCTTCATCTCCTTGGGCTCCGCTTTATCTCCCTGGGCTCCTCTTCATCTCCTTGGGCTCCGCTTTATCTCCTTGGGCTCCGCTTTATCTCCCTGGGCTCCTCTTTATCTCCTTGGGCTCCGCTTTATCTCCTTGGGCTCCGCTTTATCTCCCTGGGCTCCTCTTTATCTCCTTGGGCTCCTCTTCATCTCCTTGGGCTCATCTTCATCTCCCTGGGTTCATCTTCATCTCCTTGGGCTCCGCTTTATCTCCTTGGGCTCTGCTTTATCTCCTGGGCTCCTCTTTATCTCCTTGGGCTCCTCTTCATCTCCCTGGGTTCTTTATTCCCTCCCCACTCCCTCTGACTCAGGGAATCTCAAGATACAGATCAGAGATCCGGTTTTATGCAGATGACATGCAGATTTCTGGGAAGTTCATCCCTAATTATTCCTTCTCTTCCCGTGTTTTATCAGTTTGTCTGGAGGACAAATGGAGGCCATTTTTTTTCTAATCTATATTTGAAACTCAAATCTTAATACTTGCTCTCAGGCATTGTTTTTTTCCCAAAATTTGATTTAAATGATCACACTTACCAGGGCTGGGGTAGCACAGGGTTCATCCTTTCCCTTGGGACAGGGAAAAATCCCAAATCCCATCAGGAGCAATTCCATCTTTGCTGCTGCACCTGGAAATTCAGGTTTATTTAACCAACTATCAAATTCCAAATTAATAAAAACATGGAAGTGTATTTTCCCCTTCCATCTGAGGAAAAACGAAATGTCAAACTGGGATTTAATAGCTTAATATTCTCAAAATATATTTTAGGCAATGTGTATTACTTGTGGTTTCAGCCATTTCCAATAAAAATTTGGAATCTGGAAAAAAAACACAATTCCTTCCAACTCCAATATTCATTCTAACCACAATTTTTACAAAGATTTTCAGTTTTTATTTGGTGCACAAATTAAATAAAATGTGCTTTATAAAATGAAGCGTCAAATTCTGTGCCTCATTCCAAACCAGCAGCTGAGCAACATCCCAAAACTCCTGACTCACGTGATCCTTGAAAGTTGCTTTTTCCTGGTGAAAATGGGATGAAATTAAAGGATTTATCTGGCAATTCCAGATGTTGAAATAAACATGAATCCAAAATTTAGAGTCTGCTCAAGCATGGTCACAACAATGGAATCATCCCTGTATTTGTTAAAAACTGGGAATCCCCAGATGAGGTGCCCAATGGATCATTTGGGAACCTCACTAATCAGATTTTTTTTTTTTTTTTAAGTAAATTTTTCTGACCAAAATTGCAACGTGTGGGACCTTTAAAACGAAATTACCGAGGAACCCTGAGTGTTAAAATCAGCTCAGGATTTAATTCCAAGAACATGATTCACTTTGCCAGGGAACTCTATTATTAAACTGAGGGGGTTTGACTTTAGAAAGAACAATACATTTAAAAAATTAGGAGTTATTTAAATCCTTTGTTTTCCTCCGTACAATCTCCAAGTTTTTACATCCATCCTCTTTTCCCAGTGGCTGCAACCCTTAACCCCAAGAGGGGGTAAGATAATGTTGGTGTAAGAATAATTTGCTGTAAATATTTGGAAAAGCTGTTTATAAATTAAATATCAGGGTGAGCAAAAACTCCTCAGCCACATCCAAGGCCTTTCATTTTTCCAGGAGAAATGTTCCACCCCTTCTGCAGGACTGAATTAATCAACTAATAAATGAATGGGAGAAAGAAGATCATTAAGTATTCTTTTTCCTCCTGATTAATGCCAGGATATTTCAGGGCAGATGGGAAAGATGGATGGAGATCCACAAAACTGCCTCAACTTTTCCCATTTTTTTGTATCCCTAGATCATTGGGAACAAATATCCAGGGAGGAAACCCCAGGTGGGGTGAATCAGCCCCTTTCCCTCAGCTTAGGGGAGCTCTGCTGATTTCCCAAATCCAAGTTTCCCACAAAACAATATTTATGGATCAGCTGAGGAATCCAACACCAGTGGAGAGAAATGCCATGGAATGCCAAGCTTTTTGTGGGTGTCCCATCCCTGAAAGGGATTTGGAGCAACCTGGGATAGTGGGAGGTGTCCCCGCCCTGGGAGGGGTGGGATGAGATGGGTTTGGAGGTCCTTTCCCACCCAAACCAGTCTGGGATTCTGGGATTCCGTGAGGGATTAGGGAAAATACTCAATTTATTTATAAAAAGGAGGATGGGAGCACTTTCAAAGGGGTCAGGGTTGGCTCTTCCCATCCCAGCAGGGCCTGAGTGTCGCTGTAGGACACGAAACAACACAAGCTCACACGCCGCTGTTCTCAAGGTGGAAAAGGGAAGTTTATTTTCTGACTCCAACATTTATAGATTTCTGAAAGTGACAGTGGATTGGAAAGTGAAGTGACACTCCAATGATACTGAACAAACTAACAATCCATCAAATTTCTCCTCTTCTATTAAAAAAAAATGCAAAACAATAAGTTATTTACAAAAAGTACGTGAAAAAGTTTGTTACAAGAATGTAATCATCAGAGGGCTTAGAAAATCTTTAAAAATCAGGGCGACACCTGAGGGGCAGGAAGGCTTTCCTGGAGGACAATATTCCAATGGCAGCTCCTCCCTGTGCCTGCCACGCCTCACTCCAAGCTGGGAATGACTGGGAAGAGCAGCTGGAGAGGCTGCAGGCTGTTCCCACTGCCAGCACCAGGGACGAGAACCTCAAACCAACGATTCCTTCAACCCAAACCAATGACTGAGACCTCAAGGAATCTTTGATTGGGATTGGGATGGGATTTAAGGTCCCTTCCCACCCAAACCATTCCATGAGGTCCCACAGGGCACAGGGAACACCTCTGAGCCAGGGAATGTGTTTGGAAGCTCTCCTGGAGCAGGAATTGAGGCCAGAAGGAGCTGTGGGTGTTCTGAAGGCCGATCTTTGTAATTATCCCACCTGCCTTGGAATTTTGATCCAAAATCCATGGAAAACATGGGAGGAAGGCGTGTCTGGGACGCCGTGCCTGGCACTGGCCAAGGGATCAAAAAATTCAAGTTTTTGGTGAACTGGAAGTGGAAGAAATCTTTTGGAAGGTGATGGTTCCACCAGACTTTGGCAATGTTGGATCATTAACTGTCAGTGCCCTACAAAGACAGAATTCCCTGGAAAGAGGCACCCAGATTTCAGGGCATCCCCTGGATTTTCTCACACAGCTTGAAAAACTCCAAAGAGCTCAAGGAAATTATTTCCATTATAAAACCCTCATTGTTTCAATTCCGGGCAAAATATGGGGAAAATGCCATTTATTTATCGTTGTTGTTCCTGCTCTCCAATTTAAGTGTTGGAATTAAAACCAAAACGTTTAAAAAATATTTTTTAAATTCTCTTTGGATATTAATTTTTTAATATTTTTTAACCTGAAAAAACCACCAGTTTTTATTTGACTGTCAGTTCAGAGATTTCCCTCCTTTCTCATGTCCAAGGTTTTTCCCAGGAAAAGCTTTTCCTGTCATTTGTTTTTTGGAATCAAAGTTGAGTTTCCTTTTCTGTCTCTTGGTTCAAGCAGCAGCAACTTCCAGAGCAACAAATTCCAAGAACCTCGTGGAGCAATCGGGTTAGATCCAGCAATATTTTAATCTCTCTCCCAATTATGTGACAGCTCCCAAATTTCTCTGGGGTTTGATACTTTCCATTCCTGTCTTTGGAGGAATCTGAAACTGAGAAAGGGAGAGCTGCATTTAATTGAGGGAAAAAAAAAAAAAAAAAAGGGGGGGAATGCTTGGTGCGGATTCAGTTCTAATAAAGTGCTACAGAAAAAGGGGTGGAATTTTTAACTTTATTCAAATCCTCTGCTCTAAAAATCCTTGGAGTGAATAAATTACCAGCACTGCAGCAGAGTGAATTCTCGTGACCTTGAAACAGCTAAACCCTGAGAAAAGATGGAAGAGGAATTCAGGAATTGCTTCAGGAGCAGGTTTGGATGGAGAACAAAACATTGGCTGGGCAAAAGTCAGCCAGGGTGGAAAAAGTGTGGAAGGGTCTGGAAGAGCAGCTCCCATCCAGAAGCACAGCCTGGGGCTGCTGGTGGCATTCCTGCCTCATTTCATGAAATCAGCAGGAAAATGGAATGGTAAGGACAGAGTGGAGATGCCTTAGACCTGGAAACCTGGAATCTGCCTCCTTCCCAATCCCAGATTTTCCTGTTTCTGAGGTTGGTGCTAACAGGAAGTGACACAAGCTGCCCTAAGATGATTTGTATCATGGTTTCATTAATAATGCCCAATTAATTGGAAGTGTGTGACAGAGGGACTCTGTACCACTGATGCCTTGTGCAGGCTGCCCTAGAGCAGAGGCTGGGTGCAGTTCCAGAATAAAGCAGGGATTCATTCAAAGCATCTCCTCCATGGATCCACCTTGGGCAGCACCAGAGCCCAGCCAGGGCTGCACCCAAGATGAACCAAAATGGCCCCAAAATGCACGGCCGGGCACGGGGTCTGTCCCTGGGATCAGTTCTGCTCCATTTGCCCCTTGCAGTTCATTGTCCCATCCCAGCTTTAGCCCCTGCACTCCCACCCTGCTTGTTTTTCTCTCTGCAGCCCACGGGGTTTGTGCTCCTGGGCTGAGATTTGGGTCATTTGTCCTTGGTGCCCAGCTGGAGCAGGAATTGTTTTGTCTCCCTGCTCTGTGCACAGAGCTCAGAACTGCACATCATCAGAACCATCCCATAATATGGAGCCCAGACCCTCACACTAAAGCAGCACAGAATGTGAAACACAGAAAAGCTGAACTTGAGGCATCACCCTCACCCATTAACTGTTTGTACAGGCATCAGCACACCCTCCCTGTCACCTCCACAATCCGATTTGACATCCAGATCAGACCTCCAAACACAAAGGAGACAACTCACAGAGCGAACCTTGGCCATTTAAAAACATCTCCCGTTGCTGTGGTCCATCAAAATTCCCTCGGGGAAGGAGAGTGTGAAAGAACAGCCACTTGTGCAGCAATTTTAATCAGGCAAAACTGAGATAAGGGACTGATTACAGAGTTATTGAGCTGATAAAATCCTGACTGGAGCTTTGTAATCAATCAGCAGCCAGCGCTCATCCGTGGAATAACCAGAAGGTGCCTCTGCCTTTCCCTGGATATTTATGAAGTGCTCGTGGAGAAGTTGTTTACCTTTATTAGCTGGATTTTCCATAATTAGCTCAGCTCCTGGGAGGATTTTCAGTGCCTGGACTGACACCTGGGACAGTGGACACCTGTTTTAATCAATGTTCACTTTCTGCTTAATGCCTCGGAGAAGGATAGATGGTTTGGGAGGAGAAATTAAAGGATATGTTGGAATCGTCTGTAATGTTCTATTGGGATAAGGAGAACAGATCCAGGTGTGCAGATATCCAAATCCAGGATACCCCAAATCTCAGGAACTTGTATGGAATTAGCTCCATGGGGAAATGATTTTTGGCATCACTGATTGTCCCACAGCTTTTCTCTGGTTGTAGGATCCATTGATGCATCTGAGAGGCTTTGGGGAAAATTTGGAATTTCAAAATCTTTTTATCTCTCACTCTCCACACCAGATTTTGGCAATGATGAGCACCCCACACCTCCACAGGTGGATTTGCCCACTCTGGCCAAAGCCAAGCAGGAATTTCTCTTTCCAGCAGGGTTTTTCCAGGACTTCAATGGGTTTTTCTGCCCAACACCAAAACCTTTAACAGGGTAAGGATTAAAAAGTTTTCTCACTAAAACCTGGCTTGATATCTCAATTATTCCTCCTAAAATGGGAGCCTTTGCTCCATTTTTGGAGCAAACAACCTGATTTTTACAATCCCAAATTTTAATAGAAGAGAAAAGCACTTCAGAGAAAAAAATCCCTCACGCAAAGTCTGATCCTGTTTCTCTGTTAATTAAAATAATTCAGCTGATGAGGCTCATTAGGCCTTCAAGAGCTTCCCAAATGCTGTGGTCACCACAAAAGGCTGCATTAAGAAGGTGCTGATTTAGAGAGCAGCTCTGCATCTTATTTACCAGGGAGAAAATGGATGATGAGATAAAATCAGCAGCTGAAATCAAGGAACAAAAAGAGATAAAGATGCACAGGCAGGTCCAGCTCCAGCTGGAGCTGTTCCTGATGGGATCTTCAATTTCAGGACCACATTCCATTGTTAGTCTCAGCTCCTCTGCCTCATCCCTTGCACACAGAGCAGAGGCTGCTCCCTTAATAAGAGAAAAATCAATAATTTGCTTTTTAGCATTGTTCAGTGCCTCATCTCACTCCTTGGTTATTGTGGGATCTTCAAACTCTGCTCCCAAATCAGCCGGAGCACATTCCCGTCCCATTTTCCAGGGGAAGCTGGGGTGGTTCCACAGGCTGAGAGCAGCTCAGGAACTGAAAACTTCCACCCAGTGTGGAGTTTGAAACACCAATTACAGCATCTGAAGCCTAATTGGGATAATTAATCTGCTCTGGATCTGATTCCATACGGGGCTGGGGATGCTCCAGACTTGTGCAAGGCTGCCAGGGGGTCACAGGGCAAATCCGGCTCCTTCTCATGGGTATCCAAGAGGAATAAGGGAAAATGACAGGGAAATGATTTGGTTTTCCATCTGTGGCAGGTGATTACTGCTGTAGCTGCAGCACTTTGATCTCCTTTATTCTTCCAGCTTTTCCCAGCTTTCCAGTTGGAAAAGCCCTCCTAGAGCATCAATTCCAAGACGTTCCCAAACCTTACTTTGTCACCAGCCCAGAGCAGTGAGTGCCACTTCCAGGAGTTCCTTGGGCACTTCCAGAGGAGCTTTTCTCCAGTGGATGGGCAGGAGGGGTTGTCCCAGCTGGTCCTGGTGCCGTCGCATTCCCATTCCCATAAAATGTCACAAAGTCTCTTTATTCCCCTTCTTTGTTATTTCCAGATTTTGATTTTTCCAGGGAAGGAAATGAGGCTCTGCTGGCAGTGCTCCACTCCATGTAACTCTCCTCAGAAGCAGGAAAAATTAATAATTTGGGAAGTTCTGGGAGCGTTCCAACCACAGAATGTGCACAGCCCAACAGGGAACGTGCAGCACTCGGCACCAAAGGTAAAATTATGGCATTAAGTTTTTATGGCACCAAGTTTTCCTCCCTGGCATGAGTTTTTATGGATAATATTTACCCACAATTCCATTCTATGGACCACTCGAAAATGGAATTGATCATAAAAGAGGAGGATAAAACTCATTAATGCAAGAATCACAGGGATTGTTTCACGCGGTTGGTTCGAGTTGTGCTCAGCCTAAGGAAATAACCCAGCAATGGAATAAGTCCTACTTTCCTCCTGGGAGATTATCCCATGATCCCATCCCAAAATTTCTTCTGTCTGCATCCCTTGCTCATCATCCCATCAAAATTCCCTTTGGTGTTACATGACAGAACTTTAGTCTTCATTTTTTAAATAATCCTTTTGTATTGAAGGAATGCCAGACAAACCTAAAGTCTTGGGGGTTTTGTTTTTGTTGTGGTTTTTTGGTTTGGTTTGGTTTTTTTGGTTTTTTATTTTGGGGTTTTTTGTCTGCTAAATAGGACCTTCCACAACTTTCTTGGGAGAATCCCATTTGTTTAAACTCCAAACTTGCATTTGCCACCAAAAAATGTGGCTGCTTGTCCCTGCTAAACCAATGGACTGATCAACCTTCCCAAATCTCCTCATCTTATTCCCTCTTCCTGGATTCCAGGTGCCCATCCTGGCTATTGGGGAGTTTTCCTCTTCTGTTTCAATGATGGAAATTTGGAATTTTTTTACGCTTCTGGAATTTTTGAAGCTGCTTCACCAGAGGGGCTGTTTGGTTATTTCTATTACTGAGGGGCTGGGAGACAGAGCTGCTGGAAAAACCAGTTCCCATTAAACAGTTCAGGAGCGATTCCAGAACAGTCAGACTCCAATTAAGCAGCTGATGAGCTCCAATGTGAAATGTTCCTAAATGAATTGTTGTAAAGCCACAAAAATCTGGATCCAAATCCTCAGTGCTGGGAAAGCACAGGCAAATCTGCATGGAAGCCTCAAGTAAAAACAGGGAGATGGGCCTGGAGAGCTGTTCCTGATGGGATTTATTTGGGACACAGCACAGAAAGGGCTCCAATGATTGTAAACGGCCTTGGAGAGGGGAGTTGTGGTTTGGAAAAGAGAAAAGCTGCTTATCCTGGAGTGGGAATAACGCAGGGATTGGGGGAAGGGAGCACGCTCAGGGAAGAGCCTGATCTGTGAATGAAAGCCCTGGAAATGCTGCAGCTCCTTCACAACATGACTCACTGACAGCTCCGGCCTTTTTTCCTTTTTTCTCTCTCTCTTTCTCCCCATCAATTTTTTTTTTCCCATTTTGTTTTGTCTGCTCCCAGCAAAGCTGTTTTCTTCCTCAAATCCTGCTGAGAACAACACTCGTGTCACGTTGCTGGGGACACGCACGAGTTGTCATCATCTGTCACCGGCGTCTTTTCATCTCTGCGAGCCCTCGCTGCCCCTTCTGCTGCTCTCCCTCTGCCTTTTGATCTCTCCACTTTGCTGTTCCCTCTGAAATGCTCAGACATCCAAGCATATGAACAATATCCAGCCCAGGAAAAAAACCAAAACCACACAAACCAAAAACACAAAACTAAAAAAGGCGAAGTGCCTGGGTTTGTATCGCTGGGATTCATGGAGATGAAAGAGGAAAATCCAGGGCTCCAGACCAGAAATGGTTAAAGAAAATAAAGTCAAGGGCTCAAAGGAAGGGAAATGACTGATGAAAGAAAAGAGGGCCCTGATTGTAAATCCAGTGGGATCTGAATCCCAGAATTCCAGAGCTCGAGCTGAGCAGAAGGAGATTCACCAGAGGGGCTGTTTGGTTATTTTTATTACTGAGGGGCTGGGAGACAGAGCTGCTGGAAAAACCAGTTCCCATTAAACAGTTCAGGAGCGATTCCAGAACAGCCAGACTCCAATTAAGCAGCTGATGAGCTCCAATGTGAAATGTTCCTAAATGAATTGTTGTAAAGTCACAAAAATCTGGATCCAAATCCTCAGTGCTGGGAAAGCACAGGCAAATCTGCATGGAAGCCTCAAGCAAAAACAGGGAGATGGGCCTGGAGAGCTGCTCCTGATGGGATTTATTTGGGACACAGCACAGAAAGGGCTCCAAGGATTGTAAACGGCCTTGGAGAGGGGAGTTGTGGTTTGGAAAAGAGAAAAGCTGCTTATCCTGGAGTGGGAATAACTCAGGGATTGGGGGAAGGGAGCACGCTCAGGGAAGAGTCTGATCTGTGAATGAAAGCCCTGGAAATGCTGCAGCTCCTTCACAACATGACTCACTGACAGCTCCAGCCTTTTTTCCTTTTTTTCTCTCTCTCTTTCTCCCCATCAATTTTTTTTTTCCCATTTTGTTTTGTCTGCTCCCAGCAAAGCTGTTTTCTTCCTCAAATCCTGCTGAGAACAACACTCGTGTCACGTTGCTGGGGACACGCACGAGTTGTCATCATCTGTCACCGGCGTCTTTTCATCTCTGCGAGCCCTCGCTGCCCCTTCTGCTGATCTCCCTCTGCCTTTTGATCTCTCCACTTTGCTGTTCCCTCTGAAATGCTCAGACATCCAAGCATATGAACAATATCCAGCCCAGAAAAAAAACCAAAACCACACAAACCAAAAACACAAAACTAAAAAAGGCGAAGTGCCTGGGTTTGTATCGCTGGGATTCATGGAGATGAAAGAGGAAAATCCAGGGCTCCAGCCCAGAAATGGTTAAAGAAAATAAAGTCAAGGACTCAAAGGAAGGGAAATGACTGATGAAAGAAAAGAGGGCCCTGATTGTAAATCCAGTGGGATCTGAATCCCAGAATTCCAGAGCTGGAGCTGAGCAGAAGGAGATCCCTAAATCATTTTTCTGGCTGCCCCACGGAACAGAAACCAATGGATTTCACCTTCTTCTAATCCCAATAATTCCTGCTTAGGCCGGGTGGAACTGCATCCCGAAGATGTGGAGTCCCTGAGGGACTGGGAGAAGGGACACAAGGACACATTAAGAGCTCTGTGGTGTCCCTTTGTTTTTATATCGTGACAGTAATGACAGCACAGCAGGGAGGGAAACCACTCTGAAATCATGGAGATAATTCCTCTTAATCCATTGCTGCCTTCTCCCCCTTTCTCCGAGTCAGCAAAAGAATAAAATCACATAAAATTCACAAAAATTTGCTGCCTAAAACCTTACTTTAACAGCAGAGTCCATCTTTGTGTTCTTCAAGCACGACATCTCCATCACTGTGTGGAGAAACACAAAATAAATGCTCAAAACCCACCTTTAGCTCTGCTCCTCTCTCCCAGGTGGAGCGAGGTTGTTGCTACTCCAGGGAGTTGCCCTTTACAAGCACCTGGAAGGAGGTGGAGCCAGGGGGGATCAGGCTCTGCTCCCAGGGAACAGGGACAGGACAAGGGAAATGGCCTCAAGTGGCATCAGAGCAGCTCAGGTTGAATATTTGGGAAAAGCTCTGCAGGGAAAGGATTTTCAAGGATTTTCAAGCTCAGGGCAGTGGTGGAGTCACCATCCCAGGGAGTGTCCAAAAAACTTCACTGAAGGTTGGATTTGATGATCTTGGAGGTCTTTTAACCTCAATGGTTCTGTGGTTCCTACTTGAGACATCACAGCACCTCCCAACACTGTGGAAGAAGAAAATTCCAGGGAAAGGAAGAGGGTGGATTTGCATCGTTATGTGCAGGATTCTTCCCCAACGTGGTTTTGTCTTTTAAATCCTTGGAAATTCAGGATCACTGATGCTCTCACCAAGATTTTTAATATTCATGGCTACAGACAAGAAATCTGTGCTGAGCTCCCTGTTCCCTTGGGAATGAGAGCTCCTTGATGAGCTCACCCTGGGAAAGGAATCAACACAAATTTGGAAAGAAAAGGGGAAAACCCAAATGGCAAATGCCCATCAAGGGCAGACTGGGGCATCCCCCAGACCAACCTCACTGCCCATCCCAACCTGAAGAGCTGCCCAGACTCCCTGGTGCCATAAATCCTGCTGGAAGAGCCTCTTTTCCATGTTCCACAGGAAATAAATGGGCTTTGCATAAATCTTGGTGCAGGATTTCATAAAATCACCTTATTTCCATGTTTTCTCATCTATTTTTCTTGTTCTTCAATGCAAGAACTGAATGAGAAGGTTCATTTTTTAAGAGGAGATGAGGGAACCTTAAAACAAGCAGCCAAAATTGTGCAGTTTCCCAAATTCCCACTGAAGTCAGAATGAAGCAGAATTTCATTTCCCGAATTATAATTGCCAGAGACATTTGCATTTTCAACAGTTCTTGATTGATTTTATTTTTTCCCATGGAAAACAGGAATTACAATGGACACAAACTTTTCCTGCAGAATTTTTTAAAGTAAAGAAAATGGCTTTGTTTTGAATCATCTTCCATATTGTCGGGATCTTCTGGATTTTTATTCCAAACAGTGGGGATTGGTCACAGGTTGGACTTGGTGATCCTGGAGTCTTTTCCAACCTCTGGGATCTGGGATTTTAGACAGTCAAGCCTTGCAGAGAATTAATTTTGATAACTCACAGAGCGCAGCAAAATGATCATCCTAAAATCCTTGTGGAAAACCAAGGCAAAAGGAGAAGGGAAAAATCTTCTGCCAGTTCATCTCAGTGGGAAGAGGCACCAGGTCCCAAATCTTCTGCTGAATCCCTGGGAACCTGGGAATTCCTGAATTCCAGCGTTTCCCTGGTGGAATTGCAGCTTCTTGAACTGTGAGTCCACCAAACCCACGTTGATCTGAATTTGTACAAACCCAGCCCTGAAAATCTTCCAGAATTCACTGATCCACCTCCATGCACAGCTCCAAAGGATTTCCAGGAATAGGGACAGCATTCAGCATTTCATGGGATCCTTGAGGAAACAGGAACTAGCAGGGGGCTGTTGAGTAATGAAGCAATTCTAATTGGGTTAATTAGGAGCCAGAGCTGCTCTTTGGGGGATTCTCACCTCCCTGTTAACAGCACCAATTGAATTTAGGGAACACACAGGGAGAAAAGTGCCTGGCTGGGTGGAGAGAGGATCATGCAGCTCATGGAATTGTTCAAGAGCTGGTTAATGGGATCTGTGGGAAAAGGGACATAAATCCCCAAAAACCACAAATGACTCTGAGCTGCTGTGGAAGGAGCATCCTTTACTCTGGGAGCTGCTGAGGGAAGTGAATTCCCCTTTATTCTCTGGTTTAACTCCCATTTTCCTCATCCTCTCCTCATGATGGAAGTGAATTTCCTTTACTCTCTGGTTTAATTCTCATTTTCCTCATCCTCTTCTCATGAGGGAAGTGAATTCCCCTTTATTCTCTGGTTTAACTCCCATTTTCCTCATCCTCTTCCCAATTCCCTTTTCTCCTGCTTCTCCTTTATTCCCACACACCTTTAACTGTTGTTTGCCCCTTTTCTGGATCATTCTGCCCAAATTCCCAGCACCTTAATCCTGAGCCTTCTCACACCAGAGAATTCCCAAGGGATCATCCTCCCCATCCCACGTTCCAGTGGCTTCTGGAAGTGTCCAAGGCCAGGTTGGATGGGGCTTGGGGCACCCTGGGGTAGTGCAAGGTGTCCTTGCCCATGGAATGGGAAGGTCCCTTCCACCCCAAACCCTTCTGGGATCCTAACAGGGCTAAAAACACAGTTTAGGGAGCAGATTACAACAAAATCAGGAGAATTCCATCTTGTCTCGTTCAGCCCACAGGAATTTTATTGCTGTGAATTTGTGATGGAATTGCAGTCCCAGCCCTGGAAATGCAGGAAAAGAACGAGCAAAACAAAACAAAAAATCACTGTAGTGGTTGCATTTTGCTGCCTCTTTTTAAAGGCCAAAGAATTTTTGTTGGCTTCACACAGGGTTAACAGAAATTCCTGGGATCCATGTGCCTTTTCCATATAAATCCCTGTGCAACTAAAGCCACAAATCCAAATATTGTGCTGTGCTGAAAGAACACTCCAGCATTACCTCGGGAACCCAAAGGAATTCACAAACAAAGCCAAGCTCAGCAAATTTCCACTTCTTGACCTTGAGATGCTCCACTCCAGCACATCGAGGATTCACCTCCTCCCCCGCAATTCCAGCGGGTCTGGAATGTTGAACATTGTGTTTCCAGGTTATTTTGGGTAATTTCCCCCAGAATAATGGAATAAACTTGTGCAAATATCGTCTGTAAACCAACTGTGGGGGCTGCTGCTTTGCTGCTGGTTGTGTTCATCACAAATTAATATTAAACCCAAAATCCCGAGGTGCCAGTGGGACAATCCATGGGGGATTGGAATTCCAGTTTTTCAGTGGTCTTTGTGTTATAGGCAAGACCTTTCATTGGCCAGATAGTATTGACTTGGCACAGGAACATAAATGAATAAATATAAATATATAAAAATATATAAAATATAAATATAACTATAAAGAACTAGAACTAGAACTAGAACTATAAATGTATGTGTAAATGTAAATATAACTATAAAACTAAAACTGAAATTTAAACTAAAACTAAAGCTAAAACTAAATATATATAAAAATATATAAATATATAAATATATATAAATATATAAATATATAGATATATATAAAATATATTTTAATATATTAATATATATTAATATATATATAAATATAACAATGGAGCTACAGAACCTCAGCACAGTTTGGGTCAAAAACAACCTTTAAAGATCACAACAAGGCGTTGAGAAATGATTGGATTGGAGCACCTTCCCCTATGGAGACAAGTTGGGAAAGCTGGGAATGCTCAGCCTGGAGAGGACAAGGTTGTGTGGAGAGCTCCCAGGAAATTCCAGGATCTGAGGGGGATACAGGGAACAGGAACTCGAGTGACAGGACAGGGGATGGCTTCAGACTGGAAGAGGGGAGATTTAGGTTGGATATTGGGAATTAGGAATTCCAGGCTGGGAGGGTGGAAAGGCTCTGGTACAGAATTCCCAGAGCAGCTGCGGAGCCCCTGGATCCCTGGAAGTGCCCAAGGCCAGGTTGGACATTGGAGCACCTTGGAAGAGTGGGAGGTGTCGCCACTGTTCCATGGGTCAGGGTATCTCCGGCACAAATAAATTCCCGTTGGAAACCTCTTCCTTGTGTTATCCCATGAAAATCCCAGCCATTCCCCTGTCCCAGCCAAATCCTCTGCGCTGCATCCCAGCACCAGCCTTGGCTTTTCTCCTCCCTGGAAGTCTTCATTTGCAGCCTGGCATGTCAGGGATCGCTGGGATTTATAACAACATCATTCAAGAGGTATTTAATGGATTAGAGTTCCACTTGGAGCCTTTTCAGTCATTCCAGAGTAAATACTGGATCATCCTCGCAAGGAGCTTCCAAATTAATGTATCTGCCAAACTTTCTGCCTGAATACAAATCTGTTGCTGTTGCTGGGATGCGCAGAGCTGTCACCCCAATTCCATGAGGGGAATGCAGCCCCAAATATCCAGAATTCCTACAGCAGCTTCCAGTTCCTAGAGGACACCTTTAAATAAATATTTGGGTTATTTTTCAGCTGGACCTGGCAATTTTTAATTCTTGTTTTTGAGACTTGATTTTACTATTTTTTGGAAGAATTTTTTTTTAATTGTTTTAGGAAGGAATTCCTGGCTGGGAGCGGGGGGCCCTGGAATGGAATTCTCAGAGCAGCTGTGGCTGTCCCTGGATCCCTGGAGGTGTCCAAGTCCAGGTTGGACACTGGGGTTTGGAGCACTCTGGGATAGTGGAAGGTTGGAATGGATGGGATTTAAGGTCCCTTCCATCCCAAACCATTCCATAATATTCCATAAAGCCCCATAATGCGATTTAAGTTTTTCCAAACCTAACCTTGTAGGATTTTTCTCCAGTATCTGAAGGGGTCTTTTTCTCCTGCCCACTCCAGACTTATTTCCCAAGGATCTCTCCCACTTCCAAGCTGTTTATTCCGATGCTGAAATCCAGGATATGCCTTCCCATTGTCTTCCCAGCAGCCACTTGCACTGTCTCAGAAAAGAAAATTCCAGTTATTCCAGGGACACACTTCAACCTTGGAAAATACCATCTGCCCATAGAAATGTGGGGAAAACTTTGGGAATGCCCCTAGGTTGACACAGGGAGGGGGTGGGAGCAGAATTCCCAGTTACAAATCGGTCCCACCCCCAGTCTCAGCCTGGCAGAGCTGGGATTCATCAATAATTCATTTGCTGTCAAAATCAAAGGAAAAGTATCCGAAGGAACAAAGGGAATGGAAGGAAATGCAGCCCTGGAGTTGTCATGTACTCATCAAATGTGATCCTTTATTCATCACTGAGTTGAATAAAACAAGAAGGAATTCTGTCATCCAGCTTTGGAGAGCACAGGAACGCCAAGTACGACAAGAGGGATCCCTCATGGGTCTGTAGGAACAGAGGGAAATGGAAATGTGGATACCAGGCACTTCCAAATGCCCAGCCTGGGAATGCCACAGGAGTCCAGGGGCAGCCCCAGCTGCTCTGGCCATTCCAGCCCAGCCAGGAATTCCCAATTCCCAATCTCCCACCCATCCCTGCCCTCTGGCACTGGGAGCCATTCCCTGGCTCCTGTCCCTCCATGCCTTGTCCCCAGTCCCTCTCCAGCTCTCCTGGAGCCCCTTCAGGCCCTGCCAGGGGCTCTGAGCTCTGCCTGGAGCCTTCTCCTCTCCAGGGGAGCATTCCCAGCTCTCCCAGCCTGGCTCCAGCCCTTGGAGCAGCTCCGTGGCCTCTCTGGAATCTCCCTCTCTCTCACCAGCACCCTCAAGTCCTTCCCAGGGCTCCTCCCCATCCATTCTCTTCCCATCCTGGATTTGTGGCAAGACCCCAAATGGGGTCAGAGCTCAGTTATTGAGGCACAAACCTGGGGAAAGATCAAGGAACAGGGAGCTGTGGATTGTCCTGGATGCAGAATTCCTTCACCTTGGGAGAGGGCACAGGACCTGTGACTGAAAGGAACAGGCAGACCCAGCAGAGCAGGATCAGGAGCCTTTGATCTGTTCTGCAGCTCCTGGGTGTCAATGCCAATAAATCCATGGGAATAAAAGCCCTGAGAGCCAGAGGATTTTGGGAGGAGGGGGTTACAGCCATAAATTCTGGGATTTAGACCAGAAGGAAGGCAGGATTTGAGAGATGACAAGAGAATCACGCCCTGGGAGGGAACAACCTTTAATGAGTGTCTGTAAGGAAAGGCCAGCACAGCAAACCCCATAAATCTTCCCTTTTTTATGCATTTTAACATCTCCAGCCCCAGATCCATAAATATGGATTTCACTGGGGCTGTTAAATGGAATAGGATTTCTCCTTTGACTCTTGATTTTATGGCAAGGACACAACAACAGAAAGATCTGCCTGAAACTTCGGAGCCTTCCAGCTTTTCCCATAAAAACTTTAAACCTCCACGTTCCAAGGTGTTTTCCAACACATTCCAGGAGAGGAAGCAGCTTTTGGCAGGACAACCTCCCAGCTTTGACTGTCACGTCTCCCACCCTCAAAATCAGAGCGGGAATGGGGTTTTTTCCAGCAGGGATGTGGCTGCCAAGGCTGGGAGACGTGGAGGCGACTGTGATGCTGCTCTTGAGCTTTCCCCTGGCACCCTTGGCACTTTTCCCTGGCACCCTTGGCACTTTTCCTCTGGTTTCTGTGGCCCTGTGCCTTTCCAGCCCGGAATGTGCCCCGTGTTTTCATGGCTGGCTTGCCCTGCACGAGGCACCGTGACTTTCCGAGGGGATTTGCAATCCTCACTCCGACTGTTCTCATCACCATCCTTATCCCAACATCTCTGGGGTTTATGGAGGGAGAAGGAATATCTTCATTCCCCAATTTCCCAGGATTTTTGGGGCTCTTTAGTGTTTATTTATCCCACTTTGCCCCTCAATTAGAAAAAGCCCTTTTATCCCAAAAATGCTCTGTGTGCAGGGAAGGGAATAAATGGGACAAAAGTCCTTTGTGCCATCTGCCAGTGTCACCCTGTGTCCCTTCCAACCTGGAGTCTCCAGACGGATGCCCGGAGAGCCAGGGGCACAGCACATGGATCATGGTCAAACAAGGATCCCAGAGCTTGTTTCTGCCAATGACATCCCAAAAACTCGAGTGAAAAGGTGAGAAAATGAAATTTTTGTCTCCTTTCCTTAAATCCTTCATCCTTGTAATGAAAGGACACTTTCCTATCCAACGACGTGGATGATTTTAGAGGTCATTTCCAACCTTAATAATTCCATGATTCTGATATCCTGACTGGTTTTTACTTTGTTTAGGGCATCAGTGACCTTTATTTGGATCTTAAATCCCATCCAATCCCATCTCATTCCACAGGCAGGGACACCTTTCCCTATCCCAGGCTGCTCCCAGCCCCATCCAACCCAGCCTTGGACTCTTCCAGGGCTTGGGAAGTGCTGGAATTCACACCAAGGCTCTGAGCAGGAAGGAGTGGAATTAACCTATAAAATCATCTCTTTCCCATCCCTTTCCTGCCTTCCCAGGATTCCTGGATGTCTCTTAGCTCCATGCACAGGTTTAACGAGCTCATATTTTAATCAATGAAATAATCCAGCTGTAATTAAGCAGGAAACATCCGGCTCGTCGAGTGACCTTTGTGTTTGATGGGACAAATATAATTCCGCTGTCACTTCAGTCTGCTTTAACAAACAACCAGAAAATGCTCTTTAATAGGCTGCCACGTTTAGGCTGGCTTAAAAGAATGTTTAATCTTAGCTAATTAGCGCTGTCTAATCTACCAGAACTAATGAACTTTCAACTCCACCAGTGGGTCACTGCCACCGGGCTGGGTGACACATAAACAACTCAAGTTTCAGATTTATCAACACAAAAATTCCAGAGAATAAAAGGAAAATGGGACCTTTATTAAATTTGTATCTATTTTAATTTTCCTCCTGTAATTACAGAGTGGGAAGAGGAGCAGGAATGACCTACTTACATCAAGGAGAAAGTTGTCAGTGTTGGATCCTGGAGAATGCAGGGAGACAAAGCCCTAAAATTAACGACTAATAGCATGTTATTATCAATAATGAGTATTTATTAAATCATCTGAGCAAGGTTTCCTCACCCACTCACGAAATCCTGCTTTTTATGGCTGGCACAGCCAGATTATAGGGAAGGAGAGGAAGGGAATTGCCAGTGGGAAGGTGGGAAGAGGATCACGCTTTTCCAACACCTCCCTCCCACCTCTCCGTGCTCCTCCTCTGCCATTTTTCCCAATTCCACAGCAATACAGGCAGGGAAATCCCTGGAACGGGCAGTGGGATGAGGGATCACATCCCCCAGGGGTTGCAGAAACTTTGTATGTGGGGTGGGAACATCCCACGACAGCTTTGGAAAAGCACAAACATAAAATATTTACAGAATCGAGGAGGGAAGGGATCCAAAGCTCCTCTCGTTCCAACCCATGGACAGGGACAATTCCCATTATCCCAGGTTTCTCATATCCCAAAGCATTGATGAAATATTTTTCAGATCAAAAAGCCTCATTTTTTTAAAAGACAATATAAAGGGAAACTCAGGAAAATGCAGATAAATTTCAGTCAAGAATCCTGAAAAAATGTTACTCCATAAAGTTTCTCCCCACTGCTCCAAAGTCTTAAAAAGTGTGACAAAAAAAAAAAAAAAAAAAAAAAAAATGTTCCAGAAGACTGGAAAAGTTAGAATTTTTCACTTTAATAAATAAAAAAGAGCTGCTGTGATGATCCAAGTAACTCCCAGGCTGCTTAATCTGCCCCCAGTCCCAGGCAAAATAATGAGGAAGCTGATTTGGAAATCAATAAGGATTAAAAGATAAGGATATCATTAATTCCAGTCAACAGCATTCCATGAAAAATAAGTCGTGTCAGACAAATCTGATTTCATTCTTTTCTGAGCTTACAAATGTGGTGAATGAGGGGCTTTGGGTGGAAATGATGGAATTTTTGTTACCGGCATTAAAAATGTCGTGGCTGCTCATCAAGGGTTGATGTTGAGCTGCATTAATTGCAGAGGACAGCAGGGAACAGGAGAAGGGGATTATTTCTAAAATATGGAGCAGCTTTGGCTCCCTGAGCCCAGGAAAAATGGGAAAGGTTCAGAGGAACGATTCTGGGGTGGAAAGGGAGAGAAAAAAGGAAACAAAAGAATGTTGGAATCATAGAGGTTGGAAAAGAGCTCCAGGATCATCAAGTCCAAGCTGTGCCCAGCCCTCACCTTGGCACTGAGTGCCACATCCAGGAATTCCTTGGACTAGGAATTTTGTTCCAGCCTCCAGCACTGGGAAGGCTCCACGGAGATCCTGAGCACAATCCTGGCACTTCCTATTTCCAAAGGACAGCTGGGAAACCACAAAAAAACGGAACAAAGGGTCTGGCAAAAACTTTCCAGAGGTCGAATTCAAATTCCCTGCGGCCAGACTGAGAGGCAGTGGAGTCCTGAACTGTTAAATATTCTTTTAACCCATCTGAGGATGGAGGAGATGGAATGAAAGGCTGGGAACAGGGACAAGTGAGGGACAGTGGGAAGTCACCCAGCTGGAGCAAGGATTCATCCCAGGAGCTGGGAGGAGGGAAGGTGTTTCCATCCCAGCTGGGAGCGGAGCCTCAGCAGGAGAAAATTTCAGGAATTGCAATGGCCTGTGCCAGAGCCGGGCCATGGGTAAGAAATCATCCCCCACCTTAACCCACTTGGATTTGCCAATATTTTAATTTAGGATTTGCACCCTTATGGCTCTTAGGAAAGCAATCCATAAATAACATTCCTGCATCCCAAGGGATTAAGTAGCATCAATCCAAAGGATGCTCCCTGTTCCTTGATGGATCTGGAGATCTCTGCACCAGATGATGTTAAGAAGATTTTTCCTGCCTTGGATGATTCAGGGATTTTCCTCTGTCCCTGGAACAACACCAGGGAAGGAAGAAGGAGATGGAATTCTGCAGTGTCTTCCATGCAAGGTCAAGGCTGGATCATCATTGTGGATTGCTCTCCCTTCCAAACTCACAAATGTGTGGAAAACAAGGATTCCCTTACCTGAGCTGGGTGTCTGGAGAAAAGATTTTAAAAATCCCAGGAATTTCAGGCCAGATTTAGAGCTTGGCACTTCCTCCCTGTCACAAAAGCCTTTTTAAATGAGATTTGTGAACTTCCAGGTGTATTTTGGTTCTAGAAACCAACATTTATTTTAAAAATTTATTTAACTTTCACTGGATTACGAATGCAAACTCCACAAAAACTGTTCCTACTAAATGGATGAGGAATTGGAATATTTGGGATATTTTTGGGGGTTGCTTTTATGGTTCTTGTATGATTTTTCCAAGCACTGAAAATAGAGCTGTTCCACCACAGCTGGTTTGCTCCAGGTGAATAATCCTGAAGGAATTGTCCACGTGGTTTTGTGTGTTTTTGGGAATAAGCTGGCATGGAGTTTGAATATTCTGGAGTTGTTTGTGGAGATTTGCAGGTCCTCTGATGCCACTTCCTCCATCCTGTCACTTGTTCTTTGCAGGAATCCCTGCGAGGAGGGACACTGGGATCTCCATCCACTTCCATCTGCTGGATGTGATGTGGAGAAGGAATTTTCACAAGGATATGGAGGGAGGGGACAAGGGGAATCCCCCTAAACTGAAGGAGGGGAGATGTAGCTCAGATATTAGGGAGAAATTCTGGCACAAGCTTCCCAGAGCAGCTGTGGCTGCCCCTGGATCCCTGGAAATGCCCAAGGCCCAGTTGGATGGAACTTGGAGCCACCTGGAATTGTGGAAGGTGTCCCTGCCATGGCAGGGTGGGATGGGATGGGATTTAAGATCCTTTCCAACTCAAACCATTCCATGATTCCTTGGTATTCCAGCCACTGACACCAGCACAAGGAGCAGGAGCATTTCCTGCATCACTTTTTGGCACGCGAATAAATCACAAATCATCACACGTATGGAAAAGGGGGACGAACGAGGAATATTTGAAAGTTGGGTTTGGAGTTTTTCCCCACCACATTTCACTTCCTGACTTTCAATTCCTGAATTCTTTGTCCCTCTGAAGCAACAGAACCTTCCTACAGGTGGAAAATATCTGAAATGGAGAGAAGTTACTTGGAGAACGGAGCAAAAGTTACTTTTCCAGTAAATCTGTAAACTCCGGGATATTGGGACTGACTCGTGGAATTGCTTTCAGCAGCCTCTGCTCACGCAGCAGCTTAAAACCCATCAATACTCTAAACCCAGCCTCAAGTCTCTATTCATGGCCTAATAAAGCTGTCAGAGTAAAATGTTTCCGAAAGAATTTTCCATTGGAAGTTGTCTCCTGCCAGAGCTTTAAAAGTACAGTTGCTTTATCCCGAGGAGCAGTGAATGCAAATTGATTTTGAGGGGAAAATATGCCAAGACTGTAATTCTCTTCCTTCAAATAAATGGATTTCTTTTAATAGGCAGCAACTTTATTAATTAGGACACTGCAGACAGGAGAGGAGTTGATTTGAGGAGGTTTTGAGCTGAGCTCAATGAATTAAATTTGATGCCAATGCAAATGGTTTCAGCAAAAAGCTTTGAAACCCAGCCTGAGTCTTCCTCGTTCTTTTGTGGTTTGGAAAATAAGAAACCTGGGAAGCAGCAAGCCTTGAAATAGGGCTTGAAAGCCTTGGAATATTTTTTATTCCCTGTTAAAAAATTACAAGCAAAGCCCAGATGAAAATCCAGACAATGTGGAAATAGAGAGGGCCTTCTTTTCCTGAACTTCAAAGGGATTTTTTTGCAGCAGGTGTGTTCTGAAGGTGGGGGAGAGCTGAAAAGGAATAAACCATTCCCATGAATTCCACTGAAATTATCTGGAAAGGTAATTCCAGAGCACAGCCCACATCAAACTCCAAATGAGTATTTATTTATTTGGGTATAGCATCCCAGAATCCCAGGAATTCTGTCCCTGTGTGTTGGAATGTCCCAAACAGCCCCAGCTGGATGGAGCCATCCAAGGATTGTTGGGAATACTCAGCAGGAAAAAAAGAATGTGGCTGGAGAAGGGGCCATGTGGAGCTGGAAATTTTCTGGGAATGCCATCCCTGGTCTGGCTCCTGGAGATCAGCAGAGCCCAGCACGGGGCAGGAATGAGGCTGGGAAGTGCCCATGGACTGGAGGGGGATGGAGACCACCCCAGAGCCCTGGAATCTCCAACCCATCCCCAGGAAGGTCTGGCAGAACAGACTGTGCAGAGAACTGATTTCCAGTGAAAGGGAGAAGCTCATCCCTAAAAAGGTGCCCCCAAATCCCAGGAGATGCCCCAGGACCCCTTTTCCTCCTCCACATCCTTCAGCTCCCCAAATCCCCTGGATATTAACTCCATAAAATGGAGTGGTGTGGCCTTATGGAAAACACCTGATGTCAGGGACATCCTGACCTCCCTGAGGGAGCTGAGCGACTCCTGAGGGGTGAGAAAGGAGGGAATTGTGGGGGAGTGAGGGGATCATCACCTGAGCAACACAAACTTTGTGTCTTGACCCGGGTCCCCGGGAGCTCTGGCATGTGAAGGTTGGAATTTTCTGGTTATGCCATCCCTGGTCTGGCTCTGGGGCAGGAATGAGGCCAGGAAGTGCCCATGGACTGGAGGGGGATCAAAACCATCCCAGGGCCTGGAGTCTCCAACCCATCCCTGGAAGGTCTGGAAGAACAAACTGAGCACAAGAATTAATTTTTCTCCCAGAACGGGGAAACTCATCCCAAAAAGGTGCCCCCAAATCCCAGGAGGAGCCCCAGGACCCTGCACATCCCCTCAGCTGGGCCAGCACTGGAGCCAGCACTGGAGATCTCCCTTTATCCCATTCTCCCTCTCTCCCTTCCCTCCCACCCCACCCTTTATCCAAACCCCATTTCCATGGGCTGATCCCAGGAGATCAGGGACAGTCCCACACCAATTCCCACACCAAATTTAAAATTTTCCAATAAACTCTGGAACCTTTTGCAGATCCCCCGACTTCTTTCATTTCAACGCAAACATTTACAAACACTGGATACTCCCTTCCCCTCAAGGATGGGGAAGCCACATTTTGTAATTCCCGTGATTTTCATTATTAAAAAATGCTTGGAGTAAAAGCAAGCTGAGCCTAAAGGAGAAAAACTGGGTTTGCTCTGCTCAGAAGAAGAAACAATCAGGAAAAGGAATTTGTGCCGCACTGAGCACAACTGAAATAAGAAAATAAGGAAATTATTAAGTTCATTCATGGTCTTCAGTCACACCTGTGAAAATTCCATTTTCTGGGTTTATTAATCTGGATTTCTGGGTTTATTAGCCAAAAAAAAAAAAAGGTTTAATTTTGAATTAATTTTATTATTTTTTTAATTAATTTAATTGATTTGACTTAATTTAGAAGTAAAATTTTATTTCAATTCTGCTTCAAACATCCAAGTTTTATTTAAGGAGAAAACTGGAAAATATGGAAGCAAAGAACCCAAGTATTCTTTAAAAACCACTCTGGACTTTGTTATCCAAATTAAGGGACCTGAGTCACAACTTTCAATTCCAGTGTTTGCTAAATTTGTGGAGAAAAAAATTCTCTTTTTTGGTCTAATTCCAACTGCCAATCTTCTCTAATTGGATATGGAATCAACCTTTGCACAAGGCTGGAAACACTCGGCCCCATCCCCCAGCAAAGCTGAACTCTCCAAGCCCTGGAATTGAGAATCCCAAATACTGATGCTCATCCCAACTTTTATTGATTAAAATCCCCCTATTCCTTGAGCTGTGGGCATGGAGGGGAAAACACCACAAGATGGGATCAGTTGCAATTCCGACACCAAAGGTCCTTTAAATTGGATTTTTACAGCTGGATTTTGTGTTATCACTGGGAAAAAAAAAAAAAAAAATAAAAAAAGGCAGAGAAAATTCCTAATTGGGTCTTTTTTTTTTTCCCAAACCAGACTTTGGCAGCTCTTTTTCTTTCTGAGCACCACCTGATCCCATGACACATCCATCAATCATCCAGAGGATTTGGATGCTGCTTATCATGGATAGGGCAAAGCTCCTTGGCCTCAGAAATTCTGTCACTGCCACCACAAAAAAGAAAGTAAAATTTTCCTTTGGTGTGTCCCAATATTGACTTTTCCCTGATTTCTCATGGAAAATAGAATTAAAACTATGAACAAATTATGATTTTGGTGATTCCCGGGAAATTTTCTGTGAGTTCCTCCACAAGGATTCTCCAATCTGACAAATCCCAGCGTGTGTTTTCCCAAAGTCCCTGTTCCAGGCAGGATCCATTCCAAATAAAATTAACATTAAACAGGAAGGATGTCAGCAAAGCTCTGCTTTCTCCTGGAGGCTGCTCTCTGATCCTCCTGGCAGGGAATTATCCAAGAAAATTAAAAGATTCCGACAGGGATATTGTTGAAAACTGATTGTATCTGAATCCAGGGCCAACTCCAAAAGGCTCCTTTTGTTCTGGGAAAAAAAACTGAGGTGTTGATGGCTCTGGAGTTGATCCATCTGGAAAATCCACTCCTTCCATGAATCTTTTAATAATATTATAAAAATGTCCTTGGATGTAAAGGGACAGACAGGAAAAAGGGAGAAAAACTTGGAATGTTCTCCTGGAGAGGAGAAGGCTCCAGGCAGAGCTCAGAGCCCCTGGCAGGGCCTGAAGGGGCTCCAGGAGAGCTGGAGAGGGGCTGGGGACAAGGGATGGAGGGACAGGAGCCAGGGAATGGCTCCCAGTGCCAGAGGGCAGGGATGGGTGGGAGATTGGGAATTGGGAATTCCTGGCTGGGCTGGAATGGCCAGAGCAGCTGTGGCTGCCCCTGGATCCCTGGCAGTGCCCAAGGCCAGGCTGGACACTGGGGCACCCTGGGACAGTGGGAGGTGTCCCTGCCATGGCAGATGTGGGATGAGATGGGCTTTAAGGTCCCTTCCATCCCAAACCATTCCAGGATTCCATAATCCCTTGGTGAGATATCAACCGTGAATTTAAAAAAACCAAAAAAAAAACCAAAAAAACCCCAACAGAAATGATAACATGCAGTAAATTTCCCATGAACTCCACCAGGAAGTTGTTGCTCCCTGAATTATTCAACTCCTCATTGGTAGAACCTCCACAGAATATCCTGGAGATGGAAGGGACCCCCAAGGACCATTCAAGGTGGGAGAGCTGAGGTTGGATAATCCAAAATCTGACATTCTCTGGGATGGCAATGAGGGAAACAGGAATTTCCTGGACGAGCTCCTTCCTCCAGGGCTCTGCTCCCATCTGCTGCTCCGATGGATCCCAGAGACTACGGAATGCACGATCCCCTTGGAAAAGCACTGGTGCATGGAGGGCATCCATGGAGTTCTGGTGCATCCTGGAATGTTTCAGGACACAAACCCTTCCAATTGCAGTGCCCAGCAGGCTCAAGGTCACAGAATATACTTTTTAATCTATTTTTATGGAGGTACCTGAAATCCAGCTCCAAATATAAATCCATAACTGCTGCATCCTCAAGGACCAGGAGCTCCTGAGCTTTCTCAAATCCATTTTCTCCACAAAAACCCTAATCCCTAAAATAATATTCAGAACCTTTCATATTTTATTCTGAGTTGTCGTGTTCCATTTCTTTCAGATCAAATCTTTGGCATTTTTTTTCTGACATCCATATTTTGATCTGGAAAACCTTGGCCAAGCACTCAAGACAAGACCAAGACATCGTTGATGTCCAGATGGAAATTTTTGGCCACTGCTCCTGGCATTTTCCTTCCTGATACAATTTGATGGACTAGACCACGGAAAAGGTTGGAATTTTTTTTTTTTTAGGGCAAGTTATACAGCAATTACAATTCCATCAGGGAATATCAGACAGAACTCACACAATTACAGGAGAAATTCCTGTCAGAAATCCTGCCAAATTATGCTGAACAGATTTTCTGCTGCTAAAGAATTAATTAGGAATTAATGCTTTATTTTTAATATTTATGATGGGTATTCATTAATATAACTAAAATTAATCGCATAAAATGTGCAGATTCTGCCCAAAAAGCAAGGATTGGACAAATTGCAAGGAAAAAAAATGGGAAAAGGGGGTGAATCTTTAAATACAATTCCAAATGTGTCTCCTACAAGGACCTTGCAATGACTCTGATTCATTTGGCCCAAATTTTACCTCTGGAATGCCAGACAGGATTGGTCACCTTGGCTGATGTGGGATACAGGAACAGATGATGGGGAGGGATATTTCCTCCAAGAAAAACCTGTTTCAGTGTTTCCGTGGCTCTTCCTCCTTAATTCTGCGGAGTCTGGGAGGCAAGAAATTGGGAAAGGACTTTGGAATGTCCCGTTCCTTCTGGAGCACCGGGGTGTGCAGCCTGTGGGGTTTGGAAAGGATGTTCTGAGGATCTTTTCCAGCTCAACTGAAAGTACTGGAGACGAAATTCCTGAGTGTCCGGAGTGTCCCTTTCCAATTCCTGCCACAAGCGGTGTCTGAATCGGTTACGGGTTACAAATGTAAAGGAACTGGGAAGAAACATTCCATGGACCTAGCTGTACATGAGAATATAAACTCAGAAATTTAAGGTCTTTGTTGGCCTGGTTTCTTCATCATTCCTGTCCTTCCTAGACCTTGTCTCCCCTTGATGTGGGGATTATGGAGAGATGGGCTCAGAAGGACCTGGAAGGGGCTGGAAAGACCCGGAAAAAGAGGCCAATTTTGTCTTCTTGGTTTTCCCTCCTCTGCTCTTCCTCCTGCTTCACTCCCAATGCTCCAAATGTGCTCCAGGCAGCAGGAGATGACCTTGGGAAATATTAATTTCTTTTTAATTTAATTACAAATGAGTTACCTTTGCATGTCCCATTCTTTCATGGTGGCACTTAATGGCATAATCCAAATTTTTGTGCCATTTTCATCCCTTTTTCCTGTAAACCGTTTGCAACTCAGGGTCACCATTTCCTCTCAAAAGACAAAAAAAAATGGGAATTAAAGAAAAAATAATAAAAAGAAAGGACATTCGTGTAGGGGAAGACACATCTTGTAAATTAATTAAAGATCTTCCTCTCTGTAGCTCATTCAACATCTCCCTGTTGTTCTTCGTCACCTCAGATTTTCCCACAAGGAGAAAATTCTTTGGAAGCTGTGGATAAAGGACTACCTGCAAATCAGCTTTATTGATCCACACGTCCTGAAAACTTAAAATAATTGGAAAAAAACCCCAAACCTAGAGTTCAAATGGAGGTGAAAATCTTTCTTTGCTTCCTGACCTGCGCTGAACAAATCTTCTCCTGAAAGGTAAAGCTTTGGATTCAGCATTTTTCCAGGAAATTTGCCATGATTAAATATCCGTATGACCCCATCCTGAGCAGGGATGTAAATTGGTAGAACACCAGGATATAATTTTAGTAAATTAATTAAATTCCTTATTTGGGGTGTAATTCAGAGAATCACAGAATAATTAAGGTTGAAAAAGACCTTAAAGACCAAGTCCAACACAGTCCTACCACCAATTCCAAATTTCCTTGGAATTAAAATCTGTCTCTAGGTGCAGACACTTAAGACAAATATTAAAAGCTACTTTTTTCATCAAAGTGGGCTAAAAAAATTCAAATTTCTTTTCAAGCTAATTTTTATAATATTTAATTTCTTCATCTCTTTGTCCTTGCACTGTGCAGGAATAATTTGTCTCCTTGTTAGCACCACAATGGGATGAAGAAAAATGGCTCTAAAATTAATTCCATGGAGAAATATTCCTCCTTTTTAAAAGAGTTGCTGGATAGTAACAAATGATCAGGAATTGTGGGGTTTTGACGACATCAGGGATAAAATCTATCAATGAAGTTAATCCAAAGATTAATAAATTAATAAGCAAGAAGTTGATATCTTCTCCTGAAAGGTAAAGCTTTGATTCAGCATTTTCCAGGAAATTTGCCATGATTAAATATCCGTATGACCTGAGCAGGGATGTAAATTGGTAGAACACCAGGATATAATTTTAGTAAATTAATTAAATTCCTTATTTGGGGTGTAATTCAGAGAATCACAGAATAATTAAGGTTGAAAAAGACCTTAAAGACCAAGTCCAACACAGTCCTACCACCAATTCCAAATTTCCTTGGAATTAAAATCTGTCTCTAGGTGCAGACACTTAAGACAAATATTAAAAGCTACTTTTTTCATCAAAGTGGGCTAAAAAATTCAAATTTCTTTTCAAACTAATTTTTATAATATTTAATTTCTTCATCTCTTTGTCTTTGCACTGTGCAGGAATAATTTGTCTCCTTGTTAGCACCACAATAGGATGAAGAAAAATGGCTCTAAAATTAATTCCATGGAGAAATATTCCTCCTTTTTAAAAGAGTTGCTGGATAGTAACAAATGATCAGGAATTGTGGGGTTTTGACGACATCAGGGATAAAATCTATCAATGAAGTTAATCCAAAGATTAATAAATTAATAAGCAAGAAGTTGATATCAAACTATAATTACACTTCGCTGCATGCTTTGCTCCTCGAGCTGGACAATTAAATTAAATTAACGTTAAATTCACCTTTTCCTATGAACTGAATCATCCTGGGAAATATCCCAAGGAGCAAATTCCTGACACGACTTCAACACCAGAACACGACACCACAAATCCTGGATCTGCAGCAGAGATTTCCATGGCCCAGGGATAATTCCCATCCACTGGGGATCCACCTCCATTATCCCAAGGATAATTTGCAGGGAAATTCCAAGACTGGAACAGAGCCCAGCTCCTTGGAGAAGTTTTAGGAGGGAGGAACTCCCTGGAAAAGGGAGGAGGTGAAATAATCCGCTCCTGACAATGAGTTTCCAGCTAATCCCAAAAGGTGGAGATTGGTTTCAATGCCATGAAAGGGGATTGCCTTTCACCCTTTAATTAGGAGAATTTGAATTATTTTAATTAGCCAGCACTGAGTAATGCTGATCCTGGCTTTATTTGTACTTGGGTTCCACAGGCTGAGGATGAACTGCAGAAAATAGATTTTTTTTCTCCCTCTCAGCACTTTTTGCCTTTCATTCCCATGGAATTTCCCCGTGCTTTTCCCACCAGAGCTTTGCTTTCCTCAACCTTTCCCATTTTCCTGCTCTTCCCTTTCTACTCGGGCAGGATCCTTTTAAGAACCACCCCTAGGGCTCCCAGTGAAGCTGCAACTTTGATTTCAAATATTTGGAGAGCTTGGCCCTCAAGTCTCTCTCCCAGGCCTTTCCTTCCCTAACTCACTTCCTTTTATTTTTTAACCATCTCCAGTAAGTTTTGCCCTGATACTGAATCAGGAAAATGCTAAAATCCCGCAGCTTTTTCTGGTTTTGCTGAATTTCAAGCCTCACTTCCCACAGGTTGTCCCAGAGTGCTTCAATCTCTTTGCTGTCCCATCTTTGATCAATGTATCCTGAAAAAGAAGCAAAACCCACTTCGCTCCCTGACTTTTTCCCTTTCCCATGATTATTATTATTTATTAACACTTTCCTTGGTGGTTTTGGGGAGGATTTTCAGGAAATGGATTCAAACCCAAATCCTTTGGATGAAACATTGCAGTTCCTCTGGAATCCTTCAGCCTTGTTCCTCTCCTCCCTTTTTTCTGTCCCTGGCTGGGATATTCCTGAGGAGAAGTGGAAGCAGGCTGGAGCCAGGATCCCATTGTGCCCTCACTCTGCTCCCATTCCCTTTCCTCTCTGAGAAATGGTCTGGGAAAGCTCCTCGGGGCTGTGTGGCCTCTGCAGCTGAAATCCCCTTTATTTTTTGGGAAAAGGACAGCTCTTGTCCCACTACTGCAGCAGTAAAAGTGCTGGAAAAACAGGAACTGGAAGTAGTGGAGAGTCACATTTATTTCCCTCAGTTTTTCCAGTGATTTATCATGGAATCATTGGATGGCTGAGGCTGGAAAAGACCTCCAAGACTGAGTCCTACCACTAATTCAGCATCACCACTAAACCATGTCCTTAAGTGCCACATCCACCTTTCCATGGATGGGGACTCCCTCTGGCCCTGGCAGCCCTTTCCGGTGCTGGACAACCCTTTCCATGAAGGAATTTTTCCTAATATCCAGTCTAAACGTCCCCTGGCACAAGCCTGAAGCCATTTCCTCTTGTCCTGACTAGAAAGAGGGAAATCCCCTCCTCCAGAGGCTTCTTTAGTTTGCAGAGTTCCCGAGGAGAATTCCATCAAGAATCACTGCAAATTCCGAAGCCAATTCAAAAAGTCTTTGAACCCAAAAGATCTGGAGACAGGAAAGGCTGGGAGGACGAAGAGTTAATTTAGATATTCCAGTTTAATCCAAGCTTGGACAGGGATTGGAGCAACCTGGGATAGTGGGAGGTGTCCCTGCCCATGGGATGGGGTGGAATGGGATGATCTTCAAGGTCCTTTCCAACCCAAACCATTCCATGATGATTCTATTCCATGACAATATATTCAGACCACGTTTCCAACCTTTCTTAGCAAATCACTGGGAATTTTGAAGGAACGTCTTCTTTCTCCCCACAACACTCCCTTGAGACTTATTATTTCTTCCTATTAACATCAAGAAGTCTTTTATTTTAATTAACAAAGACCCATCACTCAGATCAGCCCCTTCTACACAAGAATAATTCTCCAATTTTTTTAAAGGAATTCTATCCCTCTGATTTAAAGCTGCCATTTCCTAATGCAAGACTCTCAAATTTTCACTCCTTAATCACAGATTCAGCTCTCTTCAAACCCAATATCATCATCTTCCCTTTTTTTTTTTTTTTTGCAGGCATCATGGAAAAGAATTCCACTGCTCCATGATAAAAACTTCAGAAGGTTTGAAATATGAGCAGATGATAATTGCAGCTTAATATGCTAATGGGGAATGGGAAGAATAGGAGTAAATTGCCCAAATATTCCTAAATTCTCCATGGCAGGGTAATATGGGAATATGGACATCACTTATTAATTGGAAACATTTCCCAGAATTTATTTGACATAGCCATTAAATGGAAACATTGCTGGAGGATGAGCACAATGGGGTTTATTTGCTTAAATTCTTCCTTCAAAATGATTTCAAGCACTCCAAAATGCACCTGAAGATGGTGTCAGTTAAAAGTGCATCATTTATTGGGCATCTTGAATCTTCCAAGGGGGGAGAGATGGAAGTTAACCTCAAACCATGCCTAAAAAACTGCTGACATTCCCTGAATGTCCTCAGACAGGAAGGAGATGTCATTCCCAAGGATTTCACCTCTCCCTAAAATATTCTGTTCATCCATCACTCAGTGCCTGATCCCTCCCCATCCCACCATCCCGAGCTCCTCAATTTATGAAGTGCTGCTGCTTTAATTTAAGGGGTAATTTTTAAAGCAGTTTCCCTAAGCCAGTGCGAGACTCCCCAGGGATAATCCCCTATTAGCTCATCCCAAATGTTTTATTTAGCTCCTGCTGGTTGGGAAGAGCTTTAAGTCCAAGCAAAGTGGCCACTTTAAGCTGGGATAAATCTTCCCACTGAAAGGCAAGGGGGAGGGTTGGCCAAACTGATGGGATTTTTCATGGGAATGAGCAAATCTCAGCTTGGGAGCTGCTGCTGCTGGCTCGGCGTGTTCTCAAAACTCATCCACTCATTAATTTGGCATCAGGAGCCTGGAGCAGGATGCTTTCCTGGAATGTGATCCAGGAGTTTGGACAATGCCCTGCTTGCAAAGTCCATGGGGGGTGAGAGGGGCATCATGAGATGGGTTTGGTGTGGAATTAGGGTAGAACCAGTGTGGCTCAGCAAGCCCAATCTTAAAAACCCTGATTAGTGCAGGTTTTCCTGTCATATTCCTTCTTGGAATGTGGGGGGATTCCTCCTTTGGGAAGGGACGATCTTCCAAGGGTTCTCCTCAAGGTTAAGAGGAGGAGCCCTGCCCAGGAGTGTTGGTGTTGGGTGAGTTTAATCAATCTCGACTTAATAATTGTTTCTTTTTGCTGCCTTCAATAAAATTGCTTGAATAGAATTGTTTTATTTTATTGCACTGCATTAGACTGCACACTCGATAATTCTAATTAAGATCTTTTGTCTAATCATTTGTAGCGATAAATAATTCATGTTTTTATAAACGGATCTGATTTTCCATCATTAAAACCCATGGGATGAAGTGGCAGAATTTAAACCATTGCCTGGGATTGGATCCAGCCAGCCACAGGTGACCCCAAGGAGTTTAGGGAGCAAAAGGATTCTCTCTGCACCTCCTGACTCCATGGGAGCTTCCCTAAAAACCTTTGGAGCTCCACCTCCACCCCTGACAGGACCACAGGGAGTTTCCCCCAGGCAACCCTCCAGTCTTGCCCAGCTCTAAATCCACCATCCCTTATTCCCCATGGAGCGCTGTCCCCAAACCCACAAATCACAAAATTCAGTCACAGAATTATTAAGGTTGGAAAAGCCATCTGAGGTCAAGTCCAACCGTTCCCAGCACTGCCAAGGGCACCGCTGATCCCTGTCCCCAAGTGCCACATCCCCATGGCCTTGAAATCCCTCTAGGGATGGGGACACTTCCAGGGATGAGGATATTCCCCAAATTTACACTTGTGCTCTGGGATGGCCCTGCTGGAGCAGGGAATGCCCTTTCCAGCCTGACCTATTCCATTTTGGGTAATAACCCCAGGAATCCACGGAAAGGCAGAAAATCCCATTCTTCCCTCTGCTCCCTGACTTTGAGATTCCCTCTTAAGCAAATCCTCCTCAGCTCTGGATCAGGAGCTGGAAAAACTTCTCACCCTTCACACCCTTTATACTGCACCAGCAGAACCCTAAATAAATTCCCAACATTGTGAAAGAACTGAAAGAATGTGATTGAAACAAAGGGATGTGGAACAGCCAATTCCACCAGCAAATCGAAACTCGATGGAATTATATGAAAGCAAATCCTTGGGATTTTTCCTTTGAGCAACATCCAATAGGAGCTTGGTTTGAAAAATCTGCCTTGGGTGTTTTTCCAAGCCATCATTCCCTTTAAGCACAGGAATTGCAGGGAATCATTGGCTGGATATGGGATTGATCAACTCAGTGCTGAGCCAGCACAAAAATCTGGGAAAGAAGCTCAAAATGGGAATTTGGGAATGCAGCCTTCAAGGAAAGGTCCTCCCTGGGCAGAGGGAAGGAAGGAGCTGGAGGAACAGAGGAATTGAGGCTCTTCTCCCTCTTTCCCAGGTTTATATTCCCTAAATTTCCTAAACTCTGCTCCTTCCAAGTGCATCACCACTGAGGCGTTTCCTACAGTTCTGTTCCTCATGGAATGGGGGAATAATTGAACCTCCAACATGACAAGTTGATCATTCCCAATATTTTTTTGCCATCCAAAAAAAAAGGACAGGAAAATCCAACAATCCAAAGCTTTTTCTGACATCCTCCTACCAGGACAACATTGGGATTCATGTATGGAATAATAGAAATATTCTCTTGTGTGATAATTTAATTTAAAATATTATGAGTGGCTTTGGAGTTTTCCTGCTCTGCCAAAACCAAAGAAATTTAAGTCAAAGGTGCATTTCTTAATCTTTGTTCCATTTTGTGAGTCATTGATGAATAAATTTAGGATTCCTATTCAAGGGATTATTTCAGAGTATTTTAGGGAATCTCCAAGAATTAATAATACATCTCTGAGAGCCCAGATTTCCAGGATGAACTGTGGATGTCCCATCCCTGGATAATTCAATTCCATGTTGGAGAGAGCTCAGAGCACCCTGGAAAGTGAAAATTGTCCCTGCCCTTCTCCTGTAAAGAATTCCTGTAGGAAATATCCCATGCCTGAAATTCCAGGGTTTCCCAGTGATTCCCAAAGTATGGAACAAAATTCATCCCAATGAGATCAATTTCTCCTCTCCTCCTTCCCAAAATGGCCCAGAAGGTGAAGATGGAGGAATCCTGTGAACTGTGAGTGGTTAAGGAGAGAAAAAAACAAGATATAAAGGGGAAAAATCCTTCTGTAGAAACTGAAAGGTTTGGATTTGGGATTTTTTTTTATCCTGTTTTTAAATTAAAGCTGCATTTTCTCCCCTCTGCGAGTGAGAATTATTTCCAGGTAATCACACCCAGGTTTGTTCTGATGCAGAGGAACCACAACAAACACAATCTGCATTCCTCCCACTGCCCAAGGATGCTGGATAATTCCCTAAATTATGGCTCTGGAAATTTATATGGTTTTCCTGTACCTTTCAGGGAGCTTTTCTTTACAATCCATGCACAAAACGAGAATGGCATTCCCAAAATTACAGCCACTCAGCAGGGAGGGATAGAAGCTGTGAGAAAGGATGAAATCCAGGACTGGCTCAGGAAAAACTGGAATTTGGAGCCAGGCTGGGAGAGCTGGGGGTGCTCACCTGGAGAAGGGAAAGCTCCAGGGAGAGCTGAGGGGACCTGAAGGAGCTCCAGGAGAGCTGGAGAGGGGCTGGGGACAAGGGATGGAGGGACAGGACACAGGGAATGGCTTTAGGATGGAAAAGAGTGGATTTAGGTGGGATATTGGGAAGGAATTCCTGGCTGGGAGGGTGGGGAGGGGCTGGGATGGAATGGCCAGAGCAGCTGTGGCTGCCCCTGGGTCCCTGGCAGTGCCCAAGGCCAGGCTGGACACTGGGACACCCTGGGACAGTGGGAGGTGTCCCTGCCATGGCAGGCGTGGCACTGGATGGGATTTAGGGTCCCTTCCATCCCAAATCATCCTGGAATTCTTTAATGGGAACAGGACCCTCAGAAGGGTCATTAACTCATATTTTAACCCAACCCCACATTTTCCAGCACCTTTTCACCCTCAGCCAAGAGGAGCCTCCCTGAGGCCACTCCCTTTGTAAAAACGATGAGCTCTGTGTCTCCAAAACAATTCCTCTTTCATCATCCGAGGAAAGCCAGAAGGAGCTGATCAAGCCACTTCTTTTCAAAGGAATTTTTTTTTCCCTTTGCTTTTGTGGTGGTGCTACCCTGAAAATCTCCAAGTTCCGCTCAACAAGAGGCAAGAAACGCAAAAGCAGCTGAATTTGCTTACTGAGACACTCAGAGCTGTGGAGTCAGCAAGTTCTTGGCAGCAAAGATCACTTGACCTCCGTGCATTTGAAGACAGGTGCAGAAAAAAAAATTGAATATTTTGAGCTGTTCTAAATGCATGTGGTAAAAAAAAGCTCTTCACATTAAATCTTCTCACAGGAGAAAAGGATTAAAAGGGGGAAAGGAACAAAAAGTGGGGAATGTTTTATGTTACAAGCTGTGAATTGCCCTGGGACAATGATGGAACTGCAGAAAACAAGAGGGGAGCAGGAAATTAAAAGGAGCTTAATCCATGGGCAGTGTTTGTAGGAGGGTGGGAGCCAGGATTTGCTCCCAGGGAACAGGGACAGGAGGAAAGGGAACGGCCTCAGGCTGGGCCGGGGAGGCTCAGGGTGGACTTTGGGAAAATTTCTTCATGGAAAAGGGTGCCCAGATGTAGGGGGATAGAATATAAGAAAATAAAGATAGTGTAGAAAGTAATGTTACCCCTAAGGAGTTGCAGCTGGGCCAATTATCAAAGATGAGGAACAGGCCTGACTTTAACAGGCCCCAGCTGTAACCAGTGAGAAGAAGATGCCATAAAAGAGTGGGGTGGGGTTGAGAAGGGAATTGGAGTCTGTTGGCTGCTTTGTGAAGGAGAAAGAGTCTGTGCTCTGAGGAGCTGCCCGCAAGAAAACACCAAGGAGGTGTGGAACTTTTGTGGTACAGAGACAACAGTACGGAACCCCTGCAATGAGATGACAACACCCAGAAAGCCCCAAGTTTTAAATCCTGGAGTTTTACAAATTTAAATTTAAAAAATTAAAGAATTGTGTGGATGTGGCACTTTGGTTCATGGGTTAGAGGTGGCCTTGACGGTGCTGAGGATGGTTGGACTCAAAGATCTCCAATGTCTTTTCCTACTTTACCGCCATTCTGGCAAATAAAGACAAAACACTTGTTTTAGATAAAATGCCCCGACCAGGAACACTTGGCCACTTCCAGGGATCCAGGGGCAGCCACAGCTTCTCTGGGAATTCCATCCCAGCCCTTCCCCACCCTCCCAGCCAGGAATTCCTTCCCAACATCCAATTTAAACCTCTCCTCTTTCAACTGCCGACCGTTCCTCTCCCAGCACTTTCTTTCCATGTAAAAAATTGTTCTCCCTCCTTTTCCAAGCTCATTTTAAGGAGTAGAAAGCTGCAAATGAGTGTCTGGATTTGCGGTGGGAACCTCCTGCAGCTGCCTGGGAATATTTGCAGGGCAGGGCTGAGGCTGGGGCTGATCTCAGATACCTGGAGTCACCCCACCAGGAATGTTGGTACACCAGGTCTCCAGACCTGGGCTCGGAATTAGCCACATTTTGGGGAATTTCCACCACTCTGAGGTGGCCTGGCTGGGAACAGGGAATATTATTTTGGGAGGAATGCCATGGAAACCAGGCAGTGTTGCTGGAAAAAACCCTCCCAGCTCTACCTGGTGTCTCACAGATTTGTATTTTGGGGCTTGTGCAGAGGCTGAAGCTCCAAACAAATCATTTCCCTCACCCCTCCTTTCCACATTTTCTGCCTACAATTATTTCTCTTTAACTTCTTGTTCTCGTGGGACTGTATTTGCAAAAAAGCTGGAATTTGTACCAGGCTCTGCAGCAGCTTTTTGATCTTCCCTGTTTTTCTCATTGTTTCATCTTCAGACAGGCTGGGTGGGCTTCAGGGCTCTGTAATTCTGGGAGCTTCCTGCATTTTATTTTCCAGACTCCTCTGTCCTTCATTTTCCAGACTCCTCTGCATTTCATTTTCCAGAATCCTTCATGGCGTGGCTATAATAATAAAAAAAGTTGGATCAGGCATTAAATTCCTGTTTAAATATCTGCTGTTCTCCTAGGAAAACCCATTTTGTTTTCCAATCCCTCAGTTCCTATGGATTTCCTATCTATTGGAAACCCAGGAGCATCCAGGGACCGTTTATGGATTCCTGCTGTCACTGGTGGTTCCTTAATGTTAATTTGGACTCTGCGTGTTTGCTTAGTGAAGGCTTTTTCCTTCCAGTGGGGTGTGGAAAAGATGGAAAAATGGGAATATTTCAGTTGGAAAGGACCTACAATGATCATTTAGTCCAAATCCTTGAGCACATCAGGGCTGACAAAGGGTTAAAATACATTTTTAAGGCCATTTTCCAACAATAATCATTTAGTCCAACACCTTGAGCACATCAGGGCTGACAAAGGGTTAAAATACATTTTTAAGGCCATTTAAGGCACCAATCTCTCTGGGGAGCCCAGGATTTTTCACCCTGTCCATAAAGGAATATTTCCCCATTCCACGTGTTAAAGTGGAAGTCACATTCTTCTCCAGCAGGTTTTTATTTTGAAGGTGATTTTCTGGGATTCTGACCAAAATAATTCCATTGTATCCCAACAAAAGGAATGGCTGTATCCCAGATCCTGCCGGCCCACGGGAAGGAGGGAAAAAGAGGATTTGGGAAGCTCCAGAGCCATAAATGCACCTTCAACCTGTGCTGTGGTGGCACCTGAGTGACAGATCATTGCCCTGTTACTGATCCAGTAAATCAGGGCAGTTCATCCGTAGCCTTTGGAATTTGGGAAGCTGGAAGTGACACTCGGAGGTTTCCTCTCTGGCTGTGGTGGGAACTCAGCATTTCCTCAGTGTCCTTCCAAGCCCAGGACATTCCCTCTCTCCAGCCCTGTTCCAGACTCTCCTGCTGGCTCATTCCTGGGGATTGATGCATTTTCCAACAGCCCGTGACAGCTGAACCCTGTGGAGCCTGATTGGTTGGGAAAGGTGAGGAGTTCCAGGGAAATGCGCTTGGAAAGTCAGACCTGTGGCCTGGGGTTTAACCTTTGGAGTGCTGAGATGTCTCAGGTTCAGCTTTTCTGTGTTTCACATTCTGTGCTGCTTTAGTGTGAGGGTCTGGGCTCCATATCAGGGCATGGTTCTGATGATGTGCAGTTCTGAGCTCTGTGCACAGAGCAGGGAGACAAAACAATTCCTGCTCCAGCTGGGCACCAAGGACAAATGACCCAAATCTCAGCCCAGGAGCACAAACCCCGTGGGCTGCAGAGAGAAAAACAAGCAGGGTGGGACTGCAGGGGCTAAAGCTGGGATGGGACAATGAACTGCAAGGTGCAAATGGAGCAGAACTGATCCCAGGGACAGACCCCGTGCCCGGCCGGGCATTTTGGGGCCATTTTGGTTCCTCTTGGGTGCAGCCCTGGCTGGGCTCTGGTGCTGCCCAAGGTGGATCCATGGAGGAGATGCTTTGAATGAATCCCTGCTTTATTCTGGAACTCCACCCAGCCTCTGCTCTTGGGCAGCCTTCACTGGGAGCAGGAAAATGGGATTTTGGGCACTGAGTACCCTCACAAAGTTCTTAAGGAGAGGGATCTGTGTATGCCAGGGTTGGAGCTGGGGGCAAAGGGCAGGATCTGAGTTGTTCCAAGGTCTTTGCAATTCCAGACATGCTGGGAATGCTGCAGATTTCCCCAGGTCATTTCACACCTTTGATTTGCAGGTGGAAATGTTCAGACTTGGTTTTCATCCCTTTTTGAAGGATTTCCTCCCTCAGCAGCTGTTGTGTCGTGGCTTTGAGGAGATTAAATTTTGCTTTTCCATATTATCTCCTCCCATCCTGGTTTGGCCATTCCCAGTTTGAAAGAAGTCCAGTAGGAGCAGGACAAGGAAATGGCAGCAGGGGAATTTCCGGGCAGGAAAAGTCAGGAGGTTTGGAACAAATGCATCACTGAACTGAAACAGTGAACAGAAAACACACCAAGTGTTTTCCATGAGGTTTCCATGGGGGAACTGCTGAAGGAGGCACAAATTCTCCTGGTTTTCTACACCAGCAGCTTCACTGTGTGATTGGAAAATCCTGCCAGGATCATTGATGCCCACCTTGTGCCCAGCCCAGAGCTCTGAGTGCCACCTCCAGGGGACACCTGCAGGGATGGGCACTGCAACCCTCCCTGGGCAGTGCCAAGGCCTGAGCCCCCTTTCCATGGGGAAATTCCTGCTGTGCCCACCCTGAGCTGCCCTGGCCCAGCCTGAGGCCGTTCCCTCTGCTCCTGTCCCTGTTCCCTGGAGCAGAGCCCGACCCCCCCGGCTGTGCCCTCCTGGCAGGAGCTGTGCAGAGCCACAAGGGAGCCTCCTTTGCCCAGGTCCCTTTGCTCCTCAGGTTCTGCAGCCCTGCCCAGCTCCTCAGGGATTCTGCAGCCCCTGCCCAGCCCCTCCTCAGGGATTCTGCAGCCCCTTCCCAGCTCCTCAGGATTCCAGCCCTCCCAGGGGATTCTGCAGCCCCTTCCCGGCTCCTCCCAGCCCCTCCTCAGGCCCAGCTCCTCAGGGATTCTCCAGCCCCTTCCCAGCTCCTCAGGGATTCTCCAGCCCCTTCCCAGCTCCCTCAGCCTCTCCTGGTGTTCCATTCCTTTCCCAGTTCCATTCCCTTCCCTGGACATGCTCCAACCCCTCATTCCTGCTGTTTTTGAAAGATCTGACCAGAAACGATGAAGCTGAACCACAAAAACAGCAACACATGGAAAATCCACAATCGGCACAGGCAGAGCTGGGGCTCCAGCCCTGGGAAAAACAAGATTCCCACTTCCAAATCCATGGGAAACCCAAGATTTAGGAGAGAGATACAGAGAGCAAAGGGAAGAACTCCAGGGAGCACCTGAGGGCTCAGCCACAGCAAACCTGGGAATGCCCTGAGGATGGAGCTGGGGCCACCAAACCAGGGCCAGGGGCAAAGCCCAGACATAAAATCCAGTGGTTTATCCTGCCCTGCCCCAGGCCAGGGCCCAGCCAATGCCGGCAGAATTCCAGGAGCAGCCAGGGGTTCCCTGTGCCAGAACCAGCACCAACATCTTCCAGCATCTCCCCATCTTCTTTGGGGGCTTTGGGGAGGGTTTTGGGGAGATTTTGGGGCCATCAGAATGCAGAATGTCAGGGTGAGGGAGATTTGGGGGAATTTGGGGATGTTTTGAGGGGATTTTGGGGTCATTCAGAATTCACATCAGGGTGAGGGAGATTTGGGGAGATTTGGGGATGTTTTGAGGGGATTTGGGGGGATTTTGACATCATCAGAATTCACATCAGGAGGAGAGAGATTTGGGGGGTACGGGGGTTTTGGAGGGTATCAGGAGGGATTTGGGGGTGTTTGGGGAGGGTTTTGGGGGATTTTGGGGGTTTTTCCTGGAGCTTCCCAGGAAGATGTGCAGGGATGGCCTCAGGTGCCAACAGTTTGGTGGCAACACAGCGTGAAGATGTCAGGAGTTGGACTCCACCATCCTTGGGAGTCCCTTCCTGCTCAGGATATTCCAGGAAACATCCATTTTCCAACAGGTTGGATCTCAGCAACATCTGCCCCACACAGATGGGCATTAATCACATTGTTGGCACTTCCAGAATGATTCCAAGCTCCTGCTCAAGGCTGGAAGACAAGAATTAATTTTATTATTAATTAATTAAGTGTCCCAGCCGTGATCCATCAGCTCCCTGCAGGAGCTGTCCAGGTGCATCAGATCAGCCCAGAACTGTGCAGACTAAAGGTATTTAATCCGTGTTTTCCCATTGTGGAGCAGGGAAAGATGAATTCCCAATGTTTTCCACAGCTTGGGGCACAGTTGGGAGCTGGAGGTGTCAGATTTTGTTAAATTGCTAAAATTCTGTCCTGTTTCTGCTCCTAACAGTAATGGAAAAGGCTACAGGTAAATAAAAGTGATCTCTACTGAAAATAACCAACTTGAATGATTCTCAAAGGGCCCAAATTCTGCAGAAAAAGACAAATCCTTCTTCTAGGACCCCAAAACAGTCAAGCATTCCCTTAAAAAAAAAAAAAAAAACTGAGGGCATGGCAGAATGGGAGCAATCAGGAATGCCCAGGCTCAGGGAGCCAAAGAGCACCATAAAAACAGAATTAGGCTGCTTAATTCTGAGCATCACTTGTGCTGTGCGGAGGTGAAATGTGTTTGACATAAATATCTGCAAAATCCCAGCTCCAGGTGCCGGGGTTATTGTATTCCTGCAGAATTTGGGGAAGATAAGCTCGAATTCCCTCCCTGCGCTGTGCAAGTGCTTGCCCGGTCCCTGGGGTGTGAGAGCTGAGTCAGGAGTTTTCCTCCTGAGCTCAGGATTAAAAGCTTTAACTTCAGGAGTCAACAAAAAGGCCAAGGAAGAAGCTGTGAGCCAATTTCAATCCCAGCAGGAGGAAAAACCAGGAATCCACGAGTCCTTCCTTGTGCCAGGTCCTGAGTCAGGTTGGAGATGCAATAATTGCATTTTTGTTCTCCTGCCGGTCCCAAACAGAATTCTCCCAATAAATTACAGGATCCAGAACTATTGTTTGTGTCCCATGGCCTTTCCAAAGGGTGACCATGGATACCAGCGCAGGAAAATCTTCAGGAGTCATCCCAATCCCATCGTTCTGTCCACGAATTTGAAAATATCAAGGAATTCACAGGGTTCGTATTTGAATGTCTTTTCACACAACTACCTCAGCAGCTCCAAAGTGACTTCAGCATCTCTCTGACAAGATCCCATGCTGAGTTTTTATCCCAAGGAATTCAGCTGCCAAGATCAATCTGGTTGTGACACGGAGACAAAACAAGGGAGCACAAAAGCCAGGCCTGGACGTGTGGCTGCCCCTGGTTTGCAGATCAAAAAGAACAACTCAGCCTTTGAAAAGCGAGCACGGATTTGGCCTTTTCAAATCCATCACCTTGGCAACACAAGGCACAGGGAGCTGGGAATTATAATGGACAAAACTCGGGATCAGAACTGGCTGGAGTTCTGATCGGACCACCCAGCACCAAAGGCAAGGAATGCGGTCATTCCTTGTGCAGGCTGACCCAGAGCAGAGGCTGGGTGGAGTTCCAGAATAAAGCAGGGATTCATTCAAAGCATCTCCTCCATGGATCCACCTTGGGCAGCACCAGAGCCCAGCCAGGGCTGCACCCAAGATGAACCAAAATGGCCCCAAAATGCACGGCCGGGCATGGGGTCTGTCCCTGGGATCAGTTCTGCTCCATTTGCACCTTGCAGTTCATTGTCCCATCCCAGCTTTAGCCCCTGCACTCCCACCCTGCTTGTTTTTCTCTCTCCAGCCCACGGGGTTTGTGCTCCTGGGCTGAGATTTGGGTCATTTGTCCTTGGTGCCCAGCTGGAGCAGGAATTGTTTTGTCTCCCTGCTCTGTGCTCAGAGCTCACCATGCCCTGGTATGGAGCCCAGACCCTCACACTAAAGCAGCACAGAATGGGAAACACAGAAAAGCTGAACCTGAGGCATCAATTGCCTGCCAGGGCAGCCCTCAGGACACACTCACCTGCACAGAGACACCCTCAGGTGCAGCCTCCTCCATCCCAGGAACCAAATTCCAGGAATGGGATTGACTGGAAGATGAGCAGTGCCCGGATTCCCAGTTCCTTCTGCCAAGGGAGGTGTTTCCACAGGAATTCTCAGAACCATGCTTGCATTTTCCAGGTTCTCAGAGCACAGAATCCCAGAATTCCAAGGTGGTTTGGGTTGGACAAGGCTTGGAGCACCCTGGGATAGTGGGAGGTGTCCTTGCCCATGGCAGGGGTGGGCCAGGATGGGATTTAAGATCCCAAATATTCTGGGATTCCGTAACACAAAGGGAATTGGAATGTGTCAGAGCAGCAAAAACAGCTTTACCTCAGGATTGGGATTTTGGGATTTATTGGAACAATTTAATAAGTTTCCTGGTGTTTATTAAATCTTTTTTTTCCATGGTAGAGGGGTGAACTCCAGTTCTTATCACTGCTTTTTATCCCTGGAATGCCAATGATAATTTAGTGAGGAATTAATCATCCTTTCTGTCATTCATTTGTATTGGGCTCCAGGCCCATTCCTGATATTTTAATCCAGGAACAGCCATCCCATCTCTTCTAACAAAGCCATCCTCGAAATCAGAAATATCTTGGATTTTCCCCTGCTTTTTTCTTTCCTCCATTCAAAAGCTGAAGCCTTCCAGAGAACATTTCACTTCCCTTTTAAGGGAATATTTATTAAACCTGGTGTCAGCCTACTCCAAAAATCAGAGGCTGAGATAAGAGGAAATAACAGCATCCCTTTCCCAGCCTTGTGCTCCATCCATCCTGCAAAGGGATGAGGAAAATAAACAGATGGATCCGCTCCCTGCGAGCCGAGTATCGACCCCACGGAAGAAAAATGAAACTTTCTCCCAAGATTTATTTGGGATGAACTCACAACTCTCAGGGAAAGGAGTGTATAAAAGGTGCTGCTCATCCCTGGAGGTTCCGTGTGATTATGTGAAGGATCCGGAGCTTCACACGGCTGTGAATTTATTAAATCTGATTTTCCGTGAAGGATTAGGTGTCAGCCGCTCCAGGAGGCAACAGCAGCATCCTGTACCCTGCCTCGTGGAGAAAAAGAGGCTGAGGGAGTTCAAGGTTGGAGTTTCAGACATCAGGATGATGATGAACTGGGATCTCTGCTGACTCATCTGTATTCCCGGCGCAATTCCCTCTTGGAAAGGGGAAGCCATGTAATCCATCCTGCCTGAGGCACCCTGTCAGAGCCATGGAAGAGCTGGTGAAGCATCACCAGGAATTCTTATTAAAGAAGAATAGAGCCCATCAGGGCTCTTGGAGCTGGAGTCACGCTCCCAGTATTCCAAGGGTGACTTTCCCCAGGACCACGGTGTGAGCAGGGCCCCTGCAGGGAGGACAAACCTCTGCTGCCAGGAATTCCCGCTGGGGTTTGGTGGGAATCACTCCTTGTCACGAGCCGTCCTTACAAACGGGGTTTGTGATGGGTCGTTGATTTGATGTCAGCGTGCAAAAAAACTGACACAGCCCAGAGGAATGGGCAGGGACTGACCCCAGGAATTCCCCCTGGACAGGAGCAGAACCTCTGCCCTGGGCACCAAACAGATCCCACAGAGGGGTGGCATCTCCTTCCTGAGGACATTCCAGAGGTGTCTGGACACAATCCTGTGCTGGAGCAAGGACCAGATGTGCCACTGTGGTCCTTTCCAGCCTGACCATCCTGGAATTCTGGGATTATTTCCATCTCCGGTGAACCCAATGTTTTATCAATCTTCCCATTGCCTCCTCTGCCTTTGGAGCTCCCTCTGGTACCCCTGGAATCTCCATTACTTCCCATCATCCACACTCACCACTCAAGCTCTTCATATCCCAGTTTCATTGCACACTTTAATTTCCAACCAGAGTTTAGGCAGAGCTCTGAGCCCAAGGTGGGGCTGGGGCTGCATTCCCAGAGGTGAAAATATCCCTTTTCCAGGACCTCATTCCCTGTATTTAGGAAGGTTCTGGTGGTTAAAACCTTCCCTCTGCAGTAGCTGGAGCTGCTCCAGATTTGAAACTTCCAGAGGAATAAGAATCATTTCCCCTCAGAAATGCAGACAAGAGCTGCAGGCAGACATTGACCAGAGCAGAAAAGGGAATTTATTGTTGATTGAAACACCTAAAACAAAGGTTCATTGCTCAACCTCCCCAGGTGAGCAGCTCTTACCTGCACAGGTTCCTGTGCACCTCAAATTCACCCAGCAGCGTCCTGAGCCACATGAATTATTCAAAAAACACTGGCGGAAAGGAATTTTGACAGAGGCAGAGTGCAAAGGGCAATTATGTTTGATAAACATGATTAATTAGTGCAGGAAACTCGTTAAGTGCTGCCAGCGAGGCCATGCCCCAGCACAGCCATTCTGCAGTGATTGATGTTGGGTGGTCCAGCTTGGTGGGAGCACAACTGATCCAAATTCTCCCGCCAGGACATGACCAGAACAACTGCCCTCGTTCAGGATGAGTGGATATTTCCCATGGAATGCCCTGTGCTGCTTCCCAAAATTCCCTCATCCATCTTCCTGCAACGGCAGCTGCCCCCAGCCTGCCCCAGTGCCACCAGTGTGACAGCTCTGCATCCTCAGGGGCTGCTGGGGGTGCTCAGTGCTGTGCCCATGCAGCTCATTCCTGGTTTCCCTGCCCTTTTCTTGGTTTGAAAAGACAGGTGTGTGCTAAGGAGGGCAGGAGCCTCCCTTGAAATGGAAAATTAAAATCCCTTCCCCCTGAATCACTGTCATTTTGAAATTGAGGGGTTCTCAGGCAAAGATATGGGAGTAGGAATAACAGTTCTTTTGTGTTACAAAAAACCACAAAAAATAAAAACAAAAAATTAAAAATAAAAACAAAAATTAACAAAAAATTTAAAACAAAAATAAAAATTGAAAAAATAAAATAAAATAAAATTTAAAAATATATACATTGTAGTCATAAATGTAAATATAAATGTAAATGTAAATGTAAATATAAATGTAAATGTAAATGTAAATATAAATATACATATAAATATACATATAAATATACATATAAATATAAATATAAATATAAATATAAATATAAATATAAATATAAATATAAATATAAATATGAATATAAATATAAAGTGAAAGTCTACCTATAGATATAGATATAGATTAGATTTATAGATATATAGATAGAGATATATAGATATAGATATAGATATAGATATGTATCTATAAATACAATTATAACTATAGATTATAAATATAAATATACAAATGCAGTCATGCAAAACAAAGCCCTGCCAGAGTCACACCGTGCCCTGTCCCCTGTGTGCCAGGGGGTGGCCCAGCCCCATGCCATGGGGGCCCAGCCCTCCTGCAGTGCCAGCTGTGGCTCTGCTGCAGCAGGGATCCTGCACAAGGGGGGAGTTTTCCTCTGCAGCTCCAGGGCTGCTGCAGATGGGCCTGGGCTCCCTCTGGCCATGCAGGGCAGCAGAAAGCTGCTCCTCTGGCAATGCAGGGGGCAAAGGCTGCTGTGCTGGGCCAGGCTCAGATTGGATCCAGGCAGGAATGCTTGGCTCCTCCCCTGGGCGGAGCATCTCCCCATGGGATGCTGGCATTGGATCAGCCCTGCAGGGACACTCAGTGGCCATGGACAGCAGAGATCTCCTGGAGGGAGGGTTGGCTGTGGGAGGGATAAAGGAAAAACTGCCCCATGGACAGCAGAGAGCTGCCCCAGCTCTGACACATGGGGATAGAACACACACACTCACATTCGCAATTTAAGACACCCTTGGAAAATCCCAAGGGTGCGGGGATTTGCAGTCCAGGTGGGAAATGGAACAAGGAGTGACCAAACCCCTTCCCCTTATGATAATTTTAACAATCAGCACCAACAAAGGATGGAGTTTGGGAGCACAAAAGCTCCAGCACAAGCAAAGGGAATGGTCGGGCAGGAAATCCTTCCTGGAAGTCAGGGAACAGAGGTGGCTCTGGATAATCTTGTATGGATCCTTCAAGATATCCCTGATGCTCAGTCACTGGAATAATGGCAATTTATTCCCATCAGGAATGAATCAACATGGAATCAGGAGGAGAAGGGTTAATTATTTTTATGGCAAATGCAAGAATCAGCATTTGGCTCACTATGGAATATCCAGACCAGTAGGAACATCTTCCCACTTATCCAGCAGCTCCCAAAAAATGATGGCTCCAGTCTCCCAGTGGCTCAGCAGCTTTGGCTTGCTCTGGCCCTCCTTGGTGGGAAAGGTTTTTGTTTCCCAAGAATCCAACAGAATTCTGCTTTTGTGAGGTGCTTGTGAATCTTAATTTGAATATCTTTAATTTTTTAAAAATAGAAATTAAAAATTAATTACGGCTCCCAAAAACTGGGCTGGGAAAGGTTCAGGGGATCACAGAATGCTGGAATGGTTTGGGTTGGAAGGGACTTTAAATCCCATCCCATTCCATGGCAGGGACACCTCCCACTGTCCCAGGGTGCCCCAGTGTCCAGCCTGGCCTTGGGCACTGCCAGGGATCCAGGGGCAGCCACAGCTGCTCTGGCCATTCCAGCCCAGCCAGGAATTCCCAGTTCCCAATCTCCCACCCATCCCTGCCCTCTGGCACTGGGAGCCATTCCCTGGCTCCTGTCCCTCCATCCCTTGTCCCCAGCCCCTCTCCAGCTCCCCTGGAGCCCCTCCAGGCCCTGCCAGGGGCTCTGAGCTCTGCCTGGAGCCTTCTCCTCTCCAGGGGAACATTCCCAGCTCTCCCAGCCTGGCTCCAGAGCTCTTGAAGCAGCTCCATGGATTCCTCTGGATTAACCCCTGCAGCTGCCCTGATTTTATTTCTGTCGTTGGTTGAGCAGCTGAAGTTGCCTCACGCAAACCCACAAAGAGCCTCCAACCCCTTTTCCATGACCCTTTTCCATGACCCCACATCACCTCAATCCATGGAATCCTCTCTGCTGGGATCAGCCCTTGGTGCTCCTGTGACCCAGGGCAGGGAATTCTGCCGTGCCCTTTCCCTCAGGAGTTCAGCAATCCCTGGCTGCTCCCTGCAGCACTTCCCTGAAATCTCCACATCCCAGCTGGAGCTAAATCCAAGCCCTCTCTCCATGCTCTGCCATCCCTGGATGCACACAGGGAAGCAGGGCTTGTGTGAGCAAACAAAACATCAAACCCAGAACTGGATTTGAGAATTAAGGAGGCTCCCAACACCCAGCCATGACAAGGATTCCTCTTCCCCACTCCAATTTCTCCACTTTTGGTCCATTTATTACCATGGAATAAACCCAGCTGCGTGCACTGGCAGCAGGATAAAACCAAGCTTTTTCTTGTCCTGTTATTTTCTGAAGTTTCTTGTCCTGTTATTCATTTCCAGAGGAATTAAGAGCTGAACGTAGGCACTTGTGAGGGGGGAAAAAAAATCCTCAGGGGCTCAAGTTATTTCCAGCTTTTGTTTTTAATTAATGAGGCTCTGGAGTGGGTTCCAAGGCAGCAGCTTCTGGAATGATTCAGCTTTTCACTCCCAGGGAGGTGGTGCTTGGCAGGCTCTTAGCAAAGTGCAGCATTTTGGGGATATTTTCCACATCTCTGGGAGCAAGTCAAAGATTTTGCTGCTCTAAAGCAAAGCCAGCCAGGAAGAGCAGCAAGGTCAGGCAGTTTTCAAGCCACAGAGGGGAGGCACCTATTGGAAGTGTTTAATTACTAAGTAATTAATAAATCACACTCCAAGCCAGATCTGAGCTGGGGCTGCACGAGGATTTAGGCTCTGATTTCAGGCTCCCATATCCACGTGCAATGTAGAAATCATTTCCTCAGTGGGAAAATAATCCTGGAGTCATCCCGGCTCAGAAGAATCATGGTTTGGGTTGGAAGGAGCCTTAAATCCCATCCCATCCCGGGCATTCCATGGGCAGAGACACCTCCTACTGTCCCAGGCTGCTCCAAGCCCTGTCCAGCCTGGCCTTGGGCACTTCCAGGGACCCAGGGGCAGCCAGAACTTCTTCCAGGGCTTCCCCATCCTCCCAGCCAGGAATTCCTTCCCAAATCCCATCTAAATCTTCTATATTTTAGTTTAGAATGTTCCCCTTTGTCCTGTCAATATCTGCCCCTGGAGTTTCCTCCCTGCTGGTGCTCAGGGCAGAAATGAGATTTGTGACTGATGTTTGAGCCTTTTGGGTTATTTTGGTGGATTTTCTCAGCTCTGTTCTCATCCTTCCCCGCCCTCTTGCTCCTAAAATCCCAGGGGTCAGTCAGTCCAGCCACCCCATCCGTGGGAGTTCAGGACTCCCAGCCAGGCACCACAGACGCTGCTAAATTTGTTCTGGGAGCTGAAATCCCCAGGTTGGAAAACCGGGGAGTTTTTTGTCTCCATTCTGTCTGATCCCCAACCCAGGGTCACAAACCCCGGGCCCTTCTGCTGAACACAGAGCGTGGTGGCGTTCACAGGGGTCCCAGGATGAGGGGAGAGATGAGGATCTGACTCCATGTTTCACAAGGCTGATTTATTATTTTATGATCTATATTATATTAAAACTATACTAAAAGAATAGAAGAAAGGATTTCATCAGAAGGCTGGCTAAGAATAGAAGAGGAAAGAATGATAACAAAGGTTTGTGTCTTGGACAGAGAGTCTGAGCCAGCTGGACTGTGATTGGCCATTAATTAGAAACAACCCCATGAGACCAATCCCAGATGCACCTGTTGCATCCCACAGCAGCAGATAACCATTGGTTACATTTTGTTCCTGAGGCCTCTCAGCTTCTCAGGAGGAAAAATCCCAAGGAAAGGATTTTCCATAAAAGATGTCTGTGACAACAGAGCTCCTCGTTGTTGTCACCATAGAAAAGCACAGATTTTGGTCATGGGAGCACTGCAGAGCAACGATTCCGATCCCACAGGTGTTCCAGGGATTTCTGCATCCCTGAACCTCCCAACCTCCAAAAATACATCCTTTATGTCTTAAAACCCCGCAGTTTTCAAAGTTTTGAAGTTTTTGTTCATCCAGTTCCCACCCCCTGCCACAGGCAGGGGCACCTTCCACTGTCCCAGGCTGCTCCAAGACTCATCCAGCCCAGCCTTGGACACTTCCAGTGATCCACAGCTTCTCTGGGAATTCTATTCCAGGACCTCCCCACCCTCCCAGCCAGGAATTCCTTCCCAATATCTAACCTAAATTTCTGTTTTTTCAGTTTGAACCCATTCACTGTGGCCTCCTGATGAACAGTCCCCCTTCAGCTCCCTGGAAGGTGCTGGGAGGTCTCCACACAACCTTCTCCTCTCCAGGCTGAACATTCCTGTGGGGAATTTGTGAGGAATTTGAGACAAAACCTCTGACTTGGTTTTGATTATGAGATTTATTTTTCTTATCTTTTACACAGGCAGGAAGGGTGAGTTCAGCTCACATCTTCACTGCATGGCTCAGAAGGTCACAGGACCCTCAGCCACAAGACTTTTAAGGATTTATTGACCAATAAAACACTGCCAACAAGGATATTTATGCTTTTGACCAAATCCTTAAATATTTCCTTAAATCTTATGGACCCATGTTACAGTGTGAGCTTTCTTACCCAATCCTGTTATGGCACACAAACCCACAGTGCTGCATTCTAAACTCCTTGTTTACCTCTGGAACTGCTTTTATTTCTATATCTTAAACTCTAAAACTCTACACTTCCCTCTTCTTAGCTCAATGTGTCTCTGTTTTAAACTACAAATCCACATTCTCTCTTCTGGCACCTCAGTTTGGGAGCCTTTTCCAAGGTCTCAGATCAAATCCTGGGTTTAATTCTAAACTTTAGCTTACAGCTCCAAAGTTCTGAGAGCTCCCTGCATTTCAGATTCCAACACATTCCCAGCTCTCCAGCCTTTTTCCTCAGGGGAGGTGTTCCAGTCCCTTTATTAACTCCATGACCTCCTCTGGACTTGCTCCGTGTCCTTGTTTTACTGGGGACACCGGACCTGTCCAGAGCACTCCAGGTGGGATCCCACAAGAGCAGAGCAGAGTGAGAGAATCCCTTCCCTCCACCTGCTGCTCACATTCCTTTTTTCCAAGCCCCAAATATTCACCAGTTTGGAAAAAGAACTTCCAGCCCACGTTGTGGTTTTGGAGAACTCCTTTCCCTGTGTCTGAGCCCCAGCCAGCTGCCAAAATCCCTGGAATCAGCCCAGCTCCCTCTCTGCATCACCTAAATCACTTGTAACCAGAATTTCAAAAAAGCAAGGAAAGGCTTATTATTCCATTTGGGAAAATCCATTTTCAACATGCAGGTCATGCCAGGCTCCAGAGCATCCCTGGGAACAGCCGATGGCTGTGGGAGCTTCCCACAGGGGGACAAACAGCCCAAATTAATGCTGTGCTTTTATTCCTGCAAACATTGCAGAATCCACATCTCCCAAGCTTTTATTCCTGTAAACATTGCAGAATCCACATTTCCCAAGCTTTTATTCCTGTAAACATTGCAGAATCCACGTTTCCCAAGCTTTTATTCCTGTAGACATTGCAGAATCCACATTTCCATTATTCATGGAGCACGAGGTGACCAAGCCACTAATGCCACATAAAGTAGGACACGGAGCAGGGAATGTGTCCCTGCATTTCTTGAAATTACTTCAGTATTTCAGGGATGTGATGCTTTTCCAGACAATCCAACTGAGCTGGGATTTTCCAAGGGCAGCTGTGGATCCCTAAAGCCACCCTTGGGAAGGAGACATCCTGCAGGATTAATCCGGGAGATGTTCAATTGTTTTATTCATTTATTATCCTGGATAAAAATTATTTTAATGGCTCTCATTATCTTATTCATTTGGAATTTGTGGGGGAGCACGAGGGAGGAGCTGACAAAAAAAGCTCCTGGTGTTTTTATCGTGCATGAAAGGAAGGAATTGTCTCATCCAGACACTTCTCCCTTTTCCTTGGATTTCAGAAGAAAAGGAATCATCTCCTGCCGTTCCTCTGGAGGTCCGTCCTCTGATTTTCTTCTCTTCGTCCTCATGAGCTTTGAGCAAGGGATTGTCCCCAAGGGTGGGACACAAACACACGGAGCCGCTCCTGCTCCCAAAACAGGGGGTTTGACAAAATATCCATCACCAACCCCTCCGAGCATCCTGCAGGGCTGGGAGCTGGAGCTCAGGAAAAACTTCCCAGAATTCCAGAATGTTTAGGTTGGAAGGAATTTAAACCCCATCCAGTGCCATCCCATGGGCAGGAACACCTCCCACCATCCCAGGCTGCTCCCAGCCCCAATGTCCAGCCTGGGGCACTGCCAGGGTTCCAGGGGCAGCCACAGCTACTCCGACAATCCCAGCCCAGCCAGGAATTCCCAATTCCCAATCTCCCATCCAGCCCTACCCCCATTTCTATTTAAGGCCATTCCCCCTTCTCCCATCACTCCACACTCCTGTAAAAATTCCCTCTCTGGGATCCAGGATTTACCATCCAATTCCATTTTCCAATGAAAATACATCCTTTGAAGTAAACAACACTCCAAGGAAAATTCCCCATTATAAACCATCCTCATTCCCTACACCAGAAATGTGTCAAAAGCCAAACTCCAGCCCCACCAGAGCAGAAGAGAAACTTCTCTGTTTCAGATCTGCTTTTCTTTGAAATCTCATTTTCAACACAAGCAGCACACCAGGTTTTGTTTTCTCTCGCAGTGAAAACTCCTCGGTTTAGCTACAAGAAAATAACAATAATCTGATTTTCACCTCCCACAGGGATGCCAACACAACTCAGGCCTGCAGAGAACACAGAGAAAAACTGAAGTTCTTGTTTTGTTTAAACCCAGCTGGGTCAGAAACGGGGAGATTTTGGCTTCATCCTTTTGTTGGAATTGTCACAAAACAGGAAAATTTGCCGGGAAACAAAAGCTTTCAAGGTTTTCTGTGGCAGAAAACAGGAACGAAACAAAAAAATGGCATTTTTTAGGCTGGTCTGATTGCAGGTTATTTGTGCTCCCGCTGTGCAGGAGGAAGTTTGTGGTGGAAATGTGTGCAGAATGGGCTGCGCTGGAATTCAGCCCTGGATGAAATCGGCTCAGGATCACCCCAGGAGCAAAGAGCAAAGGGAGCTGGGTGAGGCCTTCAGTTCCCACGAGGACATCAATAACTCCCTCAGAATTCCAGGATGGGATAGGCTCGGGGTGGAGATGTCCAGTATTGGATCCAACATTTATCCCCCAGGGAAATCTCTGCTCCCTGATGGATGCCAGGAGTTGATTTGACTCCTGATGTTCTCCATTTTATGTTTTCCATTTTTCCAATATCCAGCTCAGCTCCAACTGATGAGGAATCACACAAAGAGAACTGAAAAATTGGGAATTCACGTGGAATACTGAGGAGAACAGCCCATTTCCTTAATCCTCTTTAATTTTATGCTAAGGTGTGAGGTAAAAATAGGGAAAAAACAACAATTAGGGTCAAATCTCCAAGAAAAACATGGATAAATCCTTGGGATGTGAATGATCCTGTGCTCTTTGCCTCACAATGAGCTTCACCCAAACTAATGAAGGGTTTTAATCTAAAATATTCCAATCCACTGCTTTCCTTTGGTTTGGAATTCCTGGCTAAAAACTTCAGGAATGCATTTCTCTCTCCTCACTGGAATCCTTTGGGAAGCACAGAGCTGCCATGGAGGCTGGGTGGGGTAAAATGGCACCGGAATGGCTGGAGCAGGAGATGGGAATCAGCCCATTCCAAAGGCTCCTTGTTCCATTCCAGAAGCTCCTTATCCCCATTCCAAAGGCTCCTTACTCCATTCCAAAGGCTCCTTGTTCCATTCCAAAGACTCCTTACTCCATTACTCCATTCCAAAGTCTCTTTATCCCATTCCAAAGGCTCCTTCTTCCATACCAAAGGCTCTTTATCCCATTCCAAAGGCTCCTTATCCCGTTCCAAAGCCTCCTTATCCCGTTCCAAAGCCACCTTGTTCCATTCTAAAGGCTCCTTATTCCCATTCCAAAGGCTTCTAATCCCATTCCAAAGCCTCCTTATCGCGTTCCAAAGCCTCCTTGTTCTATTCTAAAGGCTCCTTGTCCCATTCCAAAGGCTCCTTATCCCATTCCAAAGGCTCCTTCCTACATTCCAAAGGCTCCTTATCCCATTCCAAAGGCTCCTTCCTACATTCCAAAATCTCCTTACTCCATTCCAAAGGCTCCTTGTTCCCATTCCAAAGGCTCCTTATCCCATTCCAAAGCTCCTTTTCCCATTCCAAAGGCTCCTTGTCCCACTCCAAAGGCTCCTTACTCCATTCCAAAGACTCCTTATCCCATTCCAAAGGCTCCTTGTTCCATTCCAAAGGCTCCTTTTCCCATTCCAAAATCTTCTTATCCCATTCCAAAGGCTCCTTTTTCCATTCCAAAGCCTCCTCATCCCATTCCAAAGGCTCCCAGCATGAGGAGAAAATTGGGAATGAATTATTCAGCCTGCCCGGAGCGTTATTGGATAACCGACTGCAGGTTATTGAGTAGGGGGAAAAGCAGGAATTGCAATAATTGTAATTTATTTTCGGGGAGAAGCCGAGTTCTGGTTTTAGGAACATTAAATCAGCTCGGTTATGAATAATCTCGGCTTGGTTTGAGTTTTGGGGGCATTTCCTTTCCAATCCACAAGCAGGATTCTTAAGCTGGTCTAAGATTCTCCTTTGCACCATTCCTTGGGATAACAAATGATGGAATCCTCATTCCTGGAGGGATTCAAAATACCTCTGGATGTGGCACTTGGGGACATGGGGCAGTGGTGGCCTTGGAATACTGGGGAATGGTTGGACTCAAAAGTTTTTCCAACCTTAATAATTCCATGGTTTGTATTTTCCAAGTCCTAACATTGGGAAAAAAAATGGAAGACCTTGAAATTATTTTATTTTAAAGTTAAATTATAATAATAGGATTTTAATAATAACTCAAAACTTGTTCCTGGCTGGGCTGGAATTGCCAGAGCAGCTGTGGCTGCCCTGGATCCCTGGAAACGTCCAAGGCCATGTTGGACATTGGGGTTGGGAGCAGCCTGGGACAGTGGGAGGGGTCCCTGCCCATCCCACAGAATCTAGAAAATAATTCCAGGTGGGATTTTACCAACCAGACCCTTTTTCCTGGCTGGAAATGCACCAGAAAAGCCACAATCGCCTTGACCTTCGGAACAAATCCCATCAACCCTGTTGTTAGTACCTTATATCAACAGCATTCCGTGGGATTGATCCCACTTTATGTTGGAATAAAATACAAATCTGGATGAAAGGAGTAAATAAAATACAGAAAATTGATAAAAAGAGCTCCCTCCTGCCGCCTCAGCAGGTGTGAAATGGGAATAAAGGGATAAATTTCCTTTTCTTTAAAAACAGAGAAAGAGACCCATCCAGCAAAAAGGTTTCTCTCTCTCTCATTCCCAGCTAAAAACCTTTTAAAATCCCAGGAATTGAAGGAGTTGCCTGCAAATCTTCCCATGGTCTGAGCCTTCCAATGCCTCCCATTTTTCCTGATGAAAGGTAACAAAAAGGCTTTCACCCAATCTCTGTAAATAAGTCCATAAAAATGGATGGATCCATTACCACATTTTATTTTTATTGCCCCAAAGGCACAAATTTGCCTGCATTTGAGGGGATTTAAAAAGAGGTTGACAATCCCTTTATACCCAGGAAACTTCCAGACAAAATATGGATAAATCCCTTTCACTTCCAATATTTTTTCAGATTGATCTTGTCCTAATAAAAACTCACGAGACTCTTTCTGCTCCTACCATCAGACGAGTCTCAAGTGTCCCAAAAAGATGATTTTGCTGCCCATAAAAATCTCAATGTGTTTATCCAGCCCCTAAAAAAACAGCTTTTAGCACTTCTGAGTGGCTTCAATTTCCTGCATTATTCCTTTTTTATGCCCTGGATGCTCCAAAACATGCCCAGAAAAGTGTTGCTTGTACAAATAAGGATTTTTTTTTATATCCTTTTTCATAAAAATCTTCCACAAATGTAGCGGGAATGGTAAACTGGGAAATTAAGGCAGTTTGAGTCATCCCATAAGGATGAACATCACAGCAAAGGATCTGTTATAGGAGGAGTTTAAGTTAAGCTCGGGTCTTTAAAAAAATCACAAATCAACAAAAAATTATAAAGAAAACCAAAAAAAATCCCAAAAATCTGTTTAACCCCTGTGATTTTTAAAGAATTTTCTGCTTTAGCATAACAGGAGGAAGAGTTGCCCAAAACTTTAGGAAAACCAGGAAAAACCAGGCTCAGCTGGGTTGAAAAGATGTACGCCACATTTTTTATTGAAAAGGAAGTTTGCAAAGGAAAAGGAAGTTTGAGCGGTGTCAGTGAGTCAGGGAATCCTGGAATGGTTTGGGTTGGAAGGGAAATTAAATCCCATCCAATTCCTTTTAAATAATATTTAAATAATATTTTCAATTACAAATTAAAATAATATTTTAAATAAATTTTAATTATTTAAATAATATTATTATAATAATAAATTAAATAATTAATTAAGACTTTAAATCATATTATAAATAAAATATAATAATAAAATAATAAAATAATAAAATAAAATAATTAATAATAATTAAAATAAAATAATATTTTTATTAATTTATGTTGCACCAAGCCCCAGTGTCCAACCTGGCCTTGGACACTTCCAGGGTTCCAGGGGCAGCCACAGCTTCTCTGGGAATCTTTGCCTGAGCCTCCCCATCTTCTTGGTAAAGAAATCCACAAAAATTCCACAATTCCTCCTTTTCCTCATATATATATTCCATGCCAGGATCCCATCTCCTGGGCTTCAACTCTTCCCTGAGCTCAGCAGCAGCAGGGAAATGATCCCACAATTATTTTTCCCCTTTCCTTGATGAATTAAATCCCCCTGTGGACAACTCCAAAGGAAGCTTCACCCAGAACTGCTTCTTCCCTGCCTCGAGCATTTCCAGGCCGTGATTCCATTGAAAAAACAGAATAAAGACACAAAACCCGGGATTGAACTGGGGGGAAAAAAAAACACAAATATGAGCAGATGGCTTTTTGTGGCTTTTCCAGAGGGGTCAGGGATGCATTTCAGATCCTGACAAATGGCCAGGAGTGATTTCTTTGTGCCCAGAATCCAAGTGCTGCCTTTTGAGGCCGAGCACTCGAGTGGGAGAGACTCTTTTTGTCAGACAATTCCTTCAAAAATAGAGGGAAAAATCAAAGGAACACAGAGCTATGTAAAAAAAGAGCAGTGAAGGAGAAAGGCTCTTGGATGGATGGGGAGAAACTGAATATTTTATAAAAGGGAATTTTTCTTCACAACACTGAGCCATCCCCACTTCCTTGGAGTTGTTTTGACTCCGTGCATTCCCTGCAGGAATTCTGCTCCTTGTCCTAGCATGGCCTTTTTGGGTTGGGAAATCCTTTTCCAGCATAAACACTCCTAAAAGTCATTTAGTTTAAAAAGAGGAGAAGTTTTGGTTGGATATTGGGAATTGGGAATTCCTGGCTGGGAGGGTGGGGAGGGGCTGGGATGGAATTCCCAGAGCAGCTGTGGCTGCCCCTGGATCCCTGGCAGTGCCCAAGGCCAGGTTGGAGCACCCTGGGACAGTGGAAGTTTGTCCCTTTTATGACCTTTGGGTGGAGTTTCATGATCTTTGTGTCCCTTCCATCCCAAAACATTCCATGATTCCATGAGTTAGGCACATCTCACACCTGGACACGATCCTCTTGGACCCTCACTCAAGGAATATTTGTGTCCTGTGAAGCTGTGGATCCATCAAAAGGCTGGTTCTGGAATATCTGAGCAAAATAAAACTGGAAGCAACAATCAAAAGCAGCTGACAGGACTCTGCTTCCATTTATCCCTGAAAATTCAGGGAATTACTGCTGGCAGCTGGGAAATTGAGTGGAAAGTCCATTCTGGGAAGTTCTGGAATTCTTCTGTAGTTCACCATGGACCACAGAAAAGAGGCAGGGAACATCATTCCTTTGAAAAGGGAGGAGGGAAAATACCTGGATTCTGCTTTGTGCCCTCTCATTGCCTGCTCTAGGACTGGATTCACTTCCAGGTCTGCTAAGGGCTGGAAAATAGAATTATAATTATATTTACGTCTAGATTTCCTGGCTGTGTGGTGAGAAAATGCAAATATTTTATGTCTTCAGGATAAACAATTCCTTGGCAGTGTAAATCTGGAAAATTTGGGAAAAACATGGAAGTGAAAATCTATTTAATATGGTTTTGATTTCATGGAGGGATGTCACATCTCTCCTGCAGACAAAGGTGATTCCTGGGCCACATTTTTTAAATTCCAGCTCGATGGGAGCTGATCCCTGATTTTACAACCCGTTCTGACCCCAGGCCAAGCTCAAGTCCCAAGCCCAAGACTTTTCTCATCCAAACCAGAGAAGAGCTGAGCTTGCAGCTGGCCTGAGCAAGAACTCCGAGGGCAAGGCACGAGGGCAGCCAAGGAAAAGATCCATTGGGATGGAGCATGGATTGGGATGGGAGCGTGGATTGGGATGGGAGCGTGGATTGGGATATTGGGATGGGAGTGTGGATTGGGATGGGAGCGTGGATTGGGATGGGAGTACAGACAGGGATGGGAGCGTGGATTGGGATGGGAGTACGGACAGGGATGGGAGCACGGCTTTGGAGTCAGCAGAGCCACCTGCAAGGGGAGAAAAGCCCTTGTGGGTTGGGACAGCCATCCCTGGGGATGTAGAATTTCAGGATGCTCCCATGAAAGGAGCAAAGCCAAGGATGGACGTTCCACAAGCCATCGGTTGGCATTTCTGGTGACCCTGGAGCTGGGCCAGGGGAGGTTTAGGTTGGACATCCGGGGAAGTTTCCACCATTCCAGAGGGTGCTGGGCACTGCCCAGGCTCCCCAGGGAATGGGCTCATTCCCAAGGTTCCAGGAGCCTTTGGACAGCGCTGCCAGGGATGCACAGGGTGGGGTTGTTGGGTGTCTGTGCAGGGCCAGGAGCTGGGATGATCCTTGTGGATCCCTTCCAGCTCAGGACATTCCATGATTCCATGATCTCCATTCCCAGCCAGCAGCGAGGAGCTCCCCACCCTGGCCTGACTGAGGGCTGGTTTAACCCCAGCAGCTGAGTAATCCTAAAAAACCAGCAGGGAATTTCCCATCCCTCATTATCCCCCCTGCTGCAGCCAGCGTGGGGCTCTGCTCCAGCTGATCAGCAGGGAAACAATGAGGAAAAACACCTTTGGAAGCTTTGTTCAGCTGAATGGAGGCTTCACCAGTGATTAACTGGTGCACACATTTGAAACTAACCGGGCAGGGAAGGAAAAGGAGGAGGAGAAAAAAGCAGGATCCATGGTTTATGTGTTTAAATGATCATTTGTGTTCCTGACTGTGAAGGAGAAGCCCCAGCCCACACCCAAGGAATTGGAGTCCAGGTGCAGCAGCACATTCCCAACAGCATGAACCTTAAAGTGAAACCACATTTGTGGCTGCAGAGCTCAGAGCATGGAAAACGTGGATTTTCCCACATTCCCAGGATGGCAAGGTCCATGTCACTGTCCTTTTGTGGAATCCTTTTGTGGAATTCCTGGAATGGTTTGGGTTGGAAGGATCTTAAATCCCATCTCATCCCACCCCATTCCATGTGCAGGAATGGTGTCCCAGGCTGCTCCAAGCCCCAAAGTCCAACCTCACCTTGGGCACTTCCAGGGATCCAGGGGCAGCCACAGCTGCCCTGGGAATCCCATTCCAGGGTCTCACCTCCCACCCAGCCAGGAATTCCTTTAAAATATTCCCTGTGCTTCCACATCCTTTGCTGAGTTACCACATTCCAGCCTTGCCTTGTCGCACCAAACAATTCCCAGGGATTTTCCAGCCCCTTTCACAGACCACTTGCGGTGATGCTGCAAGAAATAAATCACCCACAATTCCCAGCATTTCCAACATCCAGGCACACATTCCCTTTTCCATCCACAAACTGATCTCACTCTCTGCTCCAGCCTCTGGAATCCAGGGAATCCAGGGAACCCAGGGACGATGAGCAGCTCATTCCTCTGCTGCAAGGGAGGAAGCAAAGGCAGCCCAGCTGGGCTGGGGGTGTCACTGCCCCTGGGGACACCAGGAGCAGGTCCAGACCCATCCAGAGGGAGCCAGTGGGATGGAGAATCCCTCCTATGGAAGTTTGCAGACAGTCCCGACATGGGAAGAGATGAGAATCTTGACTCCATGGTTCAGAAGGCTGATTTATTATTTTATGATATATATTATATTAAAACTATACTAAAAGAATAGAAGAAAGGATTTCATCAGAAGGCAGGAAAGGAAAGAAGAGGAATGGAAAATGATTATAAAATCTTGTGACTGACCAGAGTCAGAGCCAGCTGGACTGTGATTGGCCATTAATTAGAAACAACCAACATGAGACCAATCCCAAAGATACACCTGTTGCATCCCACAGCAGCAGATAATTATTGTTTTCTTTTCCTCTGAGGCTTCTCAGGAGACAAATCCTGGCAAAGGGATTTTTCAGAAAATATCATGGCTACATCCCTCCCACCTCATTCCCAAGCACCTGCACATTTGTGGAAGCAGAAGAACCCAGTACAGAGGGATCTGGATTCCCCAAATTCCAGATCATGGAATGGTTTGGGTTGGAAGGGACCTTCAAGACCATCCCAGTCCTGCTCCCCTTTCCATAGGAGGCCATGTCTTCTGATTCCTGGGAGAAAGGACCAACTCCCACCTGGCTCCAGCCTCCTTCCAGGGGGTCACAGAGAGCAGGAGGGTGGGAGGGGATCCACAATTAAGGATTGAGGAATCTTTTGTGTTCAGGCTACTTCCGGCTGCCTCCCTTCCCTTCCTTCCCTTCCCTTCCCTTCCCTTCCCATCCCATCCATCCCATCCCATCCCATCCATCCCTGACTCAAACCTCACAGCCCCTTCTCATGGAAACACGTGGGATTTACCCACAAAACTTTCCCAAACCACTTATTGTTCCCAAATCTACTTCCCACCTCCCACTTCCAACACCCACAGGCTCTACCTGCACTGCAAGGACACAGAAATTCCCTGCTCCTCCAAGGAGCAGTTTTTCCTTCCTCTCCTCCAAGATTTCCCCTCCTCTGCCCAGACAGCTCCAGGCCTGCCCAGCCCCTCCCATCCCACTAATTAGGGATCTCACATAATTATGTCCCTGTAGTTTCCTCCTGCATCATCTACTCCCACCAGCATCTGAGTTTTCATGCCTGAATCTCTTGTTTATGATCCAAACCTTTTTATTACCCCTCCTCTCCTGCTGAATTAAAGTGGAATTTCCTTCCCCAGCTCCATTTCTTATCCTTTCCCACCACTCCCAAACAGGAGGTTGCAGCTCTTTACCCCTCATGGGCTGAAATCTCACCCAAGCCTTTCGTGCACCCAGATTTTTCCCAAATCCTGCCAGTTTTGCCATCCCAGGGGATCAACCCCAGCCAAACATTTGGCAAATATTTGCAGAGCCACAAAGGTGACCACAGGTCAAGGTCTGCCTGTGACCCCCTCTTGCAGAGGGTGTCTCTGTGCCAGTGGCTCCATCAGGAGAATCCCAGTGGAAGAAGAAATGCTGGAATTCACTGCTCCTCTCCTTATGTAATATTCCCCTCTCTTGCCAAATTAACTGTGCCTGCACATTTGCTTGTCCTGACATTGTCCCTTAACAAGCTTCAAGTTTTAATCAGGACAGGAGTTTTTCTTCCAGTCCTTATTTTTCCCTTCCCAATTGTTCTGGGCTTTCCCCCTGCAGCTCCCTCAGAAGTTAAATCCATGCATCCATGCAGCAAACAACCCCTAACCAGGTCAATGCACATTATCCATTAATTATTCCACAGCTCTGCTGCAGTCGGATTGATTCACTTCTCCTCCCAATTTCTGGCTCCCTATTCCCATTTTTAGGCCAGGGAAGAGCTCCCACCCTCTGGTTGCCTGGAGCAAAGCTCAGGGGCTCTGCCTTGGAGCAGGACCTCCATCCCTACCCCTCCTTTCCTCAGCAATTCCAAGGGATCTGCCTCATCCCAAGGGATCCATCAGGATGGACCAGCAGCAATTTCCTGCTTAGCCCAGTGGTTTCCTGCTGGGAAACCTGGAATCGTGGGAGGTGTCCCTGCCCACGGATGAGGGAATGAGATGGATTTAAGGTCCTTTCCAACCCAAACCATCCTGGAATTCTGTGATCTGGCATTCCCTCCCAGTAAATTCCAGATTTCTTCCTTGGAAGGGTCATCAGGCATTGGAAGAGGTGGGAATTCCCATCCCTGAGGGATTTAAATCCCTGTGGATGTGGCACTTGGGGACATGGGGCAGTGGTGGCCGTGGTAGTCCTGGGATTGGTGGGACTCTGATCTCAGAGGGCTTTTCCTGCCCCAGCAATTCCATGATTCTGTAGAATTCCACATTTTTCCATCATGAAATTTCCCACCTGGGAGACACAACGACCTTCCAAGGATTTTCCAAGATCCTCTTCTGCAACCTGGCATTTCTGCAGCTCCAGAAGAACTCCTGCTCCTGCTGCTTTTGCCCTTCCTTCTCCCTCTGCCTCCCACCTTTCCCACCTCCTTCTCCAGGATCCCAGCTCTGGGATTGGTTCCCATCCTTGTTTTCTGCTCCATCCTCACCACACCCAGCCCCAACTGCTCTCCCAAATCCCTCCAGGAAAAAGAAGAACAGTGAGAGACAAAAATCAACAAAGAGTTCACCAAAATCCTGCCAGGACACCACCTCTCCTGGATTTCCATGGTTCAGGCAGGAATTCTTTTTCTCACCCACCCCAGGGCAGCACATGGCTCAGTCATGAGCTGAAAGCACAAAAATGTGTAAATCCAGAGCAAACCACACTTAATTAGCCTCAAATACTCAGCTCTTTCCTTGTTTTTTATTTTTTTCCCTGTGCATTTTAATGCACGTTGATCCACTGGTAAATTGGAAATGTTAACCCTGGGTCAAAAAGCCCTGGGGTTCTGTGAAAATAATAAATAACAAAGCTGTGAAGTGCATAAACAGCTCCCTGCAGGTGAGGACACACCAGGGGCTGCCACTATTTACTTTGGAAACAACAGCTCCCATTTCTCTCGGAAACCTTTGGTAACCTCCCCATAATCCAATCTTTTTTTAAAAAGCAGGGGGAAAAAAATAAAAAACAGAAAAAGGCAGCAAGTCTCTCACAAAGGTCTCTTCATTTAGCAGCAAACCTGAACAATGGGTTGCAGATCCACAGAAAAAATTGGCATTTCCATCCTGAATCATCCATCGCCGGCACAGCCTGCAATCAGGGGAAATTTGGGAGAGATTTCCTGAGCTAGATATTCCATTTAAAAACGTGTTCAAACCCTCTGGAATCGTGATTGCTGGAATAAAAAGTGAATCAGTAATTGCTGGCCATTTATTTTAATGTCTTCCCTATCATATTTCTTTCCCTACTTTTCACCCTCCTTTGGAAAACCATTTAAATGTTCATTTTTTAAGGATTGAGGCAATTTTTTTAAGGAGTGAATAGCATTTCTTTTGTTGGTGGTTATCAAATGGAATTGGAAATGAGTAAAAGGAAGGAACTCATCCTGGGAAGAATCCCAGGAAAATCCTTCTCCAGGAATCAACCCCCACCTTGGGGCAAGCTGAGATCCACAGGTGGCAAATCCAGCTGCTGGTTCCATCCAAGTGGGATGAACAACCTGTGGTGGTGTCTTGGTTTGGAAAGCCAGGTGCCTGCTAAGGAGGGCAGGAACCTCCCATGAAATGGAGAATGTGAACCCCTCCCCTCCCAATTGCTATAAATTTTAAATTAAGGGGCTCTCAGGCAAAAAATTATGGGAGCAGGAAATAACAGTTCTTTATTAGGGAAGAAAATGAAAGGATAAAATAAACAATGCAGTAACTAAACCAGCACTGCCAGAGTCAGAACCCAGCCTGACACCCTGTGGGTCAGGGTGCTGGCAGCAGTCCCATTGGAATTGTGGCTCAGCCCTCCTGCAGGGTCAGGGCTGGTTCTGCTGGAGCAGGGATCCTGGACAAGGGTGCAGTCTCTGCCTCTGAAGGCCCAGGGGAAGGAGAGGCAGCTGCTGTTCCTTTGGGCAATCCAGTGCAGAAGCCGTGCTGGTGTTCCAGAATCTCCAGATTCTATCCAGGCAGGAATGCTTGGCTCCTCCCCCTGGGCTCACATCTCCCAATGGGATGCTGCAGTTCTTATCAGCCATGCAGGGACATTCAATGGCTGTTATCAGCAGGTGTCCCCTCCCATTGTGGAAGAGATAAGACAAAATGCCCACTTGACAGAAGACACCTGCCATAGAGATGGTGATAGAACACATCTTGCCTGGCAATCTGGGACAGGTGGCTCCCAGAGAAGGTTCCTGGTGTTCCAGTGGCTTGGCAGAATTCCAAGCTGTTCTGGAGAATTTATTGGATATTTTAAACACAGCTCAACACTTCAGGGCAGTTCAAGGGTCTGGAATGGTGGAATGGTGAATGTAGGTCTGGGAAAGTGGAGAATAATAAGGTGTCTCCTGCTAATCCTAAGGAAAATAATAAAAAATAACATCAAAAATAATGTGGAATGGAAAAAACGTTAAAGATCACCCAGTTCCAGCTCTGGAATCCACACCGTCCACTATCCCAGGCTGCTCCAACCTGGCCTTGGGCACTGCCAAGGGTCCAGGGGCAGCCACAGCTTCTCTGGGAATCCCATCCCAGGGCTCCCCACCCTCCCAACCAAGAATTCTTTCCCAATATCCCATCTAAACCAATTCTCCTTCCATTCCAAGTCATCCCCCCTTGTCCTGTCACCTGCCAGGCTGCAAGGGACCACAGGAGGTCACCTGGGCCACCAGCAGGGCCAGCCCAGAGCTCAGCATTCCGTGACGCTTCTGGTTGGGCTCCACCATCACCAATCTTGGGCCTCGCTTTCCTCAAGTGCCTCATTAAAACCATTTCTCTCCTCAAAATTCCCCTCTAAATCTGCTCCAAACTCCATCTCCAAAAAGGAAATTTCTCCCATTCGTTTTTTGCCCACCCAAACAACAGAATATAAAAATAAAAAGGCATCGTTCCGTGAAGCTTCAGTTCCCACAAATCTGCTTTTCCTGACAGTCCATTTTTGACCCAGGGTTAACATTTCCAATTTACCAGTGGATCAACGTGCATTAAAATGCACAGGGAAAAATAAAAAACCAAGGAAAGAGCTGAGTATTTGAGGCTAATTAAGTGTGGTTTGCTCTGGATTTACACATTTTTGTGCTTTCAGCTCATGACTGAGCCATGTGCTGCCCTGGCGTGGGTGAGAAAAAGAATTCCTGCCTGAACCATGGAAATGCAGGAGAGGTGGTGTCCTGGCAGGATTTTGGTGAACTCTTTGTTGATTTTTGTCTCTCACTGCACTCCTTTTTCCTGGAGGGATTTGGGAGAGCAGTTGGGGCTGGGTGTGGTGAGGATGGAGCAGAAAACAAGAATGGGAACCAATCCCAGAGCTGGGATCCTGGAGAAGGAGTTGGGAAAATGGGAGATCTTTATCCCCTAAATCCCTGGACAAAGCTGGAGGCTCACAGATGTCTTCTCTCAGCTCCATCTTTCCAGAGATATTTCCTGCTAAAAATCCCATTTTTTACCTTTTCCTAGCACTTCCCAAGCTCTCAGGTTATTCAAGGAGCCCGTGTCTATAATTGCTTTTTTCAGAGCAGAAAGATGGGATAAAGGAACATTTGCACTTGGAAAAGCCGAAATAAAACTTTAAAGTCCTGGGGATTTTACCAATGGCTGCTAAAAGCAGCTGCCTTTGGAAGCAATTCCTGTTCCAGGGTCAATACTGGTGGGATTTACATGAGCCCACCTTGGAATAAGGCTCAGCTCTGACCTGGATCCCAAAATTCACCCTCAAAGTGCACAGAATTCCAATGGTTTTTATATTTATTTCACTGGAATGGCCAGAGTTAAGGAAAGGGTTGTAGGGCAGGTCACAACCCTGGGGTTAAAAACAGAAGGAAAAAAATTCATGATGCAAAAAATGTTGAATTCTACAGAATCATGGAAAAGCCCTCCGAGATCAGAGTCCAACCATTCCCAGCACTGCCAAGGCCACCACTGGCCCCATGTCCCCAAGTGCCACATCCACAGGGATTTAAATCCCTCAGGGATGGGAATTCCCACCTCTTCCAATGCCTGATGACCCTTCCAAGGAAGAAACCCAGAATTTAGTGGGAGGGAATGACTTGGGGAGACTTGGGGGGAAAAGTGGAGCTCATAACCCCAGAGGAGGTTCGGGTTGGATATTGGAATTCCCTGGAATGGCTGTCCAGCCCTGGAACAAATGGAAATAAAGGACAGGAGCCAGGGAATGGCTCCCACTGCCACAGGGCAGGGGTGGATGGGAGATTGGGAATTGGGAATTCCCGCCTGGGATGGAATTCCCAGAGCAGCTGTGGATGCTCCATCCCTGGCAGTGCCCAAGGCCAGGCTGGGTGGGATTGGAACAGCCTGGAACAGTGGGAGGTGTCCCTGCCATGGAATTCCTGGAATGGGATGGGATTTAAGGGTTCCCATCCCAAACCATTCCACGATTCCTGAATCCCTTGGTGAAATATCAACAGCAAATGAAAGAAAAACCCAAAACCTCCATGAAATTTTCCATGAATTTCACCAGGAAGTTTTTACTGCCTGAATGAATCAGCTCCCTCCTGGCAGAACCTCCCGAATTTCCACATCCCCCTTAAATCCCAAATTCTGCATCCAACCCCGTCCATGCTGAGATAATTTGAATTTGTTTTGCCAACAGGGGGATTTAAGGGAAGGCCAATTGGGGCCGTGCTCCCCAGTCCTGTTGTGCCTTAAGATCCAGAATTAGCAGCCTCTAATTCTATTTTAATTACTTAAAATCATAATTAGCAAAGTCAAAGGCCTCTGAACATTACAAGGAAGAAGATTTCAGCTCAGGAGGCAGAAGAGTGACAGAATTAATAATTCACTTGTCAAAGCCATGTTGGTTTTAAATAATTTCATTATTAAAAGCAGCTTTTTGGTACAGAATAAATAATTTTTATTTTAATTTATTTATTATTTTTTACTGCATAAAGAAGGTAAATAATGGAGCAGGATGGGATTGCTGGGAACTGCTTGATTCCTGGGAATTTTGGGGCCTGTTCATATTGGAACCCCCAATAAACCAAATTGCCCAGCTTGAGTTTTAGGATAAATTTAAATTATTCCAGGCTGGAAAAAACACAGGGAAAAAGACAAAGGATTTTACAAATTGGGGTGACTTTTAATAAGAATTTTGCCTGCAAATAGAATTTTTTCCCATATTCATTTCTGTATATTTTTGTTCCCTGACTTAATAGCTTTGCTTTCAGGTTAATGGAGGAGCTCAGGGGACACAAGTTTGACATTTATAAATTTATAAACTTTATCACAAAATCTGCTTTACAATCTAAATATTTATTAACTATTAAAATATTTAAAATGTTAAAATTAAAATAAAAATACTTATCCCTAAATATTTATTCCTAAAAATTTCTAAAACCTCTTTGGTCTCACCTGATGTACACAAATTTAAATGGAGCAGGATAAATTCAAATAAAATCGCTGCTGGCTGAATTTCAGTGACTAAAACAACACAGAGCACCGGGAGTTGGGAGAAAATTCCAGAAATAAAGGGAATCATGTGGGAATCTGGGAATAATATCCCTGAAAGTATCAAAAATTCTTCCTAAAACAGCAGGATAATGAGTCCTGGAAAATTATCTGTTCCCCAACAGAGTAGCTCTGACTCCTTGTCCTATGTCCCATTAATTCCCCTTTCCTATGGATTTCAATTTTTCCTGCAGATCCTTGCTGGATTATCCTGGATATTCCTGGAAAAGAAACCTTGGCAAATCCAAGTTGGAATAAAAGAACATTTGCACATTTTGGAAAAGCCAAAATGAATAAATTTTTAAACTAAAAATGGGAGATTTGTGAGCATCAATCACAACTTCCTGAAAAATTTAAAAATCGCCTTTAAAGTCAATATTAAAATGAATAAAGAACTATATAATTTTATTTGTTAATATTTATATATTTTAATATCTATTCTATATTTTATATATAAAACTGTATATATATATATATATATATATACAATATTTATTTATTTATTTTTAAATATATATATATAGTCAATAGTCAACTAAATTTAGAATTTTTCCAAGGGATACTTTCATTTCATGCCCCAGAAATAGAGAAGTGATGATACCCAATTCCCTTTTGGGATTTCTCCTGCCTGGAAAACATTTTAGGTGAGGTTTTGTGGTTTTAAACCAACTGGAAAAGCTGCAGAATTCCCAAATCCATCAATCCTGTCCTTGTGCAATCCCCCAGTGTAGATTTTCCTAAGGGTGTGGAAGAAGCACCAAGTGTAAAGTTTATTATTTGGGTGGAAAAATTAATTCCAGGAGGAAAAAAACATCAGGCATTTGGATTTGTTGGAATTAGCATCCAAATTAACAGCGAGCAGCTCCTGGGATGAAAATCAAATCCCCAAATTTCTTTGATGTGAACTGGAGAGGACCTAAAAATTTCACATGCAGAGCTCTGAGGGTGAAAAGGGATTTTCAGGAGAGGTTTATGTCAACCAGGAAAGAAAAAACCTGGGGAAAAAACCTGCCTTTCACTCAGGCTGCTAATCCCAGCCTACATTTGGACATTTCTTCCAAATAAAGCTCCAGCCCAAAAATCCGCTGAATTCCGGTGTCAAAACCATCATTTTTTTGGAGCAAACAGCTCCGTTTTCTTTTCAGCAACTGAGAGCAAAAGCAGATTAGGAAAGGAGAAAAAGAAGTTTCTGTTCGGCTTTGAGGTTTAATATTTAAAGCTCAGACTCTGCCTGTCAAAGTTTGGATATTCGGGGTTTCTTTGGGATGAAGTTGGAATCAATGGACTTGGATTGGTATCAACTGGGAAGTCCCAGTTGGCAAAATTTGTAGGAATTGTCCTTAATGAACAAAGTGTCAGTCTTGGAAAATCCAGAAAAATTGGGAGTGGATTTCTGTGCTGGGACTCTGGGGGTGCACCAGGAGCAGAAATCCTCTGGAAAGCCAAATGTCAAATTTTGGGGAGGAATCTGGGATAACTGGAGGTGTCCTCGCCCATGGCAGGGCTGGAATGGGATGAGATTTAAGATCCTTCCCAGCCAATCCATTCTGGAATTCTGGATTATCCTGATTTATTCCCCAAAATGCCAAGCTGTGTTCCTGCACCCACACAAAAACCTGGATTTACCCACAAGTTCCTGAATGCAGCATCAAAATCAAAAACATAAAACTAAAATCACCAAAAATTATCAATTTTAAAATAGAAATATCTTGGAATAACAACTCCAGACCTTGCTGAAATGCAGGATTTTTCCAAAACAAGCCTTGATTATTCCTGCAAAATGCAGAACTCCAGCAGATTTGACAGCTCCTTTCCTTTATGGTTTTAGGAATGTAAAAATGGTAAATTTTGTATTTCCCAGCTCCAACACCCCCTTCAGCTGTGCAAACACCCCGAGATGCTCACATCAATGTTTGCAGCTTAGGTAAACTCAGAGCTCAGCCTGAAAGTCTGGTCTCAGTATTAATTTGAAGATCAACCTCACATGAGTCAAAAATCCCAACATTTTTATCTTTCCAAGGAATTCCGGGATGGTTTTTTACTAAACGTCCAATTCCAGCTTTGCCTAAATCCTCCTTTTATCCAGTTCTGCAGCTCCAGCTGATGGTGATTGGTGTTTAATTAATTAATAAAACACAGGATTGTTACAAAACTCCTGGGATTAATTGGAGAGCTCGTTAACTCAGAGCATAATGGGGTTTTGATGAGGGAGATGATTAAAATGCCATTTATTCCCTGATTGCAGCAGCACCTCCTCAGGTGTTGGCTTGTTGGACCCTCCTCATTCCAGGAAAAATGTGGAAAAGGAATCCTGGGTTGCTTAATGGAGAATGACTCCGCCATTTTTTAATTTTAATTTTGTGGTTGGTTTTTATTTTAATTTTGTGGGGTTTTGTCCCAAAAGCCCAGCCAGGCCCATGTTCCACTTAAATCCAAATTTCCTCATTGTTTCCTAATGCTTTTCCAAGCTGAGTCCTGGAATTGAGGTTGGAAAAGCTCCAAGATGGGAGTCCAACCATTCCCCAGCGCTGCCCTGTGTCCCCAAATGTCACAACCTAAATGAAGAAAAACCCATTTAATGATGAAACATTTGAGGGTTTGAGTGGATGGCAGCTCCCAGAGCCTGAGACTTTATCAGTTCCCTCTAAATATTTTAATTAACACCAAATATTACAACATTTTTTCCATCCTAAATTATATTTTTAAGCTCCCTGATTTGAGGGTGATGCAGAAAATGAAGTTGGATTTTCTGTGGCGGCACAATCCCACCATCCCCAAATTTTATTTTGAATTCTAAAATTGGCTTGGATTTAACCAGATTTAAATTCTGGAAGCATTTGGGGATTTTGGGGAAGTTTCTGTGGCATTTACCAATGCCTTCCTGTCTGAAGCTGGACAAGTTCAGGGGGTTTTGTCTCTCTCATTTCTCTCACTAGAAAAGAAGCCCAAAAAATCAACTTTTAGCCTCCAAAACCCTTTCAAGTGTTCTGCATCCACTGGATGCATTTCCTGTGTGTCTCTAACATGAAATCTTGAAAAAATCCAATCAATCTCAAGAGTTTTACCCTTTTTGCTGCTTTTTGCCAAAAAAAAGATTTTTGTGCATGCATGCAGCAACCACCAGGACTGATTCGAAAGCTTCCAAAGGTTGTCTTTGATCTCTCTTGGATCAGGCACAACCCTGGATAAAATGGGAACATTCCAAAGGTGAAAACCCAAAGCTCCACTGTCCAATTTACCAGGCTGGACTTTCTATCCAAGAAAATTCCCAATTCCCTCAGTTCCCAAGCTCCTCGATATTTTTGGGCTCCACTTGGACCAAATATTTCTCATTTTTATCACCGTGAACCACAACTCCCCCGTCTTTCCAAGGGAAAAAAAAAGGCACTTTTAAAAACCCAGTTCTCTGATATTTGGGAATGATCTCCCAGCACTGCATTCCTGCCCTTTTCCCATTTGGGATCCCAAAGGTTCATCCCCATCACCCATTCCCTGTCCCAAGAATTCCTCATTTCCAGCAGCTGTGGGAGAGGGAATTTCCCCACATTTCCTTGAGCTCCTTGAGCTCCTTGGTTACGGATTTTTCCCAAATCCTCCAAATTCCTCAGGATAAATCCAACCCTTTAAGTGGTTTTTTTTAGGGTCAGGAAGTCGTGAGTTTATTCCTGGCCAGGGTTTGTGTGTGACCAACACAAAACTTTTCTCACTTATTTCTATATTTTTAGCAGAAAAATGAATGTTTATTGCTTCAAAATTACATCATTCTCTTTAATTAATATTCCACCCTCTGTTGGTTGTTGAGTTCTTGGTTTTCCTAGTAATTAATCCATAATCAATATCCCAGCATTACAAATCCCACTTTTATGGTGGCAGCAATCACTCTCAGGTGGAAAAATAATGAGAATAAGCAGCAGAATTTTCCATTTCTTGATATTTAAATAAAATGGGCCCCTGTGTTAAAACCTGTTTGGATTTAGGAAAAGCAAAAGAAAGACCCAAACCCAAAGATTCCAAGCTTTGTTTCCATAGGAAAAATGGAACACAAAATTTCCTTTTTTCCCTAAATTCCTCATTGGCTTCTTATTGTTCTGAAGAAACCTCTTGAATTAAGATAAGAATTAAACTCTGAATTAAGATAATAATTAAAGAAATTAAAATGGATTCCAAATTCCGTAATGTTGATGCAGCCTTGGGAAAACTGAAAATCCTTGAAGGATTTCAAATCTCTTTGCAATTATCCCAAGAATTAAGAGGGTCAGGCTGGATTTATTTATTCCAGAAGATCTAAAAGCTCTTTAATCCTTTCCTAGAAAACAAGGAGCAAATGTTTAATTTTAAAAAACAACCCCAAAATGCCAGCAGGATTCTCCCATATTACCCCACAAAACAGCCATGGATATTTGAAGAATGTAGGACCTTTTTTTTTGCCACATAAATTGGGATTTTAATGCTAAAAATAAAAGGATATTTGTTGATTTTCCAAGCTCAGCTTTAGGAGGCAAAAGGCAGAATGGGAACAGCTTTTTCTTATGGCCAAGAGGTGGAGAAAGGAGTGGAGACAAAAGGAAAATAAATCAACTCTTCCCACAGAATATTTAGGAAAAGCCCAGCTTGGATGTGTAGGATGCCTTATCTGGGAATGCTCCAGGAGAAATTCCATGGGAAATCTTCCCAGGAGAAGATGGGCTGAGCTTTGGGATGCAGGGAAAGAACTGAGGCAATTTTGTGCTTTAAACTCAGCTTTACCTCCACAAAAAGCACTCATAAAAAATTCCCATATTTCCCAAACACCTGAACATTTTTTCCCCCAACATTTTCCAGGTTTTTTGGAGGCTCAGCTGAATTTATCTTTATTCTTGATGGGGCTCAGCTAAACTGAGCGTGGGCAGCTGAAAGGGGCTTTCCCTTTGCATTTCCTGGATGCAAATCTATAAATCCAGGACATTTCATGGATTAGTTTCCCAAACTGTGGCATAAACTGGCAGATATTGTTCACTGCTAAGCCTGAGTGACGCGGCTCCCATTCCCCACATCCTCCAAAATTGCTTTTATTGAAAGCAAGACAGATTTTGCCATCTCAGCTGAAATTTTTTAGCATTCAGAGTAAAAGCTCCGGGTTTTTAACAGCTTCAATTGTGCTGCAAAATATATTTGGGGTGAGGGAAGGGAAACAGGGCTGGTTTTGAGTAGTAAAATCATGGAATTATGGAATGGGTTGGGTTGGGAGGGAGATTAAAGCTCATCCCATTCCACCCCTGCCATGGCAGGGACACCTTCCACCATCCCAGGTGGCTCCAAGCACATCCAACCTGGCCTTGGACATTCCAGGGATCCAGGGGCAGCCACAGCTGCTCTGGGCAACTTTATTTTCTATAAAAATTGAAAAAAAAAATCCAAGTAAAAAATATCTTCAGGAATATCTATTTTTAGTTATTCTTCTTGCATAATTGTCTGGCTCCTTGGCTTAAACTTTTCCCAGATATTTCCATTCCAAGGATGGATCAATATTTTCATTACCATTTTTTATTATCATTTTTTAATTTTTAGATTTATATTTGATATCATATTTTATTTGGATTTATCTGCTCCCAGCTGAGGCTGTCAAGGCCGGCTGTCCTGCAGAGATCCAGAATTTCCTCTGGTTCCCTTCAAAATTGTTTAAACAATTTCAGGTCACAGCAAAAAAAAATAACAACAATAAACTTTATTTTCCAGACCTCCTGCCTTTTGGAATAATCCATGGCAGATCCAGGAGATGCAAAATTATTTGGGGAAAAATTCAACCAGAATTAAAGGAACAAGAAGAAATGCCAGTGGTTACTCTGGCGTTCGAATAATTTTTATTTTCAGTGCTGATCAAGCCTTAAATTAATTTTCTTTTTAAAAACTCCTGGAAAAATGCACTACAGGTTCCAAGCACACCTGTCAGTGTGGCCCTGTGATAGATCCCATTTTTATTTCCAATTAATTTTCCCTGCAGTAACATCGTTAATTTGTTTATAAACCATTCTCTGTGCTTGTTTCCTATCAGCACTCCCATAAATGTCAAGCCTTTTGTTAAAATGTCGTGAGTTATAGATAAACACAACTTTACATTCTGAGATTGGGGAAATAATGAAAAATGAGTGGTTTATGGGATGGAAACCTTGTAAACATCAGCGTGGATTTATTGCTGGAATGTTTCAGGGGAGAAGGAAACCAAGTCCGTGCAATCTTTAATTTAAGGAGTATTTTTATGGCGTTTTTCTGCTAATTCCTAAAGCTGTTTGTAGAATATAAAAATTTAGATCTTACAGGGAAACCTTTATGGCATCAGTGATAAAATATTCTCATGTGGGCCTTGAATCCATTGGATTTAGCAAAGCTTGGTCCTTATGAGCAGAGTAATTACGATTATCATGGAATTAAAATGTAAAATTCTCCAGTTTCATGAACAGCAAAGAATTCCGAGGCGTTCCACCCCTGGGAAAAACACCAAAGCTCAAACAGCACCAACAGCCTCAGCAGTTTGGGGTGTCCTGATCTCCAAAGGAGTTTCCAAACTGGAGTCCCAGCTGGAGTTTCTCTCCAGGAGCAGGAATGGGCTCCTCACCCCTTGGAGAACCTGGAATATCCATGGGGAGGTTCCACCCCAGCTCCTTCTGCCTCTGAAACGGTGGCTCTGGGTGATTTTCCTTGGTTTCTTTGAGAGCCAAGACTTGGAATCCTGGAATGTCCTGAGTTGGAGAGGATCCAGAGGGATCATCCCAGCTCCTGGCCAGACACCCCAACAATCCCATCCCCTTCCTGGCCTTTCCTGCCCATCCTGGCCTTTTCCTGCCCTGCCTGAATTTTCCTGTCCTACCTGAACTTTCTTGTCTTTCCTGAATTTTCCTGCCCTTCCTGAATCTTCCTGCCCTTCCTGAACTTTTCCTGCCCTGTCCCTACCTTTTCCTAACTTTCTTGGTCTTTCCCCTGAATTTTCCTGCCTGCCCCTGTCCTGAACTTTCCTGCCCTTCCTGATTTTTCTTGCCCTTCCTGAACTTTCCTGTCTTTCCTGAATTTTCCTGCCCTTCCTGAATCTTCCTGACCTTTTCCTCCCTTTCCTGGTCTTTTCCTGCCCTTCCTGACCTTTTCCTCCCTTTCCTGAACTTTCCTCCTCTTCCTGAATTTTTCCTTCCCTTCCTGACCTTTTCCTCCCTTTCCTGGCCTTTTCCTGCCCTGCCTGAATTTTCCTCCCCTTCCTGAATTTTCCTGCCCTTCCTGGTCTTTTCCTCCCCTTCCTGAACTTTCCTGCCCTTCCTGGTCTTTTCCTGCCCTGCCTGAATTTTTGTTATCCTTCCTGGTCTTTTCCTCCCCTGCCTGAAATTTCCTGCCCTTCCCTGAACTTTCCTGTCTTCCTGAATTTTCCTGCCTTTCCTGAATGTCCTTCCTTTTCCTGCCCTTCCTGAATTTTCCTGTCCTACCTGAACTTTCCTGCCCTTCCTGATTTTTCTTGCCCTTCCTGAACTTTCCTGTCTTTCCTGAATTTTCCTGCCCTTCCTGAATCTTCCTTTTCCTCCTGACCTTTTTTTCCTCCCCTTCCTTTTTCCTGAATTTTCCTGCCCTTCCTGACCTTTTCCTCCCCTTCCTGAATTTTTCCTGCCCTTCCTGAATTTTCTTGCCCTTCCTGGTCTTTTTCCTGCCCTTCCTGAATTTTCCTGCCCTTTCTGAATTTTCCTGCCCTGCCTGAATTTTTCCTGCCCTTCCTGGTTTTTTCCTGCCTTCCTGAATTTTCCTGCCTTTTCTGAATTTTCCTGCCTTCCCTGAATTTTCCTGCCCTTCCCCATCCTTGTTGTCCCAGCAGTTTTCCTCACAGCTGGCTCTGCCTCGTTTATTTTCCTTTGTTGATCTTTTTTTGGGGAATAATTTCCCAGAGAAATTCCCATGATTCCAGGAAAAATCAAAGATTCATCACTAAAACACTGCTGAGGAGAGAAATCCAGAGGTTTGGAAAAGGGGGAGCCAGGATTTGGGTGCTCAAGGCCTCCCTCTTTTCCACAGCCAGGTCGGGAGAGCCGGGAATATTCTGGATTTTCTTGGCAAGCAGGGAGCACATCAGAGAGACTGGAGTCCCTGTTCTTTAATTAATGGCTTATTTATTAAATTCAATTATTCCTCAGTCTTCTTTTTAGCTTTAATTAGCATAACGAGGCCTTTCCCCATTTAACTGAATTCCTAAAAATTCAGGAAAATTCCTCCCTAAATGGAATTAAATCTTCTGGTGATCACCAGAAGATTCTGTTGGCTCCAGGATTCTCCCAAATCCCCAATTATATTGCTCTACACCTAAATAAATTTGAACTTGATTTTTCTCCGTAAATGTAGGATAATCCTGATTTTCTTTCCACATTTACTTTAGGTTCAGCAGAATTGATGGCATTTTTTTCCTCCTGGGTTTATCCAGCAGATTCCTGTGGGAAAAGGGAGGCAATAAATTTAAATCTAAGGTTTCTTTTTGGTGGATATTTACCAAGGAGTCACTTTGGGGTGAAACTGGAGCTATTTTGAGGTCAAATTCATCAGGGAGATCGGGCTGAAATCAGCCAAGGAAATTTTTTTCTGTGTCCAAACAATTTATTTAAATTTAATTTCATTTTTTTAGGTGAAATACATTTAAGTAAATGGGCTTTAAGTAAAGGAAGAGAAAGGAAAATAAGATTAATATTAGGAAAAAATACCTTTAAATGGTGGCTGTAGGAAAACAGGAGCTCAGTGGCAGTTTTGGGATGAAAATTCCTTCATTTCCAACACAGACAGCAACCATGGGCTCTCCCTCTGATAAGATCTGATGGAAAAAATAGGAAAAAATTAAATCCAGTGGTTTCCAAATTGTTTTTTTTTCAGAATTCCTGGAATTTCTTCTGTGCAGACAAAATTCCTGAGGCTCTCCCAGCTTAATTAACTTAGAGCTGTCACTTTTTGATATTCCAAGAAATCCAGCCTAGAATTTGTCCCTAAGGATGATCCAGTCCTGGAATTAAATTGGAATATGGGGCATTTTTCCTGCAAACAGCTGAAATTTGGATTAATTACTCCATACAAATTCTCTCCTTCCGGGTTTCCAGGAGAAAATTGATGTCCCAGGCACGGTGGGATGCACCCAGAGACCTCCTGGAAGCTCTGAGGGACCAGTTGGCCCAGTTGGCCCAGTTCCAGCAGAATTCCAGAGTTTTTTCCAGGCTTTGTGCCCCAAAGTCAACAGGAACAGCAGAGACTGCAGAAAGTGCAGGGAAAAAAAAATCAAAATTCCCATTAAACAGAAATCCAAGATTTCCAGGGAAGTCTCTCAGCAGCAGAAAAGGAGTAAAGCAGGACCTGCTCCCCTTAATTCCCCTTTTAATCTTCCCAGTGGAGAAAAAAGCAGGGGAAAAGCGGAAAAATGTGATGGAAAGGAGGAATTATTGCCTTTGTCATTCCCCTGCTCTCTCCCTGACAGGGATAAGGGAATTTTTTAACACCTTCCTTTTGTTCTGGTGCCAAAATCCAGCCCGGGGCGAGCAGGACAAGGGGGAAAAAAAAGGAGCAAAAAGCCAAAGAAACCAGAAACATCCTCACTTTTCAAAGGGAAACAATGCAAGGGAAGATAATTCCCAGTTTATCTCTGGCGTTCCCATTCCCAGCTTTACAAAGGAGATCAAAACAAGCCCAACATCGAATGTTTTGCTCAGCAAGGCCTGAAAAAGGGAAAAATTTCCAGGGTTTCGGAGGATTCGGGTGTTGAAGAAAGGCTGGCATGAAAACTCCTCACTAAATTTGATTTATTCCTTTATTCCAGCTGAGGACAGCTCTAGAATTTCATCCTGGAATTTGGACCAAGGCATCAAACCACAGGGAAAAGAGGTGGAGCAGCAAACCTGGGGGGGGGAAAAAAGGGATTTTTAGGGATGCTCTGTCATTATCCACAAAGCAGGGTCAGCATGGAAAACTCCAGGGATTTTTTTTCCCATTTGTGGGGTCAGGTGGCTGAACTTGGGAGGTTTGGACACACACGGAGACACTGGGGTTGGATAATTCTGGGATAGAACCTGCCAAGGAGGAAATTTCCAGCAGGAAACAAAGCTTTGTGCAAAAAGGGACCCCAAAATCAGCTTTTTCTCCCCATGATTTGTAGTCTGGCCTCACCTAAAACACAGCAGGCAGTGAGGGTTTGCAGGATTCCTCGATACATAAAAAAAAGCAGCAGTTTTAATTAAAAATGTGCTTTGAGCACATTATTTTAACAGATTGGCTCGAAGCGCAGGGGGTTGCTGAGAAATACAAGCTCCCCTTCCACTGGCAGGAAATAAATGGATTTTATTTGTTCTCCTCTTAAACAAAACATAATTAAAGAGCTGCAATGTTCCCAGTCAAGGCAACAACCCCAGCATTCAATTAAAACCTGATCTCCTTTATTACATTACAATCCAGTCTCAGCTTTTTCGGGCCCTGACGCTGACAGTTCACACATCAGAGATATCTGAAAGGTGCTTTGCTTTTGTAAATTCCAATTTCTCCTCCTTGAGCCGTAATTTGATCGTTGTGTGGTGTCACCTCCATCAGCGATCAGTGACCTGAGCCCATCAGGAGCTCCACCACCTTGGGATGACACTTCCATTCTGGAGAGCCCCACAAACATTTCCTGCAGACCTTTGCCATTTGCTGGGAGTTGGGTTTTCATTTTTTTCATGCAATTCAGTTTGAAGAGCAGCCAGGCCTTGGGGACATTAATGGGGTTTTTTTGGCTTTTATTGCATTAAGGCTTTTATGCATCTCTGCAAGTGCCCCAGAGGGGTTTTACACACTGAGGGGTTTTTTTTTCCCTGGATGAGTTTCCAGGGATGAAGGATGCTCTGATGATGATAGAGGTGACGTGGATTTATTTCATTTAATGCCTCCTGAGTGCAAGGCACACACACACCCCTGACTCTGCCGTGTCCAGAGCCTGGATGAGCTTTCAAACCAAAATCATGGAATCATGGAATGGTTTGGGGTGGGAGGAGCTCAAAGCTCTTCCCATTCCACCCCAAAATGGGCAGCAACACCTTCCACCATTGAGACATAAACTTTAAGGAATTCAGAGATTTTAGAGGAGCTGAGATTTTAGTCAGAGATAACTTTATTGGAGTTAATTAAAATAAATGGGTCGGCCTTGATGAAGTTAAGAGTTAGTAGTTAACTAATAACTGATTGCTTGTCAGCACAATGTTTGGTGAGCTGGGTTTATAAGGAAGAATATGGAAACTGATAAATGGATTTTGGGAACATAAGACACTTGTGGCGTCCTCTGTTCTGAAACCAATTGGAGACAGGAATGGGAGTCCTACCAAGGGTTCATTTGTCAGATTTGCATTGAAAAGGCAGAAAGGTCAGAACGAGGAAGACTTCATTTACTTCTTCATTTTGGGACCCTCCCCATGAAAGGGACCACCCACCCATTTCAAGGAACAAACTGAGCATGCTTAATGGCTTTTGAACTAATTACCATGCTTAATGGCTTTTGAACCAATTACCATACGGAGCAGGGAATGGGATGTACCAAAGTGATGAATGTGTGTTTGTATTTTGGGTATTCAATACTCTTATACACTTACAGATACTTTTATATACTCTTATACACTTATAGATAAAAGGGCTCTGTGATCACCTGTAAATTGTGGTGTGTATTTGGGAGTTATCCCACAATAAACACACACTTTCTAACTTTAAACTGTTAGAGAGGTTTTGGATATCAGTACTAGATCAATATCCATATTGTGAATGGGATGTACCAAAGTTATGAATATCCATTTGTATTTTGGGTATTCAATACTTGCACAGATAAAAGGGCTCTGTGATCACCTGTAAATTGAGCTGTGTATTTGGGAGCTATCACAATAAACACACACTTTCTAACTCTAAACTGTTAGAGAATTTTGTCCCTCACACTTGGATATCAGCACTGGATCAATATCTGTATTTTTAATAAATCACCATCCCAGGCTGCTCCAGCCTGACCTTGGACACTTCCAGGGATGAGGGAGCCACAACCTCCCGAGCAGAAGCCGGGTCTGCCTGGATTTCTGTAGGAATGTGGTTTTTGTTGATGGACTGACAATACTATTTTTTGGGTTTTTTTCAAAGGAAAAGAGCTTAGCAGTTTGGTCTTTTTAATTTAGTGAAAAGATACTTTATAGGACTGAGAGGACTTCATTTTAAACTCAAGGATAGCTAATTGGACAAGAGCTAAAAAGTTTTGTTTGAGCAATTTACTAGAAAAAAAGAAAACAAAGAAAGTTGGTTTTGTGAGGTGTTTTACTAAGAGCAAGAACTTTTTGCACTTGGCTTGGTTGTTTTTTTTTTCTTGTAAGGAGTTTTGTTATTTTGCTTTTTATGAAAACATTAAAACTTTTTTGGTTTTAACACTATTACAGAAACTATCTTGCTAATTTTATGCCATCTAAAGTAGCTGAGCTATTTTAAGTATGAAATAAATTTCTAAAGCTGATGAGACCTGGCTCAGAAAAAAACCCCTATTGATTTCTGGAGCTGTTTCCATGGAACAGGGAAGTGGAAGTTCCCAGGATGTTTTCTTTGGAGCTGCTGCCTCACCTCACCCAGAACCCTCCCAAAATTCCCAAATTTCCCCAGTTTTGTTGCTCCAATGTGTGGGACACGAGTGATGGATTTGTCTCCAGACTCCCTGCAGATTTCAACTCAAAATCCACGTCCTGGGCTCGGTGGATCCTGCCAGAGGAGAATTCCTGGCATCCACGATCTGTTAAATCCATCCCAACACCAGCCACTCCTCCCTTTTCATTTTCCCCTCTGTGGGCTGAGAGAATCCTGCTGTAAATTGAATTAATGCCTGGTTTGCCTTTGAAACAGCAAAACCAAAATAAATCATTTAGTCCAGGCAGCGTGGAGAAAAAAAATAAAACAGGATAACAGGGAGAAATGGGAGTCAGCTCTAATATTCCTTACAAAAAGAGGTGTTCCCTTCAGCTGCCAACTGTGAAAATGTGTCCTGGATTTAATCCCAAGGAAATTAAAACTTTTGTTCCCAGTCAAAACGTTGTGTTAAAGATATAAAAAAGTTGGTGCTGTTCAGGCAATGTCCCATTCACCCTTCAATTCCAGGATTTGGGAAGACAGGAATATTGCTGTGCACTGGGCTGGAGAGAGCCTGGATGAGCTCAGTCAATTAAGTCATGATTAATTTATGTTAGATCTCCTTCTCCTGAGCCCAGGAAAACAAAGGCTTTACTTAACTGGCAGCATTTCGTTTAATAAACGTAAAGTTTTTAAAGATGACTTCGGGAGGGGGGGAACCCCCGCTGGCAAAATCGATGGGCAGCAAATTCCCGCTGAAATTCCTGCTGAAATTCCCGCTGAAATTCCTGCTGAAATTCCTGCTGAAATTCCTGCTGAAATTCCTGCTGAAATTCCTGCTGAAATTCCTGCTTCATTTGTGTCAGCCCGAGCTAAAACAACTGCGGAGACTGGAACAGAGGGGATGCTCCTTCCAAATGGAGATCCAGATCCTTGATTAGTGCTGGGAATTTGGGGCAAATCCTAAATCCAGGAGACTCTAGCACTTCCTTCCTTTTTTCCCTGTCACAACTTTCCCATTGTCTTGATTTGGGACAAATCCCAAATGCAGGAAGTTCTGGCACTTCCTCCTTTTTATCCTGTCACAATTTCCCCATTTTCTTGATTTGGGAAGGGAATTTGGGACAAATCCCAAGTGCAGGAAGTTCTGACACTTCCTTCCTTTTTTCCCTGTCACAATTTTCCTGTTGTCCTGATTTGGGTTCAGAATTTGAGACAAATCCCAAATCCAAGAAACTCTGACACTTCTTCCTTTTTTCCCTGTCGCAACTTTCCCATTGTCCTGATTTGAAAAATGAGGTTCAGGATAAGAATAAAAGAAGGACAACACAGGGAGCAATCTTGCCTTTGGACAAGGGCTGGAAAAAGAAGGGATTCATGGAAAATTCTGGAAGAGGAGAAAGTGCAGGAGAGAAAAATCCATTTACATAAAGCAGGGTTAAATCCACTTCTGCAGAGAAGCAAAAATCCGCCCCAAAACCTCATCAAACGGAGCCTGTTTTCCCCATTCCCTGGAGGTGCATCCAGGGGTTTGCAAGGCTTTGATATTCCCCGAATGTGCCCAATTCCAGGGAATTAAATGCAGGAACATTTCCTTTGCAGTCTGGGATCAAACGCAGGAATGACATTCCTGTGGATTATCCCAAATTTCCATCACAACCATTTGCTTCTTAGGAAGAAATTGAAAAATTGGGTTGTGGCTGCAGCTGACAAAACCAGGAAATTCCATCTCCTGCCAAAAAGAGAAACAAATCCTTGATTAGGAATTTGAAATTTGGGGCAAATCCCAAACACAGGAAGTTCTGGCACTTCCTTCCTTTTTTCCTTGTCACAATTTTCCTGTTGTCTTGGTTTGAGCAGGGAATCTGGGATAAATCCTAAATGCAGGAAGTTCTGGCACTTCTTCCTTTTTATCCTGTCACAATTTTCCCATTGTCTTGATTTTAGGACAAACCCAAATCCAGGAAGTTCTGGCACTTCCTTCCTTTTTTCCCTGTCACAACTTTCCCATTGTCTTGATTTGGGACAAATCCCAAATGCAGGAAGTTCTGGCACTTCCTTCCTTTTTTCCCTGTCACAGTTTTCCTGTTGTTTTGATTTGGGCAGGAAATTTGGGACAAATCCCAAATCCAGGAAGTTCTGGCACTTCCTCCTTTTTATCCTGTCACAATTTTCCCCTTTTCTCTATTTGGGCAGAGAATTTGGGACAAATCCCAAACCCAGGAAGTTCTGGCACTTCCTTCCTTTTTTCCCTGTCACAACTTTCCCATTGTCTTGATTGGGGACAAATCCCAAATGCAGGAAGTTCTGGCACTTCCTCCTTTTTATCCTGTCACAATTTTCCTATTTTCTTGATTTGGCCAGGGAATTTGGGACAAATTCCAAGTGCAGGAAATTCTGACACTTCCTTCCTTTTTTCCCTGTCACTATTTTCCCGTTGTGCCACCCCTGTCCTGATCTGGGTTCAGAATTTGGGACAAATCCCAAATCCAGGGAATTCTGTCACTTCTTCCTTTTTTCCCTGTCACAATTTTCCCATTGTGCCACTCCTGTCCCTATTTGGGCTAAGAATTTGGGACAAATCCCAAATGCAGGAAGTTCTGGCACTTCCTCCTTTTTAACCTGTCACAGTTTTCCCATTTTCTCTATTTGGGCAGACAATTTGGGACAAATCCCAAATCCAGGAAGTTCTGGCACTTCCTTCCTTTTTTCCTTGCCACAATTTTCCCGTTGTGCCACTCCTGTCCTGATTTGGGCAGACAATTTGGGACAAATCCTAAATCCAGGAGAATCTGGCACTTCCTTTTTCCCTGTCACAACTTTCCCATTGTCTTGATTTGGGACAAATCCCAAATGCAGGAAGTTCTGAAACTTCCTTCCTTTTTTCCCTGTCACAATTTTCCTGTTGTCCTAATTTGGGCTCAGAATTTGGGACAAATCCTAAATCCAGGAAACTCTGGAACTTCCTTTCTTTTTTCCCTGTCACAATTTTCCTGTTGTCCTGATCTGGGTTCAGAATTTGGGACAAATCCCAAATCCAGGAGACTCTGGCACTTCCTTCCTTTTTTCCTGGTCGCAACTTTCCCATTGTCCCGATTTGAAAAATGAGGCTCAGGATAAGAATAAATGAAGGACGACACAGGGAGAAATCTTGCCTTTCGACAAGGGCTGGAAAAAGAAGGGATTCATGGAAAATTCTGGAAGAGGAGAAAGTGCAGGAGAGAAAAATCCATTTACATAAAGCAGGGTTAAATCCAGTTCTGCAGAGAAGCAAAAATCCGCCCCAAAACCTCATCAAACGGAGCCCACAAATGAAATTGCTTCTTCCCACCCCTCCCTGGAGGTGCATCCAGGGGTTTGCAACGCTTTGATATTCCCAAAATGTGCCCAATTGCCAGGGAATTAAATGCAGGAACATTTCCTTTGCAGTCTGGGATCAAACACGAATGACATTCCTGTGATTATCCCAAATTTCCATCACAACCATTTGCAGAGAGGAGAAGGCCAAAATAGGAAGAAATTGCTAAAAATTGGGTTGTGGCTGCAGCTGACAAAACCACGGGGCTGAAATTCCATCTCCTGCCAGCAGAAAGTCAAACAAATCCTCTGGAAGTTTCCATCCCAATTGGAATAACGAACTGGATCCCAGCTTTCCAGGGAGATGAAACGCTCCAGGCTCAGCTTGGGGCTGTCCTGACCCCTCTGCTTGTGATGGGGGCAGAACATTTCCTGCAGGCCAGCGTTGTTCAGGGCTCATTTCTGTTCTGCTTTCAGGCCCGGCTTTATCATTTCGACTTTTCCATCGTGCCCGGCGTCCCTGAAGAGTTCGAACAACAAACTGGAGTGAGAGCTCCTGATGATGCCCCCAGGCACTGGAATAGTAAAAAATAAACTGGGAAAAGCTTCCAGCAGGAACTGCCAGCCCAGGAATATTCACTCGGCTCCATTCCATGTGGGGCTGGTGTTCCCTGGAAAAATGAGCCCTGAAAATTCAGATTTTCATTCACTGCCAATTCAGATTTTCATTCACTGCACAACACTACAGAGAGGAATCATCCGCACGAGGAGCAGGTCTAAAGAAAAGCAATTAATTATTGCTGTTGTAATTAATAACAGGGATGTCAGAGCTGTGCTAACGAGCTCTTTGGGTGGCACAAGAAATAAATAATAGCAAGAAATAGAATTAAATAGGAGAACTGTTATAAATAATGGGAGAACTGAGGGCAGTTACAGCAGGAGAAGTGAAATCTGGCTGCATTACTGATTGAAAGTCAGAAATCATCGTCTCCCGTATCCCTGTGCCATGCTGGAATTGCAGGTGGGAGCTCAGCCCCATCCAGCTGCTCACTGACTCCGTCCTGGCGGGATTTGGGAAGAGCTGGGAAGGGAAAAGTGACCAAAATCGTGGTTTGAGGTAAAGATGTTTTAATAGGGAAAGGAAAAGCCAGAGAAGGATTCCATTCCCCTTTCCCAGGCTGGCAGGAGCTCAGCCACCCCCAGGGTGGCACAAGTGACAAAAATCACTCCAAACTCCTCCCAAATCCTCCTTTTCCCTCATTTTTGGGCTGAGCACCACGCCCTGGGCTCTGGGACACCCTTTGGGATCACCCAGTTCCTCCTGTCCCTTCCTGGTGGGATGAGGAGCAGGGATGAGGCCCAAAATGTCCTGGAATTATCAACTTTATTCTTGGTTTTGCTAATTTTTTCTCTTATTTTCTTCTTTTCCCTCTTTTTTCCTCATTTTTTCTTCCTTTATTCTCCTTTTTACTCCTTTTTTCTCTTATTTTCTGCTTTTCCCTCTTTTTTTCTCTTTTTGTCTTCCTTTATTCTCCTTTTTCCTCTTTTTTTCTATCATTTTCTCCTTTTTCCCTCTTTTTTCTCCTTTTTTCTTCCTTTATTCTTTTTTATTCCTTTTTCTCTTATTTTCTCCTTTTTTCCCCTTTTTTCCTCCTTTTTACTCCTTTTCCTTCCTTTTTTCTCCTCTTTGCTCCTTTTCTTCCTTTCTTTTCCATTTTCCTTCCTCTATTCTCCCTTCTGCTCATTTCCCTTCCTTTTTTTCTCCTCTTTTCTCTCCTTTTTCCTCCATTTTTCCTCCTTTTTTCCTCCTTCCCCCCTTTTCCCCCCTTTTTCCCCTTTTTTCTCCTTTTTACTCCTTTTCCTCCCCTTTTCTCCTCTTGGCTCCTTTCTTCACCATTTTCCTTCCTCTGTTCTCCTTTCTGCTCATTTTCCTTCCTTTTTCTCCTCTTTTCTCTCCTTTTCCCTCCATTTTTCTTCCTTTTTCCTCCTTTTCCCCCCTTTTTCCTCTTTTTCTCCTCTTCTCTTTCCTTGTCCTGCTGCTCCTTGGAATTCCATCATTTTTCCCTCCCTGCATTAGGCATTATTTCATTAAACCTTTGTGTAAATGAGCTTTTCCACCTTCACAGGCAGAGCTTTTCTCTCCCCTCCCTAAATTAAAAAGAAACAATTGATGGCAAACGAGGAGAGGCAAATTGGGAACTTCTCCTTTCCCATTCTCTTCATCAGGATCAGAATTCCAGCCTGGGAAAGGTGCAGTTGGGATCAGGGTTAATTAAAGGTTAATTAAAACCCCAAGCAGCAGAACCCTCTGGATAATTCTCCAGCTGCTTTTTGCCTCTAAAAACTCCAATTTTACCCAGCCAAAAAGGACATTTTAGTGTTTATTTCACACAGGATTTGCTGCATCGCTGCCTCCTTTCCCATCCACATTTCCCTGGATTTTTATCAATTCCTCACGCTGCTTTTTGGGGTTTTCCCCCTTTTTTTTGGATTTTCTGAGCTGGAGCGCTGCAGGGCCCTTATGACCACGGGCTTCCAAGTGAGAATCCCAGAATTTTGGGATCCCAAAGCCCTTCCCCACTATCAGCCCCACATTTCCCTGCTCCAAACCTCTCTTTCCCCCCTCTGGACACAACAAATCCCAGCCAATCTGGTTGGGAAGAGTCCCTCACTCCTCCTCTGCACAAATATTTGGGTTTATTTTGCTTTACTGGGTTTTTTTTTTCCTTTTTTCATGCCTTTTCTTCCTTTTCCCTCCTTCTTCCCTTGTTTTATTCTTATTTTTTTCTTGTTTTCTTCTATTCTTCTCCTATTTTTTCTCCTTTCTTCTCCGTCACTCTCATTTTTTCCTCTTTTTTCCCTCCACTCCATTTCTCCTTTTTTCTCCTTTTCCTCATTTTTTTCTCCATTTCTTCCTTTTTCCTCCTTTTTTCCTCTCCTTTTTTCCTCTCCTTTTTTCTTTTCCTCCCTTTTTTCTCATTTTTCCTCCTTTATTTTATTTCTCCATTTTCATCTTTTCTTTCTCTTTTTGTTCTGCTTCCTCCTCCTTTTTCCTTCATTCTCCTTTTTGCTCCTTTCCCATCCTTTTTTCTCCTCTTTGCTCCTTTTTCCTCCTTTTTTTTTTTTCATTTTTCCACCTTTTTCATCCTTTTCTCTCATTTTTCCTCCTTCCATCCTTTCATTACAAGCTGCTCTGGCATCTTAAATTAACTGAGGTTTTCTTCATTAAGAGCTCAGTTGCATCCATGGATATCAAAACCTCCCCCTTGCTCCATTCTTGTCAGGATTGTTTGTTTCATTCCAAAGGAAATGTCCATAATGGGCGATATTCCCATAAATTATAAATTTATGGGAAATAAATTTATATCAATTAGCAGATCTCACACTAACAACATGTTACAGTTGGGCACAAATGAGCAGATTTCTGTCCACAAAGCCTCTATTCATCCTCAAGTTTAATTATAACAATTTATTATAATTATGATAATTTATTTATTATAACTTTCAGGGCTTTTTCTTGGTAAATGCCCCAAAAAAGATTGAATTATCTTAAAATCCAATCCTGGCTTCCAGATGTGACAAACCCAAAGGTTATTTATCAGCTAATGGGGGATCTTATCTTTTGATATCATCCAAATCCCTCCTCAGTCCTGAACTTTAATTCACTTTCCTCATTTCTTTTCTTTCAGCAATGCTTTGCTAATTCCAGATGCTGGGAATTCTCTCTCCTCACAATAACTTCCCTCTGATTCATCCCTTTCTATCTGATTTACTGAATAACTTCCCTCTGATTTATCCCTTTTTATCTGATTTACCCCTTTTTATCTGATTTACCGAATAATTTCCCTCTGATTTATTCCTTTTTATCTGATTTACTGAATAATTTCCCTCAGATTATCCCTTTTTTGACATGGCATTGCCAAGAAAACAATGGATCCCTTGGGATATCAAGGGTTGAGGGCTCTGCAATGCTCCCCTCCAATTCCAAAACCTCTCCTTGATGATTCCTTGATGATTCCTTGATCCCATTTTACTGTGGTCGCTTCCAAAATCCCAACTTCCCTTCATGCCTCATTTCCCTACAGGTTGTGAAAAGAAACACGGTTCCAGCTTTAACATCCTGGTCAGGACTCCTGGATTTCTATTCCAATATTCCAATTCTCCCAAGAATTCTGGGTGTGCCTTAAATATTTGGATCTGATTGAGAGCCCACACAGGATCTGGGAGGTTCAGCACCTCAAAAATCCCAACCTCCCTTTGTGACTCATTTCCCTACAGGTCATGGCAAGAAACACAGTTCCAGGTTTAACATCCTGGTCAGGACTCCTGGATTTTTCTTCTCAGCTCTCCCAGGAATTCTGGGCGTGCTCTAAATATTTGGATCTGATTGAGAGCCCACACGGGGTCTGGGAAGTTCAGCACCTCGGAAAATCCCAACTTCCCTTCGTGCCTCAGAGAATCCCCTGAACGAGGGCGTTGTGCTGCTACACGTGAACATGGAGAGCTTTTTCCAGGCTTCCAAAGCTCCAAGATCATTTTCCAAAGGAAAATAAAAAGTGGGATAGAAGTGGAAATCACTGCTAAGGGCACAGTAATGTTTAAACACCATTAAAAATATATTAAACCAGTAGTAACCAGTAGTAACTCAATTTAATTTGAATTTTTCCTCACTCACAGACCCAGGCAAGTGTCCCTGGATCCCTGGAAGTATCCAAGGCCTAGTTGGGTGGAGAAATCTGGGATCATGGAAGTTATCCCTGAGCATGGCAAGATGGAATTGCGATGATCTTTTAGGTCCCTTTCAACCCAAACCATGACTCTCTGAAGTGCTTTATAATCACAAGTGGTTATCCAAGCAAGGATGGGAATTGTGGACACAATTCCTGCGGGATGCCAGTGATGGTGACTCACTGTGACACAGCCAGAAAGGCAGCGCCAGCAGCTCCCAAATTTGGCTTTTCTTGAGGCAGAAATGATTCAGATTTTTGACGTCACTACCAGAGACAGAGCTGGAAATGTGCTGTGGGAGGGGATCTGAGCGTGAGTCACCCTTTTCCCTTTCTTCCAGAGGTGTTTGATCCGCGTTCTCCCCCTGACTGTGCCGTGTTTCCATGAGAATTCCTCAGGAGGACGCGGAAATTCTCTTTTCCCTTTCTTCCAGAGGTTCTCCCAATGACTGTGCCGTGTTTCCATGAGAATTCCTCAGGAGGACACGGAAATTCTCTTTTCCCTTTCTTCCAGAGGTTCTCCCAATGACTGTGCCGTGTTTCCATGAGAATTCCTCAGGAAGACGCGGAAATTCTCTTCCCCAAAGACCCAACGCGCTGCCCATGACTGGAAATGGCACGAGCAGGAAACCTGGTGGCACCGGAATTTTTTTTATTTCTTCACAAAGAACATTTGGAAAATGGAAAATAGGCTGATAATTCAGCTAAAAAATAAATAAATAAATAAATAAATAAATAAATAAATAAAAAATAAATACTTTCTCTTTCAGCATGGAATTATGGAATCATTAAGGTTGGAAAAGATCTCCAAGGTCAAAACCAAAAAGATCTCTGAGGTCTCCAAGATCAAATCAAATCTTTTACCAACACCCCCATGCCCATTAAAAGATATCTTGAAGTGCCACATCCATTCATTTTTTTAATACTTCAAGGCAGCTTCTCCCAAAATTTTGTACTTTCATAGTTCCCTGTGTTTAATGACTTTGTAGGACTCAAAATCAGAAATGAAAATCAAAATCAATAATCAAAATAAGAATAAAAATCAATAATCAAAAAATAAAGATAAAAAATAAAATTAAAATAAATTCAAAAATCAAAATATAATTAAAACCTCAACATCTGTGGTTCTTGTTCTGGACACCACCACACAACAAAAAATGGGAATGGCTTTGGATTTTTGGCACTGTGGGGTTTAATGACACAGGTGGGAAATCAGGGATGGGGGGGTGCAGGACTTATGGAATTATTGAGGTTGGAAAAGCTCTCCAAGGTCCTGGAGTCCAACCACTCCCAGCACTGCCAAGGCCACCACTGACCCCTGTCCCCAAGTGCCACATCCAGGTGGATTTTAAATCCCTGCAGGAACAGGGACTCCACCAGTGCCAGGTCTGGGCAATCCTCTCCATGAAGAAATTTTCCCCAGTATCCAAACTAAACCTCTTCCCAAAAATCCTCATCAAACACAGAGCCCAACCCCTTCGAAAGAGGTGCTGGCAACATAAAACACCACTAGAAACTCAAGGAAAACACAAATTAATAAATGACGCCTTAAAAACCTTTTCCCTATCCTAAATTTCCATATCACCATGCCAGCACTTCCATTAGCAGAGATCAAACCATTTTTGGTTTGGGGAAGGTTTTCTTTTCTTTTTTCCTTTCTCTTCTGCTCTGCTCACTATGCACAGCCCACTTCTCACCTTCAAAGCACATTCATCCCCCAATATTCCTCAGATGTGATTATTAGTTGGATTTTATGGATTTTATCGATTTTATGGATTTTATAGATGACAAAAACGAGGCAGGGAGGTTAAGTGACTTGCCCATGGCCAAGCTCTGTGGATCCATAAAAAAAAAAAGAGGGAGATGTTTTACATTTATTAATTTTAAAACCCTCTCAACCCTGCAGAGTTGGACTGGGGGTAATTAAAGTTTTAATTGTGATGTGCAGAGTGAGGAACGCAGGGAGTTCCTTAAAGCCACCATAAAACAGCCCTAAAATGACTTCCTTGGGTTCTACAGGCGTGGGAAGAATTCCATATTCCCTCAGTTGGGATCATGGACAGGACCAGCCTTGGATCTCCCAGAGCATTTGGGACAACCCTGCAAGGAGGCAACTCCTGAATTTCTCAAATTCAAAGGAATTGTCCCCAACTCATAATTCAGTTAATTCTCACCTCATAATCAGGGAGCTGTCCTTGGATCATGGATAGCACCTGACTGAGGTTTGGATGCTCAGGACCAGCAGGCTCTCCCAGAGGATTTGGGATGATGAAGGAGACAATTCCTGCACTTCTCAAATTCAGAGGAATGCTCTCCAACTTTTAATTCTGTTAATTCCATTAATTTTCACCTCATAATTCAGGATGTTGTCCCTGGATCATGGATAGGACCTGCCTGGGGTTTGGGGATGGGCACCAGCCTTGGACAGGCTCTCCCAGAGGATTTGGGACAGCCCCACAAGGAAGCAGCTCCTGAACTTCTCAGATTCAAAGGAATTGCCCTCAACTCTTAATGACGTTAATTTTCACCTCAGGGTTCAGGAAGCTCTCCCTTCCCAAGCTGTTTTGAATCCCAGAATCCCAGAATGGATTGGATTGGAAGGACCTCAAAGCCCTCATTCCAACCCCCTGGGCACATTCCACCATCCCCAGGTTGCTCCAAGACCCATCCAGCTTTAAATCATCATTACTCTATGAAAAACCAAAATTTCCTGCAAAATCCAGCAGGTGAGAGGGTGTGAGCACCTCTGCCAAAAACCCCTGAAACTTCTTGACTTCCAAAGAAATAATTTGTGTTTTAACTCCAGGAATTCCCAGAAGGGCAACTCAACACAGATAACGTCTGGAAATCAAACAGCTCATGAACTAAAATCAAATTGGTTTTATGGCTCATTTTCTCCTCTGCATGAGAAATAACACAGACAAATACTTTGATCATTAAAACAACACATAAACATCCCAAAGTGTCTCTCAGATCCTACAGATCCTTGGGAATTGCCTCAGTGGGGCTGAATGGGGAACCAGGCAGGAAGCTCAGAGCACTGGCAATGCGTCCATGGGGGCTTTTGTGGTCTTTTACCTTCCTGGGAAAAGGAATTTGGGATCATTTTGAAAGTGGGATCCCCTCCTGAGCAAGGAGACTTTGGGCTCTGCATTTATTCTCAGAGCACCAAGGGAACCAAATCCACGGCAACCCTTCATTCCCTGCAGGAAAGATGAAAAAAAATCCCACTAAAAGATTCCCCAAAGTGTCTCTCAGATCCTTCAGATCTTTGGGAATTGCCTCAGTGGGGCTGAATGGGGAACCAGGCAGGAAGCTCAGAGCATTGGAAATGCATCCGTGGGGGCTTTGTGGTCTTTTACCTTCCTGAAAAGGAATTTGGGATCGTTTTGGAAGTGGGATCTCCTTGTGGTAAGGGGAACTTTGTGCTCTGTGTTTATTCCCAGAACACCAGGTGAACCAAATCTATGGCAACCCTTCATTCCCTGCAGGAAAGATGAAAAATTCCTGCTAAAAAATTACTTAGACACCAATCTTTGGTCAGGAAATGCCAAATTAGCAAATTCCTGGAGCCTAGGAATAATATTTTGAGCTTGCTCCTCTTCTCTCTTATTCCCTGGACTCTGATTTGGATCACTGAGGACTTTAGGAAGGAGTGGGGATTTTCTTAAGGGCTGTGGCTGAACTCCTGCTTGTATTTTATATATTGAGAAGTCAGTTTTATATTGCAAAGTCGGTGTGAAAATAGAAAAAGTGAGACAAAAACATCCCTGGCAAAATCCTTGCTTGGAAAGGAAGAGTGGGAAGTGGCATTCAGGCAGGAAAAAATAATAGGGAAAGAAAAAAACAGGAAGTTTTTTTTAGCAAAGCAAGCAGAAATCCCGGGAATAACAGTTCTGGAAAAGCACAGAACCCATCTCACCTCCTGTGGAACTGCCTGCAACTCCTCCTGCATGGATAACACAAAAATACCTGGAAAAACTCAGAGCCTGATGCTGGTTTTTTATTCAAAATGAGGAGCTTGTGGTGCTCTGCCTCTTTTTGAAGGCCAGGAACGAAATGCAGCCTCATGGACAGAGAATTAGAAGCTCCTTGGACTCAGCCCAACCTCCTGCAGCTTCCCAGACCTCAGGAGGGATTGTCCAGGAAAATCCTGGCTGGCCACTGGTGCTAAACAATAATTTCTTTGTATTTTAAATGTTGTGGCGATTTAAACATTCATTCCTGATAAGATCTGAAGACAACCCAGGGAAAGGAGAACAATTCCTCAGGGAGGCCATGGAGGGAAGAAACATGGACCAGCCTGGGAGGCTCAGACAGATCACAGAAAAGTGGGATTTTCCTGCACTTGGAAAAGCCAGACTTTGCTAGTTCAAAGATTTTTAATATCCTCCACCCACCTGATTTCTGCATGCAAACTCTGAAATAAATGAATTATTCAGGGCCTGACCCACAGCCTCTGCTCCTGTCACCCCAATGTCAGCGCTCGTTTTTATTTGGAGATCATTAGATCAGGATCCTGCTCCTCACTAATTGTCCCTCCTAATGAGCTTCCATGGATTTAATTTCTTTAATCCCCTTCCCTGATGTGGCTGAGTTGGCCAGTCCTGCTGTTGGCTTTGTGGCAGCATTTCTGGGAATTCCTGCTCTGCTTGGGCTGCCTCCCTTCGGAAAATCAAAGTTTAATAACGGACAAAGGCTCATCCAGCATCGGTGGGAATGTTTGGAACCAGTCTGGAAGGGATGAACAGGAGCAGGACCAGTTTGGAGGAAAGGAGCAAAGCCCTCCTGCCCCACAGCAGAACCTTTCCCCACCCAGTCCCACACCCAACCCGACTGATTTCATCTGCAGTAGACGCAATGATGGCTTTAATTAGCACCAGTGCATTAATTAAGAAGGCTTTTCCATCCACCTGACCATGCTGAGCACCTCCCTGACCACGCCAGTGCCCCCTGCACCCCCACACCCCTCATCCCACCAGCACCACTTCCATCCTCGCACAAATCCAGGGAATTTGCAGTGTCCAAACCCTGGATTTGGGTTTATTCTTCTGGAGGCCGCTGGGATCTCCCAGGTTTCAACTGCAGCACAGGGACAGCAGGAACCAGTCCCCCTTCAAGAACACACCCCTTTCAAGGACACCATTTCCTGGGGTTTTCAATTCTTAATCCCTTCTCCACAGGTTTCCTGTGGAATCATCCCAATTGTTGTGCAGTTTATTAAACATCTCCTGCACATCTGCTCTAATCAGCCCAAGGAAAATGGCCCCATTTGATTTTCAGGAGCAATCCCAGGATATCAGCTCAGTAATCGCAGCGTTTTCCACCTCAGCAGCTCCTGGGAAGGGTTGGTTAATCACCACTGATGTGGAAAGGATTCCCAAGTGCTGTAGGATCAGCTCGAGCAGTCACAGCTCTCCAGAGCTCCAAAGCCAGGATTTGGGGTTGTGTTGGTTTGAAAAGCCAGGTGTGTGCTAAGGAGGACAGGAGCCTCCCCTGAAAGGGAAAATGCAAATCCCCCTCCCTCTGAATTATTATTTTAATTTTGAAATTAAGGGGCTCTCAGGTGAAGATATGGGAGCAGGAATAGCAGTTCATTATTTGGGAAGAAAATAAAAATAAAATTAAAAATGCAGTAATACAAAATAAATCCCAGCCAGAGTGAGAGCAGTCCCTGTCCCCTGTGTGCCAGGGGGTGGCCCAGCCCCATGCCATGGGGGCCCAGCCCTCCTGCAGTGCCAGCTGTGGCTCTGCTGCAGCACGGATCCTGCACAAGGGGGGAGTTTTCCTCTGCAGCTCCAGGGCTGCTGCAGATGGGCCTGGGCTCCCTCTGGCAATGCAGGGCAGCAGAAAGCTGCTCCTCTGGCACTGCAGGGGGCAAAGGCTGCTGTGCTGGGCCAGGCTCAGATTGGATCCAGGCAGGAATGCTTGGCTCCTCCCCTGGGCGGAGCATCTCCCCATGGGATGCTGGCATTGGATCAGCCCTGCAGGGACACTCAGTGGCCATGGACAGCAGAGATCTCCTGGAGGGAGGGTTGGCTGTGGGAGGGATAAAGGAAAAACTGCCCCATGGACAGCACAGAACTGCCCCAGCTCTGACAGATGGACATAGAGCACACACCCACATTTGCAGCCTAAGACAGGGGTGAGAAACTTGGCCCAGGAGACAGAGCTGGCACCACAGTCACCAGCAGGAGCTGCAGAAAAGTGCTCCAAAATCTCCCATCCCAGACTGACCTCGGCTCCTCCTCTGGACCACGGGGTGTTGGACAGTGCAGCCAAAATCCCGTCCCATTCCCACCCCACACCTTCCGCTCTCCCAGGGTGCTCCAAGCCCCGTTCAGCCCTGAAGCTGCTTCATCCCTCCGTATCCAGATGGACAAACCCAACCACACAAACAAGAGATAATTAAGATAATTATAACTTTAGAGACTTTCCAGGGTCCAGTCCCTGCACAAAACCAAGGGAAAAGTTTCCTGTCTCAAGATGAGGAGTTACCCACTGGGAACAGCCAAACCCTGCACTAAATTCCTATAAAATCCCTTTAAATTCTGATTTTGTCACAGCCACCTTGCAAAGCAGACCCAGCACCCCAAGCACATCAACATCTCAGCAGTGAAGATAAAACTAAACCCTTTAATCTGCTCCTTCCTCCCCTCACTGCTGCCCATCCCACCCCTCCCCGGGCTGGAATTCCACCGGAGCAGTTTTCCGCAGCAGTCTGTCACTTCCTGCTAATCCTCCAGCCCTGAAAATCATTTTAAATCCATCCCTGTCTTTCTGCATTTGCATAACTGTCTGGAAAGGCAACTCTAAAAAGGCAGAGTCTGATTTAGTGTGAATGAACATGTCAGAAAACATCGGCGGCTCCGCAGCCCTCGTGTAAATCTTTCATGATTTAAGAGTTGCCAAGTCACCAACACCAGGAGTATCAGAAAGTCCTGGGCTCCACACAAAAGGATTCTCAGTCAGGCTTCCCCGCTCAGGAGATGAATTGCCTTGTGAAAGCAAAGATTTCTACACTGAAGTTTTTTTTTTTCCTTGTCAAAATAAATCTGGGAAAGGTTAAAAACCTACTGAGGGTTTTGGTGAGAATAAGGACATTTAAAACATTTTGCTGCTTGGAGGGGAATTCAGGTTAAAAAAATATATTCTTTTGTTTTAATGCATTTAAATACCTTTAAAATGTGTCAAATTCAGACAAATTTAAAATATGTGAACCCTTTCCTGAGCACCCCCGTGGGGTTCCTGGGATGCTCTAACCCACATGGGCTGCCCAGATGAAGGATGGGGTCAGCACCAGGAGGACCCAAAACCTGGCCCAGGGTGCCCAGAGAAGCTGTGGAATCCCAATCCCTGGAAGTGTCCAAGGGCAGGTTGGAGCACCCTGGGACAGTGGGAAGTGTCCCTGCCCATGGCAGGGGTGGCACTGGATGGGATTTAGGGTCCCTTAGGATTTGATGATTTGGCAGCATCCACACACTGACAATATTCTGCAAAGGCTGCAGGAATTGTGCATTTATTTTCCAGAAAATCCCTGGATTCTGCCTATGGATTCAAACACTCCCCCCTGCAGCACCACCCTGGTGCCCATTAACTGCCTAAGTACTGGCACAGAGCTCCAGAAATAGAGAAAAACTCAACTTTTTGCCTCTAACAGAGACAACCTTGAAGCACCAGGCACCCCTCAATGCTGGAAATCAGAAAGGACCATGAGGTGCTGTGAGGTTCTGCTTCACACCCCTCCAAAAGCAAACCTAGGTTTCATAATAATTCATATCCCTGGGTTTCATAATAATTCCTAATAATTCATATAATGCATAATAATTCATATAATGCATAATAATTCATCCTATCTCACTTGAATTTAGGAATTTTAATAAATTTTCATTTCTCTGCCTGCCATTAGAATCCCAGAAGGGTTTGGGTTGGAAGGGACCTTAAATCCCATCTCCTTCCACACCTTTTCCACGGGCAGGGACACCTCCCACTATCCCAGGCTGCTCCACACCCCATCCAACCTGGCCTTGAAATTTCCACAGGTTTTATGGGATTCCCTGAAGAATGAGCTGCAATTTCAGTGGTTTTGTTTCTCCCACAGGTATCCAGGCAGGACTGGGCTCACCAGAAGGTTTCATTTCATTTTTATCCCACTCTATTCCAGGCCTGCACTGAGGGGAGTCTCCAAATACTTCTTTTCCAAGATTTCCTCAAGGAAGCTGTTCCTGGGAGTGATCCAAGCCTGGCTTGGGTCAGGAGGATGGCCCAGATCATCTCTGAACACTCCCAATGTCCAGGTTTAATCCCTCCCCTGGGAATATCCATGAGTTTGTTTCCTACATGGATGCAGAGAGCTTTAAGTACAACCTGCAACACATTTTTTCATGTTGTCAACCTAATAAAGTCCAGGGAAACTCTTCTGAGATTTCTCTTATTGGAAGTTTATTGACTTTCTGCCAGAAGTGACAGGGAAAACACGGAGCAGGGAGGGAGGGGAGGGAGCTCTCGCAGCAGAGCTGCTAAAAATGAAACCCAAAGTGGTTCATCAAAAAGGAGTTGTTGGGCTGTTAGAAATATTTGTGAAGGAGGATCTCCTTCACAGATCCTTCTCCTGCTTCCCAGGAGAGCGCTGAGCATGGATGGGGCTGTGATTCCACCCACAGGTGACCGTTCCTCGTGGATAGGGTGCTCCAGGAGATACTCCCAAGGCTGCCAGAGCTCCAGGAGCATTTGGACAACGCTCCCAGGGATGCCCAGGGTGGGATTGTTGGGGTGTCTGGGCAGGGCCAGGAATTGCACTGGATGATCCTTGGGGGTCCCTTCCCACAGAAATATTCCAAGATTCTCTCTGGTGGTACCTGATCCCTGAATAAGACATGGACACCCTGACCCTGGAGAGCAGGATTCCTTATAACTCAATATTCTCCTGGTTTGGGGAAATACTCCTTTTTAAAAACCAAGAATTCCAACAACCCAAGCAAATATTCCAGCCCACACGGGCAGGACTGGATTTCCCTCACATCCCCACCCAGGGCTGCATCCAAGACATTTCCCAGAGCATCCCAGCAAGTGAAGGGTGTGTCCACTGCCACCTGAACGTCCTCCTGTCCAGTAAAACTGGTATTTAATAAGCTGGGTTCTGCCAGGACCTTGCCAAGCCAGCCCCAGGTCCCACCTCTGTCCTCAGCATCCTGGGGTTTTATGGGAATGGTCCTGTTGGTGCTGCCTGTGCCTATTCCCATCACACAGAGATGGATCCATGGAATCCCAGAAGGGTTTGGGTTGGGAGAGACCTTCAGGATCATCTCAACCCCCCTGCCATGGTAGGGACACCTCCCACTGTCCCAGGGTGCTCCAAGCCCTGTCCAGCCTGGCCTTGGACACTTCCAGGGATGGAATTCCACAGCCTCCCAGGGCAACCTCTTCCATTGTCTGCCCACTCCCAGAATAAGGAATTTCTAGGCTGAGAATCCAGGCTGATCCCACCCTGGCTGCAGACCAGGAGGTGCCAAGATCTTTCTCCATGGCCAACATAGATTGGAAAACACTGGGATTTCAGCGCTGGGCTCCACAACCCAAACTCAGCGTTTCCCTTGGCTTTTCCAACAACAAATCAGAGCCTCACCTCCAATAGAATTAAATAAATAAATAAATAAGGATTTGCTACAAGATTTTAATAGGGAACTCTGATTTTTTTTTTTTTTTTGCAGAAGCAATAATTGTGGGTGGTGACTCCAAGGCAGCTGAGCATCCCCTGGATTTGTATCCATAGGAAGTTTTCCCTCTCCGACAGGGACCAGCAGCAAAGCTGAGCAGCTGCTGGTCCTTCAAAGCTCCACAGATATTCCCAGCTCTCTTCCATCCAAACTGGTCCTCTTCGAGCCCTGTTTGACATCCAGAGCTCTTCCTTCATCCATTCCCACTTTCTCCACAGGAAGGCTTTGGGGTCACCCTCATAAGCCTTGACATTCCCAAATTTTCCAAAGACACCACCTGAATTTCCAGCTCAAAATCTGTTCGTAATTTAAATTTATCTCTTCTGCCCAAAAATTCTGAAGGTGGCAAAAAGGAATTTCTTGATGCCAAGAGGAAACCCTAAAGTGATTCTGAACCTCCTACCTAATCCTATCAGATTCCCCAAAAAAAGACAACTTGGGAAAGGTGTGGAATGGGATGAGCTTTGAGGCCCTTTCCAACCCCAAAGGCTTCTCCATTAAAAGTCCTCAGGTCTGGGGATTTGGGTTTGGCCTTTAAAAGGGTTTTTTTCTCCTTTTAAAATGCTTGTGGGGTAAAACATTTTGATCAATTATGATGATAATGACAGAAGAGTGGAATTAGGAGCATAATTATAATTACCATTTTTATGCCCGGTTAATTAATCATAAAATGCTACATTATAGAATTTTTCTCTTTAATGAAATTCATTATGGAGGCCCCTGCAGCCCTAAATTTTATGTTAAACAAATCAAACCTGGGGCTGGGGCTGTTGGCACAAACGTGGCCTTGGATCAACTGCTGAAACAGAGCTTGGTGAGCCATTATCCAAAGGGATACTGGGAAAAAGCCTTTTCCTGTGCTATTTTTGGGGTCCCCCATTGTGGGGAGGAATGATGAATCTGATTCCATGTTCTTAGAAGGCTTATTTTATTATTTTGTGTTACTCATATTATATTAAAGAATGCCATAGTAAAACTATACCAAGGAATAGAGAAAAGATATTTTCAGAAGGCTTAACAAGATAATAATTAAAAACTCATTACCTCTTCCAGAGTCCTGACACAGCTGGACTGTGATTGGTCATTAAGTAAAACCAATTCACATGAAACCAATCAAACCATGACCAGTTGGTAAACAGTGTCCAAACCACACTCCAAAGCAGCAAAACACAGGAGAAGCAATCAGATAATTATTGGTTTCATTTTTCTCTTGAGGCTTCTCAGCTTCCCAGGAGAGAAATCCTGGTGAAGGGATTTTTCAGAGAAAATATGACAGTGACATTTTCCCACAAAAGATTTCCTCCAGGAGCTGGACTTGGCCTCCTCTGGAATTCACTGGCCATCAAAAGGGCTGAGTTACGCTCAGATTTTGGAGGGAAATCTGTGTTTGGAGAAAAAAACACATTTTCCTGAGTTTTTGATACAGAGATTCCTGGAGGGAAACCATCCCACACCTTGCTTCAGATAACTCCCTTATCCATGGTCAAGGTATCAGCTCTACCACCAGGATATAATTCCAAGAGAATTACAGTGTGGGATCATGGTTTTCTGCCTTGCCAAAACCCTTTTACAACTAAATACTGAATTTTATCGACTAAATATTGAATTTTATCCCAAATTAAAGGATTGTCCTGGAGAACACAAATCTGTGGGAAAGCCAATGCTTGGAGTTGCAGAGTTTTGAAGGGAGAAGGGTTAATTTTTAGGATAGATCCCAACCAGCAGCACTTCCATTGCTCCATATTCTCTTGGAAAAGCATCAAACCCATGGACACCCTCTGGATTTGTCCCCCATGAGATCCCATTAGAGAATTCCTGCGGCATCTTTTTCTTACCTTACTCTGGCTCTGAGACATTAAAAGCTTTGGTTTGGGTTGGTTTTTCTTTTTCTGTTTGGGTTGGAATGGCAGGGGTGGAACAAGATATTTTTTTAGGTTCCTTCCAACCCAAACCATTCTGGGATTCCAGGATTGCACATTCCGAGTCCTTCCCAAGGGAAGCAGCAGGAAGGATTTCATGGAGCCACCCTAAAACCTGAGCACAGCTTCCACCCCCACAACCATCCTCCCTGTTGGCCCCAGAAATACAAAATTGGCTCATGGAACAGCTATGAAAAAAAAAAAAACAGAAAGGAGCAAAGATTTTATACTGATGGGGGTTTTCAGCCATAAACTCCTCTTGGTTCCTAAAGTTGGAAAGGTGGGAATGTCCAGGCCTATCCTGGCTTTGGCATTTCAGCACATCCCTGAGCTGGGGAGGAAACTGCAGTATCTCCTCTCTCCGTTTACTAATTACTCCTCTAATTACTGCTCTTGATTAGCCCAGAGGTCTCATAAAAATGGGTTCATTATCTCAGGAAATCAGGATTTGCTTCGTTCCTCCTCACACCTGAGCGTGTTTTCCCTGCTCGCCCCGGGCCTGCAGGGCTGAGAGGCCAGAGGAGCTGGTTTGGAAGCTGCCCCCCATGGTTTGTTCTCTAAATTGATATAATTCAATTTACACACTCAGGGCAGCTTTGCAAGGAAAAGGTAGAGGTCAATTTTTGGATTAAATAAGGAGGTGTGAAAGATGGCAAACAATGGCAGCCCCAGATTTGCTAAATTTTCTGCACAGCGAGTGCTGTGGGACTGTGTGGTGTTGTGAGGTCCCCAGGATGAGGTGAGAGATGAGAATTTGACTCCATGTCCTCAGAAGGCTAATTTATTATTTTATGATATTATAGTAAAAGAAATTATATACTAAAACTATACTCAAGAAAGAGAAGGGATACATTAGAAGGCTAGAAAAGAAATTAATAATGAAAGCTCATGACTGACTCCTCAGAGTCCAACACAGCTGATGGTGATTGGTCATTAATTAAAAACAATTCACATGGAATCAATCAAAGATTCACCTGTTGGTAAACCATCTCCAGACCACATTCCCAAACAATCAGATAATTATTGTTTTCTTTTTTTTCTGAGGCCTCTCAGCTTCCCAGGAGAAAAAATCCTGGCAAAGGGATTTTTCAGAAAATATCATGGTGACAGGACTCCTGGGCAGGGCCTTGCTATGGCTTTTAAAACTCTTCCCTCTGCACTTGCTGGATTATTTGGAACAGAGGCCCTCCAAAATGAGCAGCTTTTGGATTTTGTGACTTTATGAGCCATGCAGTGAAGATGTGAGCTGAACTCACCCTTCCTGTTTATGTAGAAGAAAAGAAAAATAAACAACATCATCTAAAAAACTCAGAAGGTCCCATCTCTAACTCATTCAAAATTCCTTCAAAAATCCCCACAGGTTGTCCTTGGTGCCCAGCTAGAGAAGGAATCATTTTGTCTCCCTGTGAAAAATGCCAATCACTTGTTTTTTAAAATTTTGAAAGTTTAACAGTAATAAAATGGTTATAAAAATAGTAATATAATTAGAGTTATAATAATTTGGATTAGGACAATACGAGACAATAGAAACAAAGAGTTACAGATGGTCCAGGTACCTTTTCTGGGCAGCACAAGCCCGAAAAAGGCCCCACGTTAACAGAGGATTAACCCTTAAAAACAGCAGCCTGTTGCATATTCATACAGCTCATCCATGATGCATCAATTCCATTCAAATCCAGGATTCTGTCTGGGCAGTGTCAGCTTCTTCCTCTGGATCTGATGGGATATTCATGGCTGAGCAAGGCAGGAAGAAGTTCATTTCTTCTGATAATGGAGCAATGAATTCTCTTTCTCTGAAAGATTCAGGTGTCCTGTGGCTGCTATCTCACTGCGAGTCCTTTCTTTAGAAAAAAGTATCCTACATAGCACAGTTTCTATTTTAACATGATGTTATAACCTAAAACTATATTTAACACACTACTTAAGAGAATTAACGCAGCATCACTTTCTAACACAACACATATCATATTCATTTGAATATTTGTGAAAAGCCCGTCATAAAATACGCACTTTTCACAGTCCCTAATCTGTGCAGAGAGCTCACCATCCCCTAATACGAAGCTCAGAACTCCACACCAAAACAGCACAGAACCTGAAAAACACAAAAGCCAAACCGTGAGGTATCAGAGCTGAGCAGCAGCAGCAGCATCCCTGCAGACAGCTCAGGTCAAGGACAAGGAGCTCCTCTGGAGAGCTTCTTGAACTTTAGAAAGCTCTGAAAGGTTTTGGCAATATCCTTGAGGAGCAGGACATCACCTCTGCTTCCACTCAGTGTGAGGGAAGGAGACACCATTAAAGGGCATCTCAACAACTCAAGTGAGTCTCAGCTCAAAATAATTAATTTTTAATTGAACACCTGATTCTGTGCTTCACATGAATTCTGCCAAGCTTCACCTTCACCTCATTTAAACTTTAAACCACCACAAACCTTTCTGTTGTTTTTCATTATAGAACACAGCCCAAATAACCCCAAACATCCAATAACATGGAAAAAAAATGGATATTTAAAGTGCAGAGTGATTCTGGCATCAAAACAAATGAGACAAAAAAAAAAGTATATAATATATATTTAATTTTATATTTAATTATATTAATACAAATTATATATTATAATATATTATTTTATATTACATTATTATATTCTATAAATAATTTTTTATATTTAATTTTTTTCAATTACTTATTTACCTATTTATTTATTTATATAGATATTTAACCAAACCCAGCCTCTGATATCCCTCTCTGCATTCCCACTGCCTCCAGGGGGTTATAAATCCACAGCGCCTCCTTTTCCCCTCTCCATATCCACACATTCCTGGTCTAAAAAAGTTCTTTAAATAATAACCCTCCAAAGCCAAGGGAATCAGGTCTCTGCCAGTGCCCAAAGGCTTCAGGGATATTTCCATGCTTCCTGAGGGATTTGTGAGGCCAAATTTTCATGGGAAGTACAAGAATCCTGGAGCAGACAGCATAACTTTGGATCCACAAGTAATTTTAGGGAAAAATATGGTTTTGTTAATAGTCTACAAAAGGGAATCATCTTTTCTAAAGTGCCTTTCTTACCTGGAATTTTTTCACTTCCAAATGTCTTTAGGAAGAGCTGAGAAAGTTATTTGAACACTCCCTGAAATCACAGAAGGGCCCAGCGGGCACCTACTCAAATTAATTGTGCTTCTGCAATATCCTGATTTCTCACCAAGGGAGGAAAAGCACAAACCGCAGGACTCAAAGGGCTGGGGAAAAAAAAATAACCCATCATTTCATTGTCAGCAAGGTTTGGGATGGAAATCCCAGGAAATGCCCCCAGCCTCCTGAGATCCTTGAAGGAAAGGGCACCAAAAACAAGATCAGGTTCATCAGGAACTTTCATTTGTCCTGGGAAAAAACTGGTGGGAAAATCCTGCCCCATTTCCTTAAGGATAATTATTGGCAGAGTTTTTACACAGATCATGGAATCATGGAATGGTTTGGGTTGGAAGGACCTTAAAGTCAGCCAGTCCCACTCAGGGACACCTCCCACTGTCCCAGGCTGCTCCAGCCTGGCCTTGGACACTTCAGGGATCCAGGGGCAGCCACAGCTGCTCTGGGAATTCCTATCCCTACCCTCCCAGCCAGGAATTCCCAATTCCCAATCTCCCATCCATCCCTGCCCTCTGGCACTGGGAGCCATTCCCTGGGTCCTGTCCTGCCGTCCCTTGTCCCAATCCCTCTCCACATTTTTTTCCTCCCTGGTTTCATGGCTTTGCAGCCCCCACTATTCCAGGCCCTGATCCCACATGTCCTGGCAAACAGAGAGAATGAAAGGACATTTTAGTTGTTTTGATTTCTTCCGTAAATAATTTTTCCACCAAAGAACACAGAAATAAAAGAATCCTTTAAAGAAAAGGACTCCCAAATTGGCACCTTCTCTTTCAACCCCAGACATCCAAAACAACACAAATATAACCCCAAAATGAAGATGGAGAATTTCCCTGTCTCGGTTTGGAAAGCCAGGTATCTGCTAAGGAAGGCAGGAGCCTCCCCTGGAATGAAGAATGCAAACCCCCTCCCTCCCAATTGCTATAAATTTTAAATGAAGGGGCTCTCAGGCAAAAATTATGGGAGCAGGAATAACAGTTCTTTACTAGGGAAGAAAATGAAAGGATAAAATAAACAATGCAGTAACTAAACCAACACTGCCAGAGTCAGAACCCAGCCTGACACCCTGTGGGTCAGGGTGCTGGCAGCAGTGCCATGGGAATTGTGGCTCAGCCCTCCTGCAGGGTCAGGGCTGGTTCTGCTGGAGCAGGGATCCTGGGCAAGGGTGCAGTCTCTGCCTCTGAAGGTCCAGGGGAAGGAGAGGCAGCTGCTGTTCCTCTGGGCAATCCAGTGCAGAAGCCGTGCTGGTGTTCCAGAATCTCCAGATTCTATCCAGGCAGGAATGCTTGGCTCCTCCCCCTGGGCTCACATCTCCCAATGGGATGCTGCAGTTCTTATCAGCCATGCAGGGACATTCAATGGCTGTTATCAGCAGGTGTCCCCTCCCAGGGAGGTGTGGGTGTGGGAGAGATAAGGCAAACTGCCCACTGACAGGAGACAGCTGCCATAGAGATGGTGATAGAACACATCTTGCCTTGCAATCTGGAACATTCCCACACTTTCCCTTCCAAGCTTTCCCCTAAATCCCCCAGTTTCTCTCTTTCTCCACCTTCTCAGGTGGCACAGATCAATATTTTTCACAAGAGAAGCGACACGGTGAGAAGCCAGACCTGTAATTCCTGCCCTCTTTTGTTTTAAATCTGGTGATTTCTCCAGGGAGGAGTCTCAGTCCATAACCGTGTCATTGTTTTGTTGCACTCACTCCTATTTTCCAATTTCAAGCATTTTAACTGTGCTGCCTCACCAAGGATTTGCATTCAGTTTGGGGAAAAGACTTCTCACAGCACTGAATAGCTTCAATTAATCAGATCATAATTTCTCTCTGCTGGCTGCTTCTCCAAAATTAAATTATTGCTCATTTGCTGACTCCAAGCAGGAAAATCATTTCTGGAGAACAGAAAATTTGACAGAAGATGCAGTTGGAAGCTCTTAAAGAATCGAGCATGAATTTGCTAAAACACTTCAGGAAAAGTTTCCTCAACACTTTCAGACAAAGGAAACAGGGAAAGGGGGAGGATTTAACTCCTCTCAATGTGACAGAGGTGACAAAAGTCACCCTAAATTCCAGTTTTAGAATCCCAGAATGGTTTGGTTTGGAAGGGATCAAAGCTCATCCCATTCCACCCCTGCCATTGGCACCTTCCACTATCCCAAGTTTGCCTTGGACATATCCAGGGATAATTTAGTCCTTAAACTACATCCTTCAGATCAAACAAAAAAAAAAAATCAATTCCACCCTGTTTGGGGCTATTTTTCCCCTATTTTCTCCTGTCCAAGGAATTTTCCTCCTCCTGTGGCTCTCAGGGTGGAGCTGCTGCCACCTCCACCTCACCTGAACGTCTTTTCCTGCTCAGACACCATGGGTAAGAATTTGTTCTTTGAGCACTTCTAAGTTTTAATGTTAAAATTTATTAATTTGCCTAAAACAAAGCCCTGTTTCTGCTTCAGGGAAGGATTATGTGAAATCAATGCCACTTTTTCCAACTCATTTAAAGAACTTACATTAACTCAGTCCTAAAACTGATCTCAACATATTCCATCTTTTTTTTTTACATTAAAATAAAACAGCCAGCTCTGATCCCTGTGCTCACTGGAATGTGTTACAAGGCACTTCTCTTTATCCCAAACCTTTTTTCCAACCACTTAATTCCACCCCATCCCTCTTTCCTGATGAATTCTGTGCTGGAGGTCCTGATCTGGCAAAGAAACACATCGAGAGTACTGAAAATATTAATGAAATAACCTTTAAAATCCAGGATTTTCCATGTCTGCTCTGAGCCAAAGCCTAACTGTGGGAAAATCCTGCAAATCCAGAGGGAAAAACACAGCAGAGAAAGTGGAAAATCAGATAGGAATACCTGGGAAGATGCTCCAGAGAAACTGGAGGAATTTCAGGCAGCTCTTACAAGGGCAGAAATTTGTGTCCCACTAATTTGACAGGCTGAGATCCTTGGGAAAGCTCTGTCTCAGCACTCCCTCACTCCAAAATGTGTTTATAACCAAATTAATCCATGATTTGGGGGTGGAATTAAATATGGGACAGTCCCACAGATAAATCAGGATGAGGAAATGTGGAGGAGCTGATTAAAACCAGCCTCTGATCCCTGCACCTCGGGCTGTTTGTAACCACAGATGGCTTTTTCATGAATATCCCTGGTTTAAGATATTTTCCTTCAGAATTGTTTCATTTTGCTGTACATTTGCCAAGCCAGAAGTGATCAAAATGTAAAATTCTAACAAACCATTTAAATCAACAATTAGTGAAAAACTCAAATACATCCTGTGCTTCTGCCTGGCACATTCCCAAAAATTTTCCAGCTGTTTTTTCCTGAACCCCTCCAATTCTCATGCTGAATTTTCATCATCACTGGGCCAGATTCTCTCTGTGAAAATTGAAGCTGCACCCACAAACCTCTGCTGGTTTTTCTTCTGTCACCCAGGAGTTCACTCATTCATCAGTTGTAGGATTTTTTTCTGCAATTTCAGAGAAAAAGAATTCAATGATTCACCAGAATAACAATTCCAGCTGCTGAAATCCACATATTTATACCTGGAAGGGTGACAGCAAAAAAACCCTCCATGTTTGTGGGGTTTAGCCTCATTAACTCCAGTCAGGAATAAAGAGTGGGATGGAAAATTTAACCCAAGGAATTTTGGGGTCAGTTAAGGAAGATAAATTTGGTATCACCACAGCTGATTTTATCACTCCATCCTGCTGGTGTGAGCATTAAATGCTTCCCAGTCAGGACTGTGGGCTCAAACCTCTTCAAATTTACTTTTAAAGTTGCCTTTTCAATTATTATTACCATTAATTCTCAATCTTTATCCAAGCCTGACCTGAAAATGTCCCAATAAAATTGTCCCTTGCACTGCAGCATTTAAAACCTTTTCCAGCTGATTCTGGCATTTGATATCCAATTGTTATTTATTATTCCTCTCAAATCTCTTCCAGGAAGAGATAAAATGTCCTCCATCCCATTATCCCAAACGCAGCTCCCTCAATATGAGATCCCATAAATATTTTGGAGCTGGAAGCTGAATGCTTAAAATGGTGATTCCAGCAGGGAAAACCTGAGAAAAATCCCCTGCCCAGATCATTTTGAAGGATCCACACACAGAAATCCTTCAGCTGCCTCCTTAGGAATTTCCAGGTGATTATATTCCCAAATTCCAGCCACTTCAAATCCTCAGGGAATGCTGAATCCCCTCAAGGTGATGCTTGGGCCATAAAATGTGATCCAGGGAAATGAGGAGCAGAGTGGGAAAACTGCATCTCAAAATTCTGTTTTCCACCCAAGCAATATCCCATTCCTAGAAATGTAGGATGGGGAAAGCATTTCCAATCCCATTGTTACCTCCAAGGATTTCAATGGCCAGGCCCAGAGAGGGGTGGTGAGCAGCGCTGCATCCAGCTGGTGGCCGGTCACCAGAGGTGTCCCTCAGGGCTCTGTGCCAATATTGAACAGCTCTGGTCAATATTTTTTTGATGGCATGGTGTCTTACGCTGGAAGATGCAGCTGGAGGTGTGAGTTCCATCTGTCAGAGCTGGGGCAGTTCTCTGCTGTCCATGGGGCAGTTTTTCCTTTATCCCTCCCACAGCCAACCCTCCCTCCAGGAGATCTCTGCTGTCCATGGCCACTGAGTGTCCCTGCAGGGCTGATCCAATGCCAGCATCCCATGGGGAGATGCTCCGCCCAGGGGAGGAGCCAAGCATTCCTGCCTGGATCCAATCTGAGCCTGGCCCAGCACAGCAGCCTTTGCCCCCTGCATTGCCAGAGGAGCAGCTTTCTGCTGCCCTGCATTGCCAGAGGGAGCCCAGGCCCATCTGCAGCAGCCCTGGAGCTGCAGAGGAAAACTCCCCCCTTGTGCAGGATCCGTGCTGCAGCAGAGCCACAGCTGGCACTGCAGGAGGGCTGGGCCCCCATGGCATGGGGCTGGGCCACCCCCTGGCACACAGGGGGCAGGGCATGGTCTGACCCTGTCAGTGGTTTATTTTCTTTTTTTTTGTATTATTTCATCTGTATTTTTAATTTTCCTAGCTAAGACCTGTTATTCCCACTCCCATATCTTTGCCTGAGAGCCCTTTAATTTCAAAATAATAATAATAATAATTCAGAGTTTTAATTCAGAGTTTACATTTTCCCTTTCAGGGGAGGCTCCTGCCTTCCTCAGCAGACACCTGGATTTTCAAACCAAGACACATGGATGAGGGGATTGAGTCTTTCATTAGTAAATCTGCAGACAACACTGAGCTGGGAGCATGTGTCCATCTTTTGGAAGATAAGAGGGTTCTCTGCAGGGAGACCTGGAACATTTGGATGGATGGGCAGAGTCTAACAGGATGAAGTTTAATAAGTCCAAGTGCCGAGTCCTGAATTTTGGCCACAATAACCCCTGCAACGCTCTGGGCTGGGGACGGTGTGGCTGGACAGTGCCCAGGCACAAAGGGTCCTGGGGGTGCTGGTGCCCAGAGACTGACCATGAGCCAGCAGAGTGCTCTGGTGGCCAAGAAGGCCAATGGCTCCTGGCCTGGGTCAGGAATGGTGTGGCCAGCAGGAGCAGGGAGCTCATTCTGCCCCTGTACCTGGCACTGGTGAGGGCACACCCTGAAGGCTGTGTCCAGCTCTAGCCCCTCAGCTTGGGAAGGACCTTGGGACACGGAGCACATCCAGAGGGGATAACGAGGCTGGAGAGGGGCTGGGAACACAAACCCTGTGAGGAAGCCCTGAGGGAGCTGGGGGTGCTCAGCCTGGAGAAAAGGAGACTCAGGGCTGCCCCCATCACTCTCTGCAGCTCCTGAAAGGCGCCTGTGCTCAGCTGGGGCTGGGCTCTGTCTCCAGCAGCACTGACACAACCAGAGCACACAGCCTTGAGCTGTGCCAAGGGAAATACAGGCTGGATATCAGGAAAAAGTTTTTTACAGAAAGGGTGATAAAGTTCTGGAATGTTCTGCCCAGGGAGGTGGTGCAGTCCCCATCCCTGGGTGTGTTTAACAAAGCCTGGATGTGGCACTGGGGGCCAGGGGTGAGTTGAGCTCTTGGGGCTGGGTTGGACTCAATGGTCTTGAAGGTCTCTTCCAACCCAGTGATTCTGGAATTCTGTGAAATCTTGGGGGATTTGCCATGGAAAATCAGCAGGACAATCCCTGAGGTGGCTCTGGAGCTCTCCTTCCTCCCTTGGAAGTCACTGCCAATGACGCAGGAAAACTTCCAGCCCTCACGGTTCCTTCTTGGAATGTTTAATCCCAGTAAACCATTCCCAGCTCAAGCACCATCTCCTCATCCATCAGCTCCATGATTTTGGCAGGCTGGATGTGACAGCTCCTGCTTCAACCCACATTTGTTTCAAGAATGGCACAAATAAACACAGCCTGGGGAACAAAAGCCATTTCTTTTTCCTCCATTAATCCCAATATTTAGGGATCTGCCTGTTAAATATTTTAAGGATTATTTTCTCCCAGTCAAAAAGCTGCTCGTCCCTGTAAAGTAACAGCTGCTCCTACAAAGAATATTCACATTTTCATGTTTTCTCTACCTGGAAAATGGGATGAAAGGGCTTGGAGCAGCCTGGGATAGAGGAAGATTTCCCTGCTCATGGCAGGGGATGGGATAAAATTATTTTTAAGCTCTTCCAACCCCCAACAATTCCAGGATTTTAGGAAAACTTGTATTTAGCATTTAAAAAATGGAATTACCCTTATGTGAGCAAACAGGGTAAAATTAATGGACACATTTCTTACTTCAGTGCTGTTGGGGGACTTTAATTAAAGCACAATTTCAGCTTTACCACACAGCAAAGGCATCTAAACATAAAAAGGAATTTTTCCTGAGCCTGTATTCCCTCATAAAATATATTTAAATAAATATTTCCATTTATTCCTTATTTCCATATATCCAAGAATTTTGTGCCAAAAAACCCTGAAACAGCTGCTGAGCACCATTTATTCCATTCATAATTAATACTTGTTTAAAATTATTTTATCCCTCTAATATTTCCACATCCAAATTCCATTTCTTATGGAATAACTAAGGTTGGAAAATAACTTCAAAATCAAATCCAATTTTGCCCACACACCCTTACAACCATTAAACCACATAGGAAATCCCAAATTTACTCATTTTTTGAGCACTTCCAGGACTGGTTTCCTATTTTAAAATAAATAATTTTTAAAAATTTAAAAATAAGGTTTTTCCAGACAATTGGAACACTGCATCCACGGAAAAGCCACTAAAGATGGCAGTGACTGTCACCTCCACCAACCTATGGATTTAGGAATATCTTGGAAAATTACATTTTCCAACCTCATCCAATTTTGGCATCTTTTGTGCCATAAAACCACCAGAGAAGTTCTTGGCTCTCCAGATTTGTTGGGATGGGATCATCCCGTGGATCTTTAAGCTGGGACAACTTCCAAGATCCCCCACAGAGCCCAAAAATTCCTAGAAAAGTCTGGTTGGAGAATGGAACTCAAATTCTGCCTTCATTTACAGCAGCAGCAGAAAGGTGCCCAGGAGGTGGGGGAAAGGTGGGAAAGGAAAAAAATGGCAGGAAAGGAAGAAAAAGACGGGAAAGGGAAAAAAGGCGGGAAAGGAGAAAAAGGAGGAAAGGTGGGAAAGGAAAAAAGGCAGGAAAGGAGAAAAAGGCGGGAAAAGAGAAAAGGCGGGAAAGGAGACAAGGCGGGAAAGGAGAAATAGTGGGAAAGGAAAAATGGTGGGAAAGGAAAAAAAAGGCAGGAAAGGAAAGAAAAGGCAGGAAGGGGGGAAAAAAGCAGGAAAGGGGGAAAGGCAGGAAGGGGGAAAAAAGCGGGAAAGGGGAAGAAAAAGGTGGGAAAGGGAAAAAAGGTGTGAAGGGAAAAAAGGCAGAAAGGGGAAAAAAGGTGGGAAGGGAGGAAGAGGGAGAGGAAAACAGGGGAAAGGCAGGAAAATGGAAAAATAGGCAGGGAAAAGAGGGGAAAAGGTGGGGGAAAGGGGAGAGAAGGAGGGAAAAGGGGAAAAAATTGGAGAAAGGGGGAAAAGGAGGGAAGGGGGAAATGGAGGGAAGAAAAGGGCAGAAAATGGTGAGGGAGAGGCAGGGAAAACTGGAAAAACCTCAAACCCAAAATTCCACCTCCCACTATCCCAGGTTACTCCTGGCCTTGAACACCCCAGGGATCCAGGGACAGCCACAGCTGCTCTGGGAATTCTGCTCCAGGGCCTCACCACCCTCACAGGGAATAATTTTTTCCTAAAAACCCAAATTAAACTGGGTTTTGGGGAGCTGTTTGCCTGCTGAAGGAGGTGAGTGCATTTTTACCATCTCCCAGATTTTTTTCTCTTTGGTTTCAAATTGCCCGTTTCAAACTTTTAAACATCACCCACATTCCATGAGATCCCTGAAGCAGGATAGAAAAACTTGGGAACATTTTTCCAACCCTCTGCTCAAAGCAGGAGAAAGAAAAGCGAATTCCCAAAAGAAAGGCTTGAAATCACTTTTTTTAAATATAATTATTTGGTGTGTTTATGTGTCATTTACCTCATTTTTCCCTGCTCAAATTTTTCCAGAGTCACACACAGATTCTCACCCAGGGGGATGGAATGGATGAGGAATAAGAGGCATCATCACTCCCGAACAAGGCTATTTACAGCCCAAACAGCAGCTGGGAGCATCAACTCACCAGAAAAGCTGAAATATAGATCTGACTCAGGGCTCGTGGTGTTCCACTGGCAGAGCATTCCATCAAAATCAACAAAAACCCGGATTTCACACCGGTTTTCCTGGACCAGCAAGGAAAAAATCACTCTGCTGTCAACCCTCAGGCAGCAAAAAGTTAAAGGGAATGAGCTCCAAAAACTTTCCTGAAATGGAAAACGGAAAATCAGCTGGGCTTGCAAGGGAGAAATAAATAAAAAGAAATCCTCCTCCAGCTCTTCCCAAAGGAATTTCCTGTGGGTCCTGGGGGAATCTCCACTGGCCAGATGTGGAGACATCCTCAGAAATGCCCTTTTCCAGCTGTTCCAGTGGCCACTGGATCATCAGGTATCCCAAGGAGTGTCCCACACCAGGAGCTGCAACTCGGGAAGGGAAAATCTTCCCAAGAAGAATCTTCCCAAACCCAGTCCTGGTGGGGCTCTGATTTTATGGATTTTGCCAGTCCTGTGGTCCCTGTGCCAGGTGATGTTTGGGATGACTCTTTCTAGGAGAACACACACAAATACTCACATCCAATCCTCTGGATCTCAGGGAAAAAATGCATTTTAAATTAATTAATTAATTAATAAAGTAATTAATAATTAGTCCTTTTCCCATGGGACTATCCTGAAACAAATTTCTCTTTAGACAAATCACACTTTTCATCCAAGATATCCCAGCAGGGTAAAACACATCATGGTGACGGTGCTGGTGCTTAAATATTCCATGGAATGTGCAGAAACAGGGAATGACCTTCCCTAAAAGCTTCCCCGGCTGGGGGAATGCTCAGGCAGGATGAGCAGGAGCCACATTGTCCCATGAGGGATCACCATCCCATTTTCCCAGCCTGGAAGGGATTTCTTTGGATCCATGGGGCTGTTCCAGGCTGGGAAATGGGCATAGAGAGCCAGAACTGAGATTCACCAAGGAAAAAGAGATCCTGGGCATGGTCAGAGCTTCTGGATGATTAAAGATCCAGAGATTCCTGCCCTCCCTTCCCACTGGAAGGACAGAGAGCCATCCTCATGGAATTCCAGACTGGTTTGGGTAGGAAGGGACCTTAAATCCCATCCCATTCCACCCCTGCCATGGCAGAGACATTTTCCACTCTCCCAGGATGCTCCAAGCCCCATCCAGCCTGGCCTTGGGCAATTCCAGGGATGAGGTGTCACTTTTAGCATGGAATTCAAAGTTTTCCAGAACTGAACACCCCATCTGGCTAAAGGATGACAAATTCACAGATTTTCCATGGGGTTTTTTTTTCCAGGCCAGGAGAAAACCAACCTTTATCACCATTATTATCCCACATCTTATTCCCAGCTCAAGGAATCCCAAACCACATTTAAGCCCCTGTCCTCCAGTTCAGCCAGGAAAACTCCTCCTCAAAATCCCTTTTTATGAACAACAGAACAGCTCTGCTCTCACATCTGTCCTCATTTCACCACCAAACACTCAGGAGCCAAAATCCATCTGCTGTCTGCAGCTCCCACCAGGAATTCCAGGTTCTGGGCTCCATTCCTGCCCACCAGGAATGTTAATCCATCACCACAAGAGGGGCCTTTTGCTCAGAGCTCCCCCAGATCCGGCAGGAAAGTTCTGGGGATCTGCAGGTGGCGTTCCTGGTGCTGCATCCACGCCATGCATCATCAGGATGGAGTTTGGGAAGGATGCTGATGAATCCCAGGCTATTTTTTTGCTTTATTCCTCATTTTTGTTCTCTCATTAATCCCTCTCAGTGTCTGTGGCAGCAGCCCTGGGCTGATTTCCTTGGAAACACCAGCACTGGGAAGGAGGAGGGAGCACCATCCCCATCATCCCACAGCTTCTCCCAACGGGCTGGCCAAGGGAAATGTGGGACAGCAGAGGGATCCTGGATGCTAAAACACATTTTAGGCACTCAGATCTAAGGGCAAGCAGCAGGAGCATTGTCAGAACCCAGGACATCGCTCTGGCTGCCCTGGGGGACTCCAGACCCTGGCAGGGGCTCAGAGCCCTTGGCACGGAGTCACAGACCCCTGTGCCTTGGATTTTAGCCCTTGGAAACAATTCCCAGCTTTGTGTGAGGAGTTACAAGCCACAGGGGTTTGAGTAGAATGACAGTGAATTCATCACAGGGTGGAAAAGGAGAATTTTGGGGTTTTAGAATGGGGGTTCAGGGGGCAAGATGGAGCAATCTGGGTGTGTCCTGTCCTTCTTCTTCTTCTTCTTGGCCTCCATCTTCTGCTGTGCTGGTGGCACTTCTGGATTGGTTCAGAGCAGAGACAGACTGTCTAACATAGGTGATGGGCATTGGAAAATTATTGTAAATAAAGTACAGGTAGGTTTTAGTATAAAAATATAACTCCACCCCAAGGGCAGGGACTGTGCCACAACCCGACCTGCTGGGCACACCTCAGAAGATTAGAGAAAGAATGGGACAGATAAGGAAAAATAAACAACCTTGAGAACCAGAGCCAAGGAATCCTGACTTCTTCAGTCAGGGCTGGGAAAAAGAGACTTTCTAATGCTTCAGGGTCATCTCGACACCAGAGACCTCATGAGAACATGAATATTCCAGATTTCTGAGCACCCCAAAAAAATCCCACAGCCTCGTGGGGTATCCAGAGGGCCCCACTGGAGCAGCAGGAAGAGCCATCCTGAGGAGGATGGAGCAGGACTGAGGGATTTTTGTCATCACCGCTGTTATTCCAACCAAATTTCCACAGCCAAGCTGGAAATGTCCTGGCCAAGACCAAGATCAGGCAGCATTTCCCAGGAAACCGATTCCCACAGACTCCCAAGGCCTCAGGAACACCTCAAATCCCAGGATTTGCACAGAAATGGGGCCTGGGAGCCCCTCTGAGATCCCAACACAGCTGATGGGCACAATCAGCCCCAAATGCCACCAAAATCCAGGGAAAAATCAGAGAAAAGGCAAAAATGCAGGATGTGCTGTAAATAATTTATGTTCAAAAGTGATTTTAATTAAGGTTTAAAAGGACAGGTATCAAAACTGCACCGCAGAGAACCCTGAGCATCCTCCCAGCCCCAACCCCAAAATCTTTTGCCAGCTCTCCCAGCAGCAAAACTGTTGCCATTTCCATCCTCCCGAGGAATCAAACATTAATATAAAATAAAATAAAATAAAATAAAATAAAATAAAATAAATATAAAAATAAAATAAAATAAAATAAAAATAAAATAAAAATAAAATAAAATAAATATAATATAATATAATATAATATAATATAATATAATATAATATAATATAATATAATATAATATAATATAATATAATATAATATATAATTTTAAAATATAATTAATATAATAAAAAATAATAATAAAAATTTTAAAATAAAATTAAATAAAATTAAAATTAAAAATAAAATAGAAATAAAAAATTAAAATAAAATAAAATAAAAAAATAAAATAAAATAAAATAAAATAAAATAAAATAAAATAAAATAAAATAAAATAAAATAAAATAAAATAAAATAAAATAAAATAAAATAAAATAAATAAAAATCCCTGACCAAACCTCTGAGGATCAATTCTCTGCTTGGAGCTGCCCATCAGAAATCAAGGAAAATGCAAGAATTTTCCTAACTTTCAGTTGGATTCCAGGTTCCCATCATGCCCGGAGCTGTGGAATTCTCCCAGCATTCCCAGTTTTACACACAACACTTCATTTGACTCCTATTGAAGCAAAATTAGAGGAAACAATTAATTTTAAAGACTCAGATTGCTCAAATAATATTTCAATTGAAGACCACGCCAAGCTCAGCCTCGTTAATTACTTCTTTGGTCATTATTATTAGAGCTGCTAATCATAATCACAGATTAATGAGCGTGGATCCCATTGAGAGCCCGCCAAGCCCGAGCCTGGCTTTGGAGTTTTGAGCCATCCTTGCACGTGGAGCTGGAGTCAGGCTCAAGTTTTGATTTTCATGATAGGCTGGGTTTTATTTGTTCAGTGACTTCACACACAGGGAGAGGAGAGGGAATCCTGCCTGTCCCACAAACCAGATTTCCTGATGAATTTCCTCATGAATCCCTCATTAGCACACAGGATCTGCTGGCACTTCCAACCCCAGCATCCATGGCTTTGCCATTAACCTCCTTCTCTGATGGAAAAAAAGGAAAATATTCTTTAATAAATATTCTTTATTTATTTCCTATATTAAATCCTTCATATCCTATATTTAAAAATGATCTTTATTAAATATTTCTACAGCTGACTGTGGCAATAATTAGAGCTCATCCCTATAAAAAGGAGGGAGGAATCTTCTCAGGTTCCTGTGGCACAAAGAGGGATGTTCTGTCTCAATTTCTATATAAATATATAATATTTATATTTAAATATAAATTATATATATAAATATATAATATATAAATATATAATATATAAATAATATATAATAATATATTGTAAATAAATATAATAACTAATAATTCTATGTTATATAAAACATTATATTATATTATTATATAATTTATCTATATAAATTATATTATAATATAATATTTTTAATATCCTTTATTAAATATTTCTACAGCTAACTGTGGCAATAATTAGAGCTCATCCCTATAAAAAAGAGGGAGGAATCCTCTCAGATTCCAGAGGCACAAAGAGGGATGTTCTGCCTCAATTTCTATATAAATATAAGTATATAATATTTCTAATTATATAAAAATTATATATAAATATATAATATATAATAATATATAATCATGTATAATAACATATAATAATGTATAATATATAAATATAATAATAATTAATAAGTATATAATATATAAATATATTGTATTATTATATCATTTCTATATATAAATTATATAATAATTTTTTTAATATCCTTTATTAACTTTTTCTACAGGTAACTGTGGCAATAATTAGAGCTCACCCCTATAAAAAGAAGGGAGGAATCCTCTCAGATTCCTGTGGCACAAAGAGGGATGTTCTGCCTCAATTACAGTGCTCTGGATCCTTTAGGAATTAAGAATCCATGAGGAACCAGGAAAGCCAAGGAAGGAAAGGAGGGGGAGCCTGAGGAGCCAATTAACTGAGCAGGACAATTTATTGCTCCAGCTCCAATCAATATATCCTGATTTTTGTTAATGGGAAGCCCTTGAGCTGGAAATGCAGGATCTCAGCAGTCCTGCTCTCAGAGCAGACCCAAATTAGCAGTTTAATAGTGCACAGCAGGCACTGGGAGCACACAGCCACAATTTATTTATTGCCCACTCTGCTTCTCCCATGGCTCAGCCCAGCCCGGCCAGGATGGACAAACCCAAAATTATTGATCAGTGCCATTGGGAGACCCACACTTGATTAATTTGCACCACATCAGCTGGGTTTTGTTACCCTTTGAGGGCTGAAACTCAGGTTCTCACAGAATTCCAGGCTGATTTCCACGTTAAATCCCATCTCATCCCACGGGCAGGAACTCCTTCCACCATCCCAGGTTGCTCAGCTGGTTCCAGAGAAAAATCCCAAATTACCACCTTAAAAAGGAGGAATCGGAAGATGGGCCCCTGATTGTTTTGAAGTGACACATTTCAAACACACACTCAGCCACCAGACATGTGACAAATGGATCAGTGACAGGAGACAGAGCATAAATTCAATATTTTTCACTGATAAATTGTTGCTCTTCCATTTCTGTCAAGTCTCAGTTTTCCATTTTAATTCCCTGTGACAAAGCAGCCAAATTTCAACATTCCCTTCCTCCTCCAAAGCCCTGCCCACAAAGCTGAGCCTCTGCTCTCTGCACAGCTCCGATAAAAATCAGAAATTATTATTAATCCTCAGGAAGCAGCTGCATAAAACCGATGGAAAACTTCATGACCACAACCAGGCCTTGGCTTGGAATGAAACCCCCACACCAAAGATGGAAAATCCAGATTTTATTTCAGTGAGAGTCTTGATGGGTTAAACCAGGACACAAAGATGACACAGGGTGAGAAAGCAGCACAATTATCCCCCTCTAAACCCAAAATCCCAAATTATCCCGTTCCCTCCCAAACCACCCTCCAAGCCACAGCGCTGGGGATGTTTTGCTGAGCCCGAGAGCCCCTCAGCTCATTAAATATTCAATTTGCACTAAAGAAACAAGGCCCCCATGCAGCGAAGAGCAGCCAGGGCCAGCCCAGAACGCTCAAACACATCTCTGCCCAGAGGAAGGATGAGTGCCAGGGCTGGAGAGCGCTCGTGGAGAGCCCGCTGGGAGCAGAGGAGGATGTCAGGGATAATAGAGCAGCCCTGCTGCTGGGAGCAGCTCAATTACCACGGCTTTGATGTGGGAGGAAAACAAAGAAATGGGGGGGGGGGAAGCGAAAAAACAAAAAAGGGAAAACACTTTGGATGTCTGTTGAAATAGCAAAGCCTTCGCACAGAGCAGAGTTTGAGAGGATGAAACACTGGGAGGTTGGGAGCATGCAGGAATAAAGGCTCGCACAGAAATCCAGAGTGGAGGGGCAGCGGAGGAGGGGAGCAGCTCCACCTGAGCTCCAGAGAGGATTTAGGGAGCTGTGAGGACTCCAGCCAGGAGACATCTCCTGTTGGAACCCTGAGAATTGCTGAGAATTTCAGGGTTTCCGCGCTGGACAGAGTCTGACCCCCAAGAGAACACTGCATTGACCTGAGGCTGTGGAGAAGGATCCCAAAATGGAATGATAAAACTCAGATTATGGGTGTGCAGTTCGAGTAGAAGTGTGTAGTATCACACAGTGTCACTGCCGTATTTTCTAAAAAATCCCTTCACCAGGATTTCTTCTCCTGGGAAGCTGAGAAGCCTCAGAGAAAAAAAACAATATTATCACATTTGCTGCTCCTGTGTTTGCTGCTTTGGAATGTGGTCTGGTGACTGTTTATCCAACTGGTCATTGTTTGATTGGTTTCATGTGAATTGTCTTTAATTAATGACCAATCACAGCCAGCTGTGTCAGGGCTCTGGAAGAGAGAGCCAGGAGTTTTCATTGTCATTCTTGTTAAGCCTTCTGTCTGTATCCTTTCTCTATTCTTTAGTATAGCAGAATATAATATAATATAATATAATATAATATAATATAATATAATATAATATAATATAATATAATATAATATAATATAATATAATATAATATAATATAATATAATATAATATAATATAATATAATATAATATAATATAATATAATATAATATAATATAATATAATATAATATAATATAATATAATATAATATAATATAATATAATATAATATAATTAATATATCAGCCTTCTAAGAACATGGAGTCAGATTCACTCACCTCATCCTGGGGACCCCTGCAATACCACACATAGTGGAAAGCTTAGAATTTAAAGTTTTAGAATATAGTAATATATATAAAGATAGAAGTTTTAAGAATTTTAAGTTTTAGAATATAGTAATATATATAAAGATAGAAGATTTAAGGCAGAGGCTGCTCCTTCTTCACCTTCTTCTCCATGAGTTTGGGTGGTTTTGTGTAATTAAGTAAAAAATCTGCATTGTGAGCCACAGGCAGTTAGTTATTAAGTTAAAAATAAAAATAATTTAAGTGTCATCTCTAAATTAGACTGTTTGTCCTTAAAAGGCCTTATAGAAAAAGAAATACAACTCCATTTTTAGTTTGTTAAAGTACTGTAGAACTCACAGTTTGGGAGACTGTAATATAGATAAGAACTAATAAACATCTGAATCCAAACAAAAAAATAAATAAAAAATACCATCTCACACATTTAATCACAATTCTAGCAAAAAAAAAAAAAAAAAAAAAAAAAAAAAAAAAAAGAAAAGAAAAGTTCACATTTTCCAAAGCCAAGGGATATTTTTATTTTCTAATCTCACTCTTTGGGGCTCAGATCTTCTCCAGCCCAGCAAGGAGGGAAACCAGGATTGCAGGGAGAGCATTTCTGCCTCCAGACTTGTCCCACAGGCTGGAGGCTCCAAATCCCACCTCGGGAAAAGCCAGACCCACCCAGCCAGGCCCCCGTGCCCCAGACTGCTCAGAACCCTCCTGGAAAAGGGTTGGAATTCAGGCTGCTGCACCCAGCCCATCCCACGCTGGTTCAGGGTGGCGCTGCCCAAGCCCTGCCCTTGCCCACAGAAGCTTTGCCAGCTTTTTTCCAAACAAATCCCTTTTCCCTCCAGAAAAACTCATTTTGTGGAGGTTCCTGTAAATTTCCCTCCATATCCCCTCATTATCCATGGAATGGTTTGGGGTAGAAGGGAACTTAAATCCCGTCCCATTCCCACCCCTGCCATGGCAGGGGCACTTCCACTGTCCCGGGCTGCTCCAGCCTGGCCTTGGGCGCTGCCAGGGATCCAGGGGCAGCCCCAGCTGCTCTGGGAATTCCATTCCAGGGCCTTCCCCAGTGGCCCCATGGGAGGGAGGGAGTGGGATGGAATTTAAGGTCCCTTCTCTCCCAAGGGACGGCTCCCCTGGATTTTGGAGCGCTGCTGGGACAGTGAGAGGTTGAAGCATTTGTGTTTTAAGGATTGGGCTGATTTGATGATATCTTGAACCCTTAAAGGCAGATTTTAAACTAAACCAGTGGTCTCAGCTTCCTGCACAGCCCACAGCATGAGAGACACACAAAAAAAGGCAATTCCTGATGGATAATCCCAAAAATATCACTGCAGTTGGCTTGGAATGAGACTGAATTAGCAGAATTTTGTGCTGCTGACTCCTCTGTGCTGCAGCCTCCTTTGTCTCTCTTCTGCTCCCTTTTAATCAAGGACACAAAGGAAAGGAGATTAAATCAGCCCCTTGAATGCTGGGGATGGGAGGCTGGAAACAAACAGGCCCCAAACAATTCCAAACAAAAGGAGCTCGGGATGCAGAATGTCCTTAGAGAAGTTAAACAGGTGGGAAAATCTGAACCAGCTTTGTTTGGATCCCCACACAGCAAAGACCTTTCAGAGACGGGGATGGTGTTGCAGGTTGGAAGCAAAAAAACAATTCAAGGGAAAGCTGAGCAAAGAAAAATAATCCAGGGATTTTCTGTTCAACAGGAAGTGCATCACCACCATGGCCTCACCAGGAAGGCGCTGAATCAGGTCCTGGGAATTACAGAATCCCAAAATGGTTTGGGCTGGAAGGGCCCTTAAATCCCATCCCATTTCACTCCTCTGTCATGGAATTCCACCATCCCAGGCTGCTCCAAGCCCCAATGTCCAGCCTGGACTTGGACACTGCCAGGGATCCAGGGGCAGCCACAGCTGCTCTGGGAATTCCATCCCAGCCAGGAATTCCTTCCCAATATCCCATCTAAATCTCTCCTCTTTTGATTTAAAACCATTCTCCTTCTCCTCTCACAAGGAAAAGTCTCCCTCCCTCTTTTACAAACCCCCTTTAGACCACAAAGAGGGGCCTTCCCAGAGCCACCACTTCTCCAGGCTGAAGGGAAAATTCCAACAGGGAAAAAGTATTTGGAGAGACTGAAAATCTCCATTACATTAATTACAGCCATCAAAAATCTCCTCTGAGAGCTGCTGCTTTTCCAGACACAGTCTGAGGAGGAAAACATCCCAGAAACCATCTCCAGATGCGCTTGAGGGTGGTGCTGAGCCAGAGGTGCCTCATCCCGTTTTTCCTTGGGATTCAGGAATTAATCATTGACTGCAGCAGCACCAAATTATCCCTTCTCATCGTGACTGCTCCTAGAAGGTCCCTAAAATCCCACCCATCTTCCCAGGAAGTCCTGATGTGGTTTAGCCTTGGAGTCCTGCACACCCTCAGGAAAAACAGGCACGCTTTATTTGTCTCTTTGAATCCCAGCCCACCCCGAGACAAGCTTTGTATTCAAAGCTTTGCTCCCAACTGGATTTTTTTTTTCCCAATTCTATTATTTGGATCAAGCCAGTCTGTGCTTCTTCACTGCTCCCCCCTCGCGCTCGGCTGCTGCTCCATTAGTTACACCAAGACAAAAATACAACCGGATGCAGCAGCAGAAATCGTTTGATACGCTCAAATCCTCGCCCATAAATAAGCTCCCCACACCCAGGTGGGTTTGCTCTGAAGATTTTATCAGGCTCCTATTGTGGATGTTGCTGAAAGTCAGGATTTGCAGGGCTTGGAGAAGCGAGTTCATTGGTTTTTTCCCCAGAATAAAAGCCCTGTGTGTATATCCCCGTGTGAGGGGCTGTGTGAAGCAACAATTTCTTTGGCTGACTCAAATTCCAGTTGGGGCTGACTCAAATTCCAGTTGGAGCTGACAAAGCTTTGACTGCTTGTGTGTTTAAACCCAAGGCAACCCTGACATCTCATAAGGTTTTTGCTCCAGGCATTGGATAATTTCCATTACGATTTCAATATTTAGAGAAATCGAGGCCCCAGAGGTTTCGCTGCTCAATTTTGCTCAAAGCACCTCAGAGAAGTTGATAGGCTGGTGCCATCCTTCTTCCCGGGCCAAGCTGGAACTTCATCTGGCTGACAAGAAAAATGGTTCTGGAAATACAACAGCAGTGGAAGGAAAGCTGGAAAACTTCCATTGGATAAAGTGGGAAGCAGGGGGATAAAGGATGGGGAAAAAGCCAAGGTCCTTCTTTGCCTCAGTCTTTAACAGCAAAGCCACTCATTGTCCAGGAATTCGAGATGGAAAACAGGGATGGGGAGCAGAATGGAGCCCCCAATCCAAGGGGAAGTGTTCTGGGAGCTGCTCCAGCACTGGGATACACTGGGATACATTTATGGGAAGGATGGGGATCCCCAAAAGGTGTGAGGGAAGTGCTCATGGAGCCTTGTGATGGTGTTCACAGGGGTCTTAGGATGAGGGAAGAGACGAGGATCTGACTCCATGTTTCAGAAGGTTTGATTTATTATTTTGTAATATATATCACATTAAAACTATACTAAAAGAATAGAAGAAAGGATTTCATCAGAAGGCTGGCTAAGAATAGAATAGCCAAGAATGATAACAAAGGTTTGTGGCTCGGCTCTCTGTCCGAGCCAGCTGGGCTGTGATTGACCATTAATTACAAATCATCCAACATGGACCAATCCCAGATGCACCTGTTGCATCCCACAGCAGCAGATAACCATTGTTTGCATTTTGTTCCTGAGACATCTCAGGTTCTCAGGAGGAAAAATCCTAAGGAAAGGATTTTCCATTAAAGATGTCTGCGACAGAGCCTCTCCATTGTTCTCCTGCTGGGGAGGTCCCAGGTGACTGCAGGACCCCAAATGGGACAAGAAGGGCTGGAAGGAGGATTCAGGCAACTCCAGGCCTGTCAGCCTGGGCCCGGTGCCATGGAGGAAACCATCCTGGGTGCCAGGAAAACCAGGATCAGTCCCAGCCAGTGTGGGCTGGTCAAAGGCAGGCTCTGCCTGACCATCCTGATCTCCGCCCGTGGCAGCAGGAGCTGCTCGGTGCATGTGGGAAAAGCTCTGCATGGACCTGGACTTCATAAAGGATTTCCCATTTGTGGTGGAACTCTTTTTCCCTGTAACACAGGAAGGTATGGGGAGATTAAAATGTTCAAATTGTAGATATTTCCCCGAGCAGCTGCTATTCATAGAAAGAGCCACGAGAGAACTGTTTTCTTGTAGAGAAGTTTCCATAAATTAACAAGACAGACTTCTCTCCCTAAGTGAACTGAAGAAATACTATTTTGGAGGTGGTAAACTGACTGAAACTTTAGGGTTTTTTTCTTTACATTGTCAATAGGAAAGAAAAGGTTGTAGAGGGAGGAAAAGTGTCCTAAAGGTGTTCTTATGATTCTTATTACTCTTTCCTTTACTGTTAATAAATTATTCTTTGTACCCTTTTAACATTTTGAGCTTACTTTGCCTTCCTCCTAATCCTATCTCACAACAGGAAATAAGTAACTGCATTCTAGTGAGTGCACTGGTGATTAGCCAACACTAAACCCACCACACTCATTAGTACGTTAACCAGAAAATCTCAAATTAGCAAACCAAAATCACTACCCCAGTGTTTCCCACAGAACCTTCCTGGAGAAACTGCCTGCTCCTGCCTTGGGTGTGTGGAGAAAATACTGGGAATTGCTGGGGATGGATTTAAACCCAGCTTGGTCACTCCCAGGGCTCAGTCCTGGGCCCAATCCTGTTTAACACCGTTACTGATGGGCTGGGTGAGGGAATGGATGCACCCCCAGCTCTGGAATTCCACAGTTTGGTGAACTCCACCTTTAATGTGCCTGGGGAGGAGTTCCCAGCAGCTTTTTGGGATCCAAAAACCCCTCAAGGCTCAGCTTCCTCCCAGACCTGCCCAGCTCCAGCTGCAAGGAGCCCATTGTCCCAAGGGGTGTCCCTGGCACAGCCTCACTGCCCGCACCAATAAACAGCTCAAAAGGATTTTGCCATGGAATTCTTTGCCACTGGAGCTCCTTTTCCTTCCTGCTATAAAACCTGACACAACACAAATATTGCACTGAAGGGAACAGGACTGGTTTTATATGGGTTTACTCCTCGTGGGGTCAGCCCCTGGATCCCTTCCAGCTCAGGATATTCCATAATTCAGTGTAGAACAAACAGATTTAACTCCAAGTTTTTTTCCACCCGTGACGGGCTGCTCTCTCTCTGGGGTTGTGTCGTTTGTTCCCATGGATGTGAAGACAATGAAAGATGGAGCAGCAGGATTAAATAAATATTTAGTGAACAGCACTGCTTTTGTAAAGGGAAAGAAGAAAAACAGAGCCAGCCCAACCTTCTGGAACTCATCAGTTTTATCTGCCGTGATAAGAGCCACAGGAACCTGCTGAGCCTTCGGGCTCTTGGTGACTTATTGTGCTCTGAAAGGTCTGGAAATGGCATTAAACCAACCAGCAGAATAAAAACTGGAATAAAAACCGCCCTGGAATAATGGAGCAAGGACTTGCTGAGCAGTTTCCTGTCGGATGAAAGTCAAACGAGCAGTGGGCAGTTCGGGGACACGCCTGGATCTCAAGAACATCCAAAAAACTAAAAAAAGGGACGTTTTTCACCTGTCATTGATGAAAAGCAAAGACTGGAACAAAACAAGGCTCTAAATAGAAGGCTCCAGATGGAACCTGGCTGACAGCATGGAAGAATTTTCATATTCTACCTCACAAATACCAGAGATTTGGACGTTTTCACTCTGGACATCCTCCTGGGCACTCCTTCTCTCCCAGGTCACCTCCATGGCACAGGCGGCTCCCAGCCTCATCCAGCCTGGCCTTGGACACTTCCAGGGATCCAGGGGCAGCCACAGCAAATCTGGCAAAGCTCTTCCAACTCCCCACCACCCTCACAGCCAGGAATTCCTTCCCAGTATCCCATCTGACTCTGCCCTCCGGCAGTTTGAAGCCATTCCCTGTGTCCTGGCATTCCAGGCTCTTGGAAATAGTTTCTCTCTCCTTTTTTCATTCAGCTCCTTCAGCTCCTGGAAGGTCACCATGAAGTCACCCCAAAGCTTCCCATGTCCAGGCTGAAGGATCCCAATTTTCCCAGCCTTTCTTCACAGCGGAGCTGCTCCATCCCTCGAATCCTTGACCCCCTCTGGAAGAATTAATTCAACAGAAGGAGCAAGAAATTCCTCACTGGGAGCCTCCCACCCTCTCCAGATCCCAAATCCATGGAGCTGCTCCATGGAATCAGCACAACCCAACCCCAGCTCCTGAGGCAGCACCACCCTCAAAAAACCCCAGGCACAAAGTGGCTGTGAAGTCACCATGAAACTCCTCTGGGGACTTCGGGATTCTGGAAGTGCTTCCAGAAATACAATCCCAAGCTGGAATGAGGCCCAGACCATTTCTGTGGCAGCCACCTTGGCATGGGCACTCCTGCCTGCCTCAGCCCGAGCACAGATTAGCGGGAACAAAAGGGGTGGGTGTAAAATCCTGGAATAGGATGCTGGGTATCAGCAGGAATTACACCCCAAAAAAAGGCAGTAAAGGTTAAAAATGGGAGATGCATCTGTAGGATGGAGGCTGCTGGACCTGCCCTGGACTCTAACACCAATAATCCAATTTCCCCAGCACTGGGAGAGGTTTTTATGGAATTCCGTCATCGCTGATTTCCTGCCAATAGCCCCGAGGCATGATCCAAAGGTTTTGCCAACAAAGTGACTTTGAGCATCCCTTGAGGACGCAGTTCCTGGGAACAAGCCTGGTGTGGAGGTGACCTGGGCTCCGTGTGACTCTTGGGTGTCCTGGGCAAACACAGACCAGGTTCAGTGAGGCACCAGCACCTCCGTCCCAGGAAAATATTTCCTTTCTGTCTTCCCAAGAAAAGATTCCTTTCAGTGTCCTTTCAGTATTTTCTTTCCTTCAGTGCCTTTCTCCTACCTCTTCTAATGTTGGGAACATCCTAGGGAACAGATCCTAATTGTGATGCTATTTTTGGAATCCTGGAATGGTTTGGGTTGAAGGGATCTCAAAGTCATCTCATTCCAACTCTTCTGCCCAAGGAATTCCTCCCACAAGACCAGGAGACACCTTCCACCCCCCACACAAGGAAAAGGAAATATCCATATTCAACAGTGAGAAAACAAAGGCAAAGACTACCCCACAGGAAAGATCCAAAAAAAAAGTGGATGTTTGCAGTTCCCTGGGAAGAACTTGTTGGAGCAGGTGGGGATGGTGACGTGGTCACACCATGAGGGGACAATCCCGTGGGAATAGGCCACACACTTTGAGAATTCCCACTTTGGTGGGAAAAATGTGGGAATGCATTTCCTGCATCCCTCAGCTCCAGTTCCAGATCAGGAGGTCACGTTTTCCTCAGTGCTCCCAAAATATTTCCAACCATTCCAGCAGAACCAGTTCAGCTCAGCTCCAGGGAAGAGGAGACCAAGGCCACACCCCCAGTGCTGCTTTTCCATCAGGATTTTAAACCTGAGGAGTCAAAGGGCGACATTTTCCTGCTGTCACTGCATCCCACTCCCACAGGCACTCAGTGCCTCCGCTCTGAGGTAGCTCCGAGCAGGGGCAGGTGGATTTTCCCTGCTCCCCACTCCTCAGGCTGCTCCAAAATCCCAGGAATTCTCATTAACCCTCAGCATTGGAACTATTTGGGTGATAAGACTTCCCCAAACCTTATCAGGAACTTGCACAGCCAAGGGGAGGATGGCGCTGTCTGAGCTCCTGGTGCCTCACCAAGGTGGGGATGAGAAACTCCAGCATTCCCTACAACCCTGGAAAACGACTTTCCTGAAAAATCCAGGAGACTGAGAGGTCTCAAAGCCAAGCAGCTCATGAGCCTTTAGAGAGAAATTCTGTGTGAGGCAGCGGAGCCCTCCTGGACCTCAGCATCTCCCTGGGAGTGGGACAACCTGAGAATGGGACAGCCTGGGAATGGGACATCCTGGGAGTGGAAAATCCCTGGGAATGGGAAATCCCTGGGAATGGGACACCTCTAGGAGTGGGACAACCTGGGAGTGGGACATCCCTGGGAGAGGGACAACCTGGGAATGGGAAATCTCTGGGAATGGGAAATCCCTGGGAGTGGGACAATCTGGGAATGGGACATCCTGGGAGTGGGACACCCCTGGGAGTGGGACATGCCTGGGAATGAGAGAACCTGGGAATGGGACATTCCTGAGAGTGAGACATCCCTGGGAGTGGGACACCTCTGGGACTGGGACATCCCTGAGAGTGGGGCATCTCTGGGAATGAGACATTCCTGGGACTGAGACAACCTGGGAGTGGGACATCCCTGGGAATAGGACAACCTGGGAATAGGACATCCCTGAGTGGGACATCCCTGGGAATGGGACATCCCCCAGAATGTGACACCCCTTGGAGCTCACCAACCCTCAAATTGGTGATTTGGGAGATTTCAGAGAACTGGGATATAGTGTGATACTCTGCATAAAAGCTGGGATGGGACCTGGGCTGACGCCTCCAGCTGATCTCCCAGGGAGGGAATTTTCACCTTTCCGTGACCTCCTTTGTGTCCGTGTGGGAATTGTTCTCAACACCTTCAGCAAGTGCAGCAGGAGCAGTGCCAGGGCTGCAGTTCAGTCGCTGCTGTGCTCACACAGAGCTTCAGTACAATTTACTACAAGTGTTAAATTACTCCGTGATTAAGTGCTGCTAAATCCTTCAGGCATAAAGCCATCGATCACATCTTAGGCTGAGCTTGGTAAGGAGAGGCTCAGCAGGAGGGTCTCCCCTGCCCTTTACCCTCTTCTCCTTTTGTACAATCTGTGCAAATCAGATTAAATTGATTCTGATCTGATTTTCCTTTGTATGTTTATGCAGCAACAGGGTGAACCTTGAAATTGAGCTTTGTTAAATTTAAATTAAATCTGGTTTTGCTGATGCCTCCGAGGTTTCTTTAAGTGTTAAAGCCACTCCTGAGTGACCCAGCTTCACCACCAGAAACAGCACCACTGCAATTCACACCTGGAAACCCCCACTCGGACAAGGAGGGGGTTGGAAACAGAGATTCCTTGGATAGGAGGCTGGGAAGGATGGGACGGGTGGCAGTGAGGCAGAGCTGGGTGGTGTTTGCAGCTCCAGCCGGGCACATAATGCAGTGGAGTGGCACAACCCACTGGCAGCAGCAGGTAACAGGTGCTTCCCTTCCTTATCCATGGGATTTCTCTGGAATGCTGCAAGCAGGAGGCTGCAGAGAGCCCCAGGAGTGCATCCCTCCGGGAATTCAGGCTCTGCCTGCCAGAGATGCTACAGGCAGCACGGGCTGAGCCAAATCTTGGCTGCAGAAACCCCTTCTGACCTCAGCCCAGGGAATTGGGAATTGTGAACAGCAGGGATCTGTTCCCCGGTGCCTGAGTGTGCCAGGATTCCCCCAGGAAACAGCCTGGAGGTTCTAAATAAGTCATCATTCTTAATTAGCTTTGCAGATTAATCCATGCAGGGTTAAGCTGGGCAGATCTGGTTTCGCTGAGAGCTGGAGCGGCCCAAAAGGCTCCATGGGGAGAAACTCAACCCATGGGATGGGATGGGATGGTATCCATGGGATGGGATGGGATGGGATGGGATGGGATGGGATGGGATGGGATGGGATGGGATGGGATGGGATGGGATGGGATGGGATGGGATGGGATGGGATCTATGGGATGGGATCTATGGGATGGGATGGGATGGGAAGGGATGGGATGGGATCCATGGGATGGGATAGGATGGGACGGGACGGGAAGGACAGGATCCATGGGATGGGACGGGATCCATGGGATTTACCTGAGGGTACCAGGTGTCTGCTGCTGCTGTAAAAGGACCAGGATCCTCCTCTTGGAACTGAATAAAACTCAAGTTTCTGAGCCCATAAAATCACCAGGAAGTGTTTGTAGGAGTTTTCTCACGGTTCTCTCTTTGCGGTGTGTTTTTAAATTAAAGAATTTGGGCTGATTTGTGCAGAAGGGAAGGTGGGACGAGAGCAGGAGGAGCTGCAGCTCTGACCCTGCATGGATCCAACAGCAGAGCAAACACCACCTAACCCTAACCCTGCCCCAAACTTTAAATGTGAGTCAATCCCATATCAAATCCAGGGCACCTCATGGAAAGCACCCATGGCAGGGGTGGAATTCCCTAGGGAGGGTGGGAGACTCCCAGTGAGGAATTTCTTGCTCCTTCTTCCAGAGGGGGCCAACAATTCAAGGGATGGAACAGCTCTGCTGTGAGGAAAGGCTGGGAAAATTGGGATCCTTCAGCCTGGACATGGGAAGCTTTGGGGTGGCTTCATCGTGACCTTCCAGGAGCTGAAGGAGCTGAAAGAAACAAGGAGAGAGAAACTATTTCCAAGAGCCTGGAGTGCCAGGACACAGGGAATGGGATGGGACTGCTGGAGGGAGGGTCAGATGGGATATTGGGAAGGGATGGGCTGTGATGGGGTGGGGTGGGAAGAGCTTTGGATTTGGATGTGGCTGGCCCTGGGATGGGATGTCCAAGGCCAGGCTGGATGAGGCTGGGAGCCGCCTGTGCCATGGAGGTGACCTGGGAGAGAAGGAGTGCCCCGGAGGATGTCCAGAGTGAAAACGTCCAAATCTCTGGTATTTGAGAGGTAGAATATGAAAATCCCTGAGAATTTGCTGGGTTTAAATCAGGGGTGGGAGGCTCCAGGTTTGGGGTTCAGTGGAGCAGCCCTGGGTGGTGTCCCCATCCCAGGACATCTGTGAGGGTGTTCCAGCAGCCCTGGCACCGCCTGCACCAATCCCAGCTTCAGCAGAGGGGATGCAGCAGGATGTCCCCTGAGCAGGAAGGCAGCAAAGCCCAAAGCTCGTTAAAGAAAAGCTTAATTGGCATCATCCCCTTTGCACCAGGCTTTGATGTTTTCCAGGAGCTCAAGGGTGGGATCCCATGGAAGGAGGATGGGTGCTCCCCAGTGAAGGGTGTCTGCTCAATGCTGATCCTCTCCCAGCTTCCGACAGCAGATTTTGGGGTGGAATAGGTGCAATCCTGTGCCTGGAAAGCAAAAAAAAATGAAGGATTGATGCATAATGTGAGTGTGGAAAATATTTTGAGCGAACTGGGATAGCGGGAGGTGTCCCTGCCCCGGCAGGGGGTGGGACTGGATGAGCTTTAAAGGGCCCTTCCCACCCAAACCACGCCAGCACCAGCAGGGTCCCATTCCCAGGGCATTCCTTTACATGAAATTATGGAATCCCAGAATCCTGGAAGGGTTTGAGATGGAAAGAATGACAAATCCCATCCAGTTCCACCCCCTTCCATGGGCAGGGACACCTCCCACTGTCCCAGGCTGCTCCCAGCCCCAATGTCCAGCCTGGCCTTGGGCACTGCCAGGGATCCAGGGGCAGCCACAGCTGCTCTGGCCATTCCAGCCCAGCCAGGAATTCCCAATTCCCAATCTCCCATCCATCCCTGCCCTCTGGCACTGGGAGCCATTCCCTGGCTCCTGTCCCTCCATCCCTTGTCCCCAGTCCCCCTCCAGCTCTCCTGGAGCCCCTTCAGGCCCTGCCAGGGGCTCTGAGGTCCCCTCAGAACCTTCTCTTCTCCAGGCTGAAGGTGTCACCACCCCCAGGCTGCAGCTCTGCCATTTGCAGGATGTTTCTTCCCTTTCCACACATTCCAGCCCAACATTCCTTAATTCCCCTTTCTAATGCAGATCAAGCAGCTCCCCCACTTTTTCTGCTCTGATGTGTTAATTTCTGGAAACCAGACAAAAGTCTATTTAATTTCAACTCCAGGCCTGGTGGAGAAGTTCTCCAGGAGAACTGAGGAAGGAAGAAGAACACGCCAGGAAGCTTCTGAGGGCCCAAAGGTTGTTCGTTTATCTTTGAACCTCGTGCCAAAACAATAAACCACAATTATCCCCATTTTTCGCGTGCAATTTCCAGCCCTGTAAACCCTTTATGTTGGAACACATCAAACTCCTGCTCCCTGCCAATCCTGCCTGTTGCTAAGGAACGAGCAGGCAAAAAAAAAAAAAAAACTGGAGCTGGGGGGACTCAAAAGTGCTCATTAAAAGGCTTTGTGCATCCCTATCAGGGAAATGCTAATTTGGGAAGGCTGATTGATACCCCTGAGTTATCAAGTTCCAGCCACCAGGAAGCAGCTCTGGCTCACCTTCAGTCCCTGTTGTTAACACCCTCCAAAAAAAAAAAAAAAAAAAAAAAAGGGTTTTTTTATTCAAGCAACTGAAACCATTTCAGTCCTTAAAAGCACGGGGATTTTTCATGTTCTGCACACCTCGGTTCTGCCCAGCGCCCACGAGGCTCAGGGAATTATTTAAATATGTTTGAAATTCTCTCAGCCACCCGGGCTGCAGGGCTTTATTTAAACATTTCCAGGTGTGCATTCCTAGGGTACCCTTTGGAGCATCCTGCCCAGCTGGTGGGGGCTGAATTCTGCTGATCCCAACAGGAACTTTGTGCCAAGCCCAGGGCTCCTGGTCCCAAAATCCTTATAGAATCAACGTCAAATCCCTGGAAAATCAGCCTCAAAATCTCAGTAAAATCAACGTCAAATCCCTGGAAAATCAGTTGCAAAATCCCAGTAAAATCAACAAAAAATCCAGGTAAAACCAACATCAAAATCCCTAGAAAATGATCATAAAAATCCCAGTAAACTCAACATCAAAATCCCAGTAAAATCAACGTCAAATCCCTGGAAAATCAGCCTCAAAATCCCAGTAAAATCAACAACAAAATCTCAGTAAAATCAATGTCAAATCCCTGGAAAATCAGCATCAAAATTCTGGTAAAATCAACATCAAATCCCCGGAAAATCAGCATCAAAATCCCAGGAAAACCAACATTAAAATCCCTACAAAATCAGCATCAAATCCCTGGAAAACCAACATCAAAATCCCTATAAAATTGGCATTAAAATCCTTACAAAATCAACATTAAAATTCCTGTAAAATCAACACTACTTAGTCATTATTAATTTTTATTTCAATGCATGTCAGTGTCACGTTCCAAGGAATAATATTTTGGCCTCTTTGTTATAGCTCTTCCTCCTCTGTTTCAAGCCTGGATTGCAGAGTGGGATTCCTTTAAATTTAGGGTTAAAATATCCATGGATTGAGGAAAAAAAATTTAATTAATCACTTTGCAAAGCAGAGCAGAGAGGTGCAGGGTCATGCTCTCCATGCACACCTAAGGAAAAGAGAATTTATCCCAACTGGTCATGTAAAAGACAACTTAATTTAATTTAATTTAATTTTAATGTCACTCTAAAATGAAGGTGGTACACCAAGTTTCCAAGCCCAAATACTCCAGGATTTCTCAGATTTCCTGTCCTTTTCTGCCTCCTTTTGGAACAGGAAGCAACTCTGGCCTTACCCACTCCCCCAAAAGTGACAGCAGCAAATCACAGCCAGCCTGGGCCCAATCAGTCATCCCCTCATTAATTAGTGAAGCTAAATTAGGAAGGGAACACTTTGCAGTTTAATCAAAGCTACAACACGGCGATTAATGCACTGAAAGGTTGGGAAGGGCTGACCCAGAAATTAATTCCCAACGGGGCAGGAAGCAAAATCAAGCATGGGAGGAGTGGCAGGGTGCTTCCCAAAGAGCTCAGGGATGTTTTTACACCAATGATGGAAAGGATTTCCCAACCATGGAGCCAAACATCCCATATTTCACAACCAGGCCCAGACTTTGTTTGATCTGGGGTTTAAATGAAGCTGTAATTTGACCCAGCTCGCACTGAGAATGAAGGATTACAGAGCCATTTATCCAGGTTTTCCCTGGAAGTTCAGTCCATCCAGCAAAGCTCAGGCGTGTCCCTGTGTCCCCTCTGTGGTGGCACAAGCCCTGAACTGTCCCCTAGAGACTGGCACCAGCCACAGCAGCTTTGTCAGGGACATATCCCTGCCCAAGGAGCAGCAAATCAATGACCAATGCACGTTCCTGCCCTTCCAAGAGGAGGCGCTAGTCTGGTTTCCATCCTGGCAGCGCTGTCCAAGGTCCTGGCAGCACTGTCCAAGGTCCTGGCAGTGCTGTCCAAGGTCCTGGCAGCACTGTCCAAGGTCCTGGCAGCACTGTCCAAGGTCCTGGCAGCGCTGTCCAAGGTCCTGGCAGCGCTGTCCAAGGTCCTGGCAGCACTGTCCAAGGTCCAACAGAAGCTGTCCCAGGAGCCCAGAGTCACCTGCAGCACCCGAGGTTGCAGGATGAGTTTAAAGAGAGGGTTGGTTTCCAATGGGGCTTTCTAAGCAGGTTTTCATTTTTACTTGGGGTTTTGGGGAAGGGAAAATGAGTTAGGAAATGTTCATGTTGACCTCAGGTCAGCCCAGATCACCTTGTGCCAGCCTCTTCTAGGGGATGTTTCATCATCACAGAATCCTGGAAGGGTTTGGGTTGGAAGGGAATTTAAATCCCCCCAGTGCCAGCCCCTGCCATGGCAGGGACACCTCCCACTGTCCCAGGGTGCCCCAGTGTCCAGCCTGGCCTTGGGCACTGCCAGGGATCCAGGGGCAGCCACAGCTGCTCTGGCCATTCCAGCCCAGCCAGGAATTCCCAATTCCCAATCTCCCACCCATCCCTGCCCTCTGGCACTGGGAGCCATTCCCTGGCTCCTGTCCCTCCATCCCTTGTCCCCAGTCCCTCTCCAGCTCTCCTGGAGCCCCTTCAGGCCCTGCCAGGTGCTCTGAGCTCTGCCTGGAGCCTTGTCCTCTCCAGGAGAACATTCCCAGCTCTCCCAGCCTATTTCCATTACTTTGCATCCAGCCAGTGAAGGAAATTCCCAATTCCCACTGGAGCCTGGGAAACCCACCAAGGTGATCCCAACCCACACCCAGCATCCCATGGCAGCACCCAGGGGAGCACCCAGCCCCAAGGGGACAGGAAGGAGCCCAGACAGAGCCCTGCCTGTGACCACAGAGCTCCGAGGTTTATTAATATTCCTGTTTGCCCTGGATTTTTCCATCTGCAGTCCACGGGAAAGGATTAATATTTACCTTGGTGTAAAGCTGTTTATCCAGCTCTTAACGCCCTGCAAGAGCTCGGCTGAGAGCTCTGCTCCGTGCACATCGATCCAGGCTGCTCTCCACGCACCTGGGGACAGCACTTGGGAGGGACAACCCAAAAATGTTCATCAGGAGCAAATGTGAGCAGGCAGGAGCTGCCAGCGCCACCGAGCAAAATCCCTTGTTAGCAACAAGCGCGGAATTTGGGTTTATTGGAGGTAATTAAACACCAACAGCAGTTGTGCGGCTCAGGGACGCAAAATCCAGGTAATTAAAGGGGATGTGGATAAGGAAAAAATCAGGGCAAGCAAATACAGGCAAGGATTAGAGCCATTCCCAGATTCCTGAAGTTTCTCAGTGACCCACTTTGGCACAGCTCGGACTTGGGAACTTCCTGGGATGTTTGGGGGTAGGAAGAGAAAAAGGAAGAACTGGGAAGCTCCATTCGGGATTTTTCCACTTAAATTTTGGAATCAGTCCTTTTGCAACAGAAGAGTTCAAAAATATCAGATTTGGGGAACTTTTTGGCTCCCAGGACACAGACACAGCAAGAAACCCACCAGAGACCCTGCACACAGCTGAAATCACCCCAGGGGTGGGAATTTCTTCCCTGGGAACACAAATATTCCCAAATCATTCATGAGCCAGCACACATCCCCTCATGATTTTAAAGCTCCCTTAAGGATCCATTTACCATTTTTCTTCCTACAGTGATCCCTGTGATTAATCATTCCCACTTTTTAACCAGTGCCAGGTTCAATTTATCCAAGCTCAGCTCCCACCTCCTGGAATGTGCCGTGTCCCTCCTGTCTAAATGAAGGAGTGACATCGTTAGACACCAAGTGACATTAAAATGCCATCAAGGGAACAACCTCACTGATGAAGTCGTTGAGTGCAGTGCATTTCTTTTCCAAAGTGGGAAAATTCACAGTTCAGGCTAAGAAAAATAGAGGGATTCATCCAAATTTCCACGGAAAACATTAATAAAATCACATTTAATAACCAATGGCCATCAAACAACTGCCTTAGAAATGCTGGAGCTCAGTTGATTGTGAGTCCCTCAATGCATCAGCTTAAAAGAATTCATATAAACATAAAATGGGAGCATTCTAAGGAGATTAAACGTGTTTATTAACCACTTTACCTTCCAGAAAATAAATGCCCTGTCCATTTTCTAGTTGCAGTGAGCCTGAATCAAATCCAGAGATTAAAACTGGCTCATTCACGGGGTGCCCAATGGAACAAACCCTCCCAGAACTGAACAAGTTCAGCTCTCATCGTTATCAGGCATTTTTCTCTCTGTTGAATCCCAGAAAAAAAGGTGTGGAAAGCCCTGTAATCATAACCAAGCCCAAATCTAAATTCCTTTTGCACTTCCCTCCCTCTGTGAGCTCACTGTGAACCCAGGGATTAAAAATCCCATTTCAGAAAGAAAGACAACATCCAAAAAAGCCAAAGAGTTTCACCAAAGGGGGATGGGAAAGGATTAAATATCCTGACCCTAAACCTCGCCTCATGACTCTTTGGGGCAGAGTGATGGGACTGATCCTTGCTCACCCCAACAACCTCACAAAAATCCTCCCAAATTCCCTATAAATGCAGCTCATGGAGCCCTCCTGGTGTTTTGGGAGCAGCCAGAATTTGCCTGGATTCATGGCACAGGAGAAGAATTCTTTGCCTCACGTGATTGTCTCACTTCAAAACCAAACCCTCTCTGACAGAGCCCACAGAAAGAATGGAAATGGGGATTGGAAATCCAGCAACTGGAAAAGGATGAGATGTGGGGATGAAGTTATTTTACAACCCTGGAATAAAAGATGAGGAAGGGGCTCAGCTCTTCCTCAAGCCCCACCAGCAGCTGTTCATGGGGCGTTTTATCCCCGGTTAAATTGTACATTAATATTTTTCCCCTTTTAAAAAAGGGCAGCCTGCCACAGTCAGCCTTGCTCTGACTATAAAGAAGGTTCAGGCATTCATTTTCTCCCAATCCAATATAAATTTCACTTAGCCTACTTGAATAGTTAAGTCTCTCCATAGTAAAACTCCAGGAATTTATGGTTTATTTTAAAAGGCTGTGGAGGAGAAGGTGAAGATCCAGAGCTTTATTGAGCTGGCTGCAGCTTTATTTCCCAGCTATTACGGAGTCATTCATTACCCCCTGCATTATTCTAACATATGGATTTTTCACTAACCTGGCTGCAAAGTCACTCTGCTGCCCAAATTTCAAGAGGAATTCAAGAAAAGAATCCTCCTGCATCCATCCCAAGGAAGGCCTCAGGATTGTGGATAAAATTCTCATCCATGGAAGTGTCCAAGGCCAGGGTGGATGGGGTTTGGAATAACTTGGGACAGTGGAAGATGACAGGGAATGGAAAGAGAGGATCCTGAAGCCCCTTCCAAAAGTCCCAAACCACTCTATGATTCTCTGATGGTATAATCCTGAAATTCTCCAGAGAATTCCCTAAAACCCATTTCCCAAGGGATGCGGGCACTGACAGAAGCCACCCTGGGCTTGCTGGAGACCTGGGCACTCACTGGTTGAACTTACCCTTGGAAAATCCATATAAACTAAATGTATCCAGGAGGGAACGGTCTCCAGGCTGCATTAGCAGCTTCCCAAAGTTCCCAGCTCCTCCTCAGAGCAGCAGGATCCGCAGAGGACGCGTGGAACGGCGGCGGCTGCTCAGCAGTCGCGAGCGGCTTTCATCACCAGCACCATTTATCAGTGTCAGCTTCTTCATCCTCCTGGCAGAAAAATTTCCAGTTCATTAATGGGAATCCGACAGAGTGCAGTGGGGACTGTGCTCTGCTTGTAGGAGCAGCACCCACCCCCAGCAGCACCGGCTCTCTGGGGAAAACGTTCCCTTTGCTCATAAATTTTGGAGCAGACAGAATTCAGAGAGGACAGAAAAGCAACAAATGGGGAGGGATGGGGATCACTCTGATTTCTCAGGTTTTCATTTGCAGCCTGAATGTTTTTCTCAGCTTTTTGGGTTAAGTGATAGTTTTGTCCGCTTTTCATCCCAAATCCTCTCAGGTTTATTTTCAAAGGGAACTGTCAGAAATCCCCCCAGCTCTCACTAAAAGCTTCTCTCCAAAAAGAAAAAGCTTTTTATTCCAAAGCTTTTCTCACCCTCTCTCAGCAGCCAGGCCACAAGTGCTGCTGTTAGAGGGGCTCCTATAAATCAGGGTTCCCCATGCCTGGAAGTGTCCAGGGTTGGATGGGCCCATGGCATGAGGGTGGAAGGGGATGGGATTTAAAATCCCAACCAACCCAAACCATCCTGGGATTCTTTGATTCTATTAAATCCCAGCCTTTACTAATTCAAAACACTCCCAACCTTTTTTAAGCCCTCTCTCAGGAATAAAGGACCACAAAGCCAAAAAAAACCATCATTCCAGAGGCCAGAGTTCCTCACAGGACATGGAGGGGATGAGCTGTGGGACTCCCCACCAACAACTAAAAATAGAAACCCCAAATCAGAGCCCAGCCATAATTACATAATTAAGGCTATAAAGGGACACTGTGTGGAACCTTAATTACTGCACCATGAGTCAGCCTGGCTTTAATCTGAGTTTAAGTGGCTGGAAATTGATAAATCTCAAAGCGAACATGCCAGCTGAGTGCCCAACCCAAGGCAGCCCTGAGCTTATGGTCTGGTTCAGCAGGGGGAAAAGGAAGTCAATCATATTTTGTAAGGTGAGTGTTCATCCCATTAAATTTAGTAATAAAGCAAAGACTCAATAATATTCTCAGAGGCTGCTTTCAGGTTGAGCGGTTAATGGATTGCTGGATATTTTTTATGGACAGAGCAGGATCTGCCAGAGCTGTCCAAGATGAATGATTGGAGTCAGTTAAACCCCAAAAACCCCTCAGTAAAACCTCAAAACCCACAAACCTTTAGGTTAATATGCAATCATCATCATAAAAAACCATTGTTTCAGCTGACCCAGCTGTAAATTCCCAATATTTAAAGGCACCCATCATGCTGGGCAATGATTTTCCCATTTGCACATTTCCACCTTAAATTCTCATGCTGAGCCCCAAATCCTGCAGACACCAGGAGCAAAACCCTCCCTGCCCAGCTGAACTAATGCATTTGTCTCCTGAAATTCGCCATGGAAATGGAACACTGAAGGAAGAGGGAGAGACAGGAAAATTACAGGTTCCCAATGACACTTCCCACAACAGCTCCCTAATCCACCGTGCCGTCCTTTCAGCCCGAGCGCCGCTGAGTCCATTTAGCCAGGATGGGAGCATTAAATCCTTCATTTTCCAGGGAAGCGGCGATAGCATCGAAATCTGGTGTTTGAACAGAACTTTTAAATTATGTACTTGAACTGCTCGATTTGTTTAATCAAGGTCACCGAGCGCCCAGAACTCGGGGCTGGAGCGTTGACAAGGGGGAATTACCGTCAGCGGCGTCCCAAAGCCAGCAGCTGCAGGAACGTCACGCTTCTCCAAGAGCCTGAAGTGACACTTTAATTACTTGGGCAAATTTGAGCTGCTCAGAGTGTGTCGCTGGTGCTGCTCCACGAATTTTGTTGCTGCTACTCCACGAATTTTGTTGCTGCTACTCCACGAATTTTGTTGCTGCTACTCCACGAATTTTGTTGCTGCTGCTCCATGAATTTTGTCGCTGCTGCTCGTCGCGTTTTTCCAGCATGGCTCATCAGCACTCGGCTCCAGCAGCAGGATTTATCCCACAGCCACAGATCCCAGAACCACACAAAGCCACCTTCTCCAGGCCCAGCAGGCTCCGTTTCGACCTGATCTGATCCTGTAATTTCACATCCCAGGTGATCAGAACTTCATAGCTCGTAAGTGATGCATTTGCACTCTGTTCCCATTGAATCCCAGATTTTTTGGGGTTGGAAGAGACCTTACAGATCTCAATCCCAAATCCCTGCTGTGGGCAGGGAGCCCTTCCACTAGACCAAGCTCAGAACTCCAAATTCTCTTTCTAGAAACCCTTTTGGGGCAGAAATCTTTGAAGAATATACCAGAAAATAATACCAAATTTTAAGAGAGAAGGGAAATGTATTCCCTGGAGCTGAATTCAGCTTTGCTCCCAAGCACCCAGGAAAAGCTTTGTTAAGGAATAAACCATGGGAAGCACTTGTGCCCTTGGCATTTCATCCATCACTCATGGGAGAACAGGGAATCTTTTCCCTGGGAAACCCAGCCCTGAGCTTTCCCCAGAATGGATAAGGAACCTTCCTCTCTTAGAAGGTTTCATCTCCAGGGAGTGATAACAGGGTGATCCCAAGTCACAGGTCCAGCACACTGCTCCTGGGGAAACAGAAATGGATTTTTGGACCATTTGGGACTATTAAAAGACAAAAATAAGAAGGTTAAATAAGCTCAAAAAGAAAACTAATGTGAATTACCTCATTGTCTGGTCATTACCAGAGCTGTTGTCATGGTGTTTATTTGCTTTCATGCTTTTAGGGGACAATGAGGTAAATTAGAGACAGGAAGATGAGGTGAGTGGAGAGGCTGAACAGCAGGAAAATTTCTCCCTCTGATCTCAGGTGTGATCCCAAGCATCCCAAAACACAGCCCTTGAGTTCTCCCTTCAGCTGACAGGTGAATTTGGAGGTTTAACAGGCAGTGCTCACTGCACACAAAAATTCCAGGACACGGGGCAGATATTCCTTCAGTAAGAGCAGCTTGAAGGACAAAAATCAGGAGCAAAAATCCAGCCTGGAATTAACAGAGGCCAGTGTGGATGTCAGATGTGGAAACATGGCTTGGTCACCAAGCCAGGCCACCAGATTTAATTGGTGCACCAGAAGATGTGGCCTCGAAGGAATTTAGGGACCAAGAGCTCTTTGGCTCCAGGTCAATGGATCCTCTTCCAAAAGGACATCTTCCCTTGAGGCTGCTGCTTCCAGGCCTTTCCAGGCCAATGGATCCTCTTCCACAGGCACATCTTCCCTCGAGGCCGCTGCTTCCAGGCCTTTCCAGGTCACCTCTGCTGTGAGACAGCACCATGGCTGCACCCAGAGCTGGAATTTGAGGGGAGCGAGGACCCCCAGTTTTGGTGAGGACTTATGTCCAGAACTTTGGATCAAGGGGCTTTGGGTGCTGGAATTCTGATGAAGGATAATGGTGGGGTGCCACGACTCCCTCACAGAATCATTGAGGAAAAAGATCTTTGGGATCATCCAGTCCCAGCTGTGCCCGAATGCCCACCTTGTCCCCAGCCCAGACCTCTGAGTGCCACATCCAGGAATTCCTTGGGCACCTCCAGGAATGGGCACTCCTCACCTCTCTCTGACCTCCCTACACCAATGTGAAGCTTCCCAGATTTTCCCTCTGTGCCCAAAGCAATACATTTCCAGGGAAAAGGCAGCTGCCATCCCTTCTGCCAAGTGGAGAAAAATTATCCCATTCCAGCTGCATTAGAGACCAGGACCTCGGAATTATCCTATAACAGAGGAGCCATTAGCTGAAACAATATAGGTAACAGGAGGTTTGTCACATCCCAAACACAGCTCCAAGAGCTCATGAAAGGATTGTAAAGGCAAAATTATTCCATTAATTTAAAACTACGGCTGCCTGACTCTCTCCATAAAGAATCCATGTATCCAGTGCCTGGGGCAAATCAATAATGCTGAGATTTGCCTGCTAACAGAGAAAAAAATGTATATGAAAGTATTAAAATATAAAAATACCCTGGGGGCACTGTCATAGGGGAATTAAGTGCTAATCACTCTTCCATCCCTGTTTCTGATCTTCTGTCCCTGCCCATCAGCCAGGAGAGGGGTGGAACCATCCCAGAAAATGCTTGGGATCGTTCATGTGGAGCAGGAAATGAGCTCTCAGTCCTGGAAGTGCTCAGACACAGAACATTACCCAAGACTGATGGACAACCACTCCCTGTCCTGAAGGTGTTGATGGCCCCATCTGTCACCTCAGCCCCGTGGACTTCCCTTCTCCAAGCTGACACGTCCATAATGGCCCCGTTCCGCTGGGAAAGCCAAGGAATGAGATTTACAGGGATGTTTTCCAGCCGGCAGCGCATGGAGCCGTGGCTCAGTCACGCCAGGGCTGAGGAGATGTTTCCTCTCCCACCTCCTCTGCCCCGCTCACGCCACCAAAATCCACAAAATCCACAAAATCCAAGGGCAATAATGGGAAATGTCTGTGAAATCCCTCTGCAGTCAGCAGTGAATTGTGTAGCCAGGTTTATCCACTCATTCCCACAATGCAGTTGGGATTTGGGCATCATTAATGACTTGAATGAGGAATTTGATACATATTTAATTTATTAAAATTTGGAGTCCTGCTGCACTGAGTCATAACTGCAGCAAGCTGCAATTCCCAGCAATTCCTGGAGCGCCTTTGGGAGGAGCAGCAGAGGTTCGTGGTGCTGATCCACACCAAAAACCCAAAAAATTCAATGGTTTTCCTTAGACAAGAGTAGCAGTGAGGGACTGCAGGAGGATCATGGGATCTCCATCATGAAACATTTTCTGGAAGCCGGGTATCAACCCAGATCAATCCATTATCTTTTCTGGGACAGGAAAACAAGCCAGGAAAGACCTTTTCCTTCTGTGTGTTTTCCCTGTGTTCTGCACCACACCCTGTATTTTATGTCCAACAATCTCATCAATCCAGCTCAAGAGATCCCTTTCTCTAGAATTACAGGAATTTAGCTCCTGTGGCTGTGTTTTCCCTCCAAATCCTTTAGTTTAGCTGTTTAAGCCAAGGAGTTGTTGTTGTTGTTGTATAACTGCAAAAACTTTGGTTAGTGCAAGGTTGGATAATCCCAAGGAAGAAGATGAATTATTAGAGTTTGTTAAACCCCAAAACTCGTAGCTGGAAAGGGCCCAAATCCCACAGGTCACAGCCACCCCAAGGCACAGACAGATTTCCAGAATATATCCCAGCAAATCCACCAGGAGAAGCCTGAGGGAAAAGCTGAGTCCGAGAGCAAACACCAGGCTCAGAGAGAGGAGGAGATTATTTGATTCATCCCTAAATCCTCTCTCATATCCAGAGAGAAAACACTGTCCTGCCAAATTCCACCACTGTGCAAAGGCTTCTTCCCACAGGTTTGGGATTGAGCTGTTAAGATGTCAAAAATCATCTTTAAATGTAGCACTGGGATTCATTTCCAGCAATATTCCTGAGGAATGAGAGTAGGACCCACAAGCAGCCACTGCAAACACCCATCTCCTGCTTTTCCCTTTTTCCAACCCTGCATCCCCCAGCAGGGACAGAGGAGAGGGGATGAGGATCAGCAATTTGCTCCTTGATGTTGTTTTCCTCAGAAGTCTGGGAAACATTTGTCCAACCTTTTCCTTAAAAAATGTGGAGATTGCCCAGATCAGTCTCTCCTGGTGCTGAGCTTCACTGAAACTACCAAGTAACTCCAGAGTTACTCCACTACCCCATAACACCAGTTCCACCCCATTTCTTACTCCACCTTTGTGGAAAACAGCAATTAAGACCTGATGGAAATTCCAAGTATCCTCACAGTTCAGTCTGGATATCACACCCCCCTACCTGACACCTCCAGAATAAGAAAAAGAAGGAAAATCTTCCCTGCTGCCCTCCCCAGTCTCATTTTCTTTCAGCATAAATAGGAGCTGTTCTCATTCAAAATGGCTTTGGACCTCAAATGTTCATTCTCTCTCCGTGTGCTGCAGCCAAAACCTCAAACCCACAATTTCCATTCTGATTACATTATCCTCCTTCCTGATTCCCACAGATGGAAAATACCCTGGATTTGCAATTTACCAACTGTTTGTCTGTCTCTGGGAGAAGCCACCAAACCTCCTTGGCAGGGAAGGGGGAGGTCACACCTGAGAGCCCTTGAAGCTGAGCCCACACAAGGAGGAAAACTGCAGAACCAAAGGATTGGATTTGGGAATTCCATCCCTCAAGTGCTGCAGTCCTGTGCAGGTGTCCTGGCTAAACAGAGCTGAGAAATCCAAGAAAAGATGCTCAGATGTTTCTGCAGCTGAAATTAGGATTTCCCTGTCCTGCTGAGCACAGGGGACACTTCTTTGCTAAAAATGAGGTTGTTGGAGGTGCTGTCCCAATCCCAAGCCAAGAGAGCAGGAAGAAAAGTAAGAGGAGCCATGGGAAGGTGAGGATTTGTCCTTCCCTCACTTTTCCCTCCACTCTTCCCATGCTGATTTCCCCCTCTCTCCCTTTTCCCTCTGCCACGGTCCCACAGCACCAAGAACTAATTCAGTGCCACAACAGAAAATGTTATTTATTCATTTCCACTACATCTGTGCTTCTCTTTTATTGAGTTCCTTATTTTTAGTGCTCTCCTGTTTCTCCTCCAGGGCAGGTAGATAATTGTTCTCTATCTCTCTATAATTGCAGCAAATTCTCATTAATCAATACAACACCAGGCAGGAATTTCCTGATGAAATCCTGCTTTAGTTGACACCTGAGCTCCTGAACAACTACAAGACAAACCTAATTATCTCCTTGGCTAAGTGAAACCACACACTTTGGAAATGAAAAGCTCTTTTTCAGCTGAGTCCATTTAAAGGATGGAAACTGGGATGAAAGGCTCAGACAGAGCCCTTTAGACCAGGCTTGATGCCTTTACAGGAAGCAAAGCCTGGCTTAGGAATTTAACATTTTCAAGCCAAAAATTTGCCTGGTTGGAAAGTGTAAGATGGGAAATTTTTAACTAAGGGTTGTTTGAGCATATTGGTAATTTACTGGAGTCCTAAATTACTTTCATCCACATGGAAGAGCTGTGTGTGTCACACATGAAACTGGAGCTTCTCTGATTCCTTGATCTATCTTGCAGCCCAAAAGCAGAAATTTCCACCTGTAGGAGTTCATGAAAGTTCATCTGTAACAACCAGGAACTGTGATTATCAAGGAATGATTAAAGCAGGAAGGAAAAATCATGTCACTCCACCCCCTGGTCAGGTCCAATTTCCACTATCCCAGGTTGCTCCAAGCCCATCCAACCTGGCCTTGGACATTCCAGGGATGGAACATCCACAACTTCTCTGGGTAACCTGTTCCAGTGTCCCACCACTCTCCCAGCCAGGAATTCCTTCCCAGTATCCCATCTAACCCTGCTCCCTTTCAGCCTGAAGCCATTCCCCCTTTTCCTGCCACCCCATGCTTTGCCAAGCTGAAGGCACGATGGATAAATGCTGGCACAGATTTGAAAGCATCCTCCCTTTTTATTGGAGGACAGGGGCAGATCAATCCCCCTCTGGAGCAGATTCTGACACGGATTTTTAAAGATTTCAATAAAAATTGTACCTGCACAGTGTAAGGATCCTTCCCATCCAGAGGAGAATCCACATTTGCTGCAGGAGCTCTCCAAGGTACCTCGTAGGGCTGAGGACAGGAGCTGCCTGAGGGTCCCACATCCTTCTCCATGCTCCCAGGAAATTACAGCACGGTGGAAACCCAGGGCACTGGGAATATTCCTGTCTCTGCTCTGGGGTGCCCTGACCCCCAGGGCAGCACTGACTTTGACCCTCATTCATGGAGAAAGTTTCCCAGACTTCAAGATAGACTGGAACCCACAAAAGTGTTAAATAGATTATAGAGAGCAGTGTGGGTGTGTCACCTGGGTGAGAAATTGAGGTTTTGGGATTTTTAGTGTGTTGTGGATGGAAGCAAGATGGAGGGCACAGGGTGTCATCTTGGGTTTCTTCTTCATGCTTCTTCTTCCTTCTTCTCCATGGGTTTGGGTGGCAGTTTGTAATTGGGCAGAGAAGTCTGCACTGTTGGGCTCTTTGGGATCAGTTATTGGGTTAAAAGGGAAAATAATCCAGGTGTCAGCTCTTAATTGGATAATTTAGTCTTAAAAGACCTTGTAACAAGAGATTGTTGCCATTTTGTGCCTTCTAATGAAAAGAAGCCAAACTCACAGTTGTGAGACTGTTTTACTGATAAGGAATAATAAATACCTGAGTGCAAACATGAACCACTGTCTCAAGTGCCTTCAATCCAGACCCAGAGAAACCAATACAGCACCAACTGGGAAAACACTTCACAAAATCAGAACAGGGCCCTTCAACTTCTTCTTCCTCCTTCTCCATGGGTTTGGGTGGCATTTTGTAATTGAGCAGAGAAGTCTGCAAAATGGGCTCTTTGAACAGGGACAGTTATTGGGTTAAAAGGGAAAATAATCCAGGTGTCAGCTCTTAATTGGATAATTTAGTCTTAAAAGACCTTGTAACAAGAGATTGTTGCCATTTTGTGCCTTCTAATGAAAAGAAGCCAAACTCACAGTTGTGAGACTGTTTTACTGATAAGGAATAATAAATACCTGAGTGCAAACATGAACCACTGTCTCAAGTGCCTTCAATCCAGACCCAGAGAAACCAATACAGCACCAACTGGGAAAACACTCTCACAAAATCAGAACAGGGCCCTCTCCCCACCCCAGAGCTCTCTGGTTCCACTCAATAAAGAGAAAAGTGCAGAACAGATCAGGACAAAGCAGAAGCTGTCAGCTGTTCCTGAGGCACCGCCATGACAAAAATTCCATTCCGTGTTTCGCAGGAGGGTTTTCCATGAGAGAGACGCTTGCTCAGAGCTTTAAAACCTCATCCTGTTACAAGAATTTGTGATCCTGATGCACTCCAGGAGACAGAGGAATAAATAAAACTCTCCAGAGCTTTTCCACGTTAAATCTCTCTCGCTCCTCTCTTACACAGCTATGAAACGTTAGAAAAGGAACTTCCTACCCACGGAAAAGGACCTGCACAACCCATTCCAGCTCTTCCTCATTTTATCCTGGGTGGGCAAGAAGGAAGCTCTTATTTGAGGGATATGAACAAACAATCCTGGTCCAGACAGAGCCAAAATAATTCCAGGCTCTGGTGCTGGAAAAACAGCCTCAAGGAGGCCGGGTGAGGTTGCGAAGGCAACAGGAGGACTGAGGTCACAGCAGTTCCCATGCCAGCCACAATTCTTCCAGCAGTTTCAGCTGGGGCCCAGAGAAGCCACAATTCCCACCAAACCCACCCAAGAGGGAGAAGATCCCAACTTGGAAGCAAGGGAAGACCCCACAAAACAGGCAAGGCCAGAAAGGGACAGCGATGGCAGAAGAAATGGAGACACTTGGACAAGGAAGCACCTACAAATCAGAGTCCATGAGCAGGTGGGATCCAAAAAAACTTTCATGAAGACCAGACCCAGATCATTCCAAGGGGAACTCACAGGGAGGTCAGCTTGGGGTCAGCACCCCACTTCTCACCACAGAATCCTGGGATGGTTTGTGTTGGAAGGGACCTAAAGTTTGTCTTACTCCACTTCCCTGATGGATTCTGAGATAAGGCACCACTGCAGCTGCCTCCCTGCCCAGTGTCTGCTCCTCCAAAAGCTGATCTTCCACCAGGAGCTCTCCAGCAGTCACCTGGAATTTGTCTTCTGTGTCCCCCTAATGATTACACTGCAAATCAAACAGGGATGAAGGAGATAAAAGAGGCCCAAGAAAAAAAAAATAGAAAAAAACAATTCTAGGTTGGAAATACCTCCCAGAAAAAACATCGCAGTCATCACAATTCCCATTTTACCTGGGTTTGGATGGGATAACCTGACCTGAGGTCACCAAGAGCCCAGGTGAGTCTTTTCTTTGTGGTCCTGAAGGGCAAAGGAGCATCCTGGCTGCACCCATGGATGGAGCCCAACTCAGCCTCTTCTCCTCAGCTGCCTGCAGGATTATTTGTGGCAAGAAGCAAAACAGCAAAATAAGGAAAGTGACACAATTAAGGCTAATTAGCTGAGTGGGAAATCCCTTCCCAGCCAATTAGTGCTGAGAGGCAAGGCCTGCACAGTAACGAGGACATATTTAGCTGTTCTCAGCTCATCCCGCTTCCAGAAATGAGAAGGCAAAGGAAGAGATTGTTTTTCCATTAAAAATAATTGGATAACAAGGACTGTATCAGCCATGGGGAGCTGAGAGGGGAATTGGACTCCCATTCCTCTGGACAACCCCAAAAATACTTTTTCCACAGGAGAGGGATGGAATAGGATTTTCACCCTACTCACCTGTCCTGTAAATCTGGAAAAATCTGGGCAGCCTGGTGGCAAAATATTCCCATCAATCACATCCCTAAAAACAGCACAAACTCACATTTAGGAAAAGGTTCCCAAGACACAGCCATTCCTTCAGAACTTCTGATGGGAGTTCCAACCCACCTGTGAATTTTTGGGCATCTCATCACCGCCGACAGCTCTGTGGGATCATCACTTAAAGCCCAAAGTGCTGGCTCAGAATTGCTTGACATTGGTGCCTTCACCACGTTCCTCATCACGGCAGAACGAGCGAGTGCCGGTGTCAAAATATCCGAGTGTCCCGCTGGATAATTCACTCCCGGGGAGAGGCGCTGAATCCATCACAGAAATTGCCTCCAAAGGACACTTTCCCCTGAGCAGGGGTGGAAAAAGCGGCTGGAAAGAGGGAACAAAGTGTCAGCATCTCACTTGGAGAGGTGAAAGCAGAGCTGACAGCGCCGTGATTTATGGAGAGCGAGGCCTATTTGGGGAGAGAGCTGGAGCAGTGCCAGCGGGGCTGAAATCCTGGGATTCAGCTCCACTCCTCAGCCAATTGCAATATTTTATAAGTGGAAGAGATAGGCAGTGACCTTCCCCTTCAGAGGCTAAAATTGTTTCTGGGTTGAGGCTTTTAAAAAACAAAAAGGCCGAGGTTTGTCCATTTGTTTGGATATAAAGCACCCAGGATCTTATCTCCGGCCTCATAATTCACTGGGAGGAAACTCGGGTGGGAAGATTGAAGAGCACCGAGCCTGCATTCCCAAATACCCATTTGGGAGCTCAGGGTTCACCTTGACCTGGAATATTCACCCAGGATGACAGGAGATTAAACACCAGGCTGCTCCAGACGTGCTTCCCCCTTGGGTGAGCCTGTTGAATAAAGATAGGTTGAATATTCCCACCTCAATGATGTACTCCTGAAAAAAAAAGGGAGGAATTTATATTATGTTATATGTTATGTTATGTTATGTTATGTTATGTTATGTTATGTTATGTTATGTTATGTTATGTTATGTTATGGTTGTTGTTATTATTGTTATTATTCAGATCCCAAATTCACTGAGGTCTCCTCCAAGCTGTGGCTGTGCCTTTAACCTGGAGCTGGTGGGAGTCCAAAAGAGAAATCAGACTTTTCTGTGATAATCCTAGGGACAAGACTCCCATGAGGGCATTAAGGTGGTAATTACTTCATGGTTTTGTGACAACTTATTGTATTAATGAGATTTTTCCTTTGGTTTATTCCCAGGTGTGGAATAATCTGGAATAAACCAGTCCTGGATGTGGCTGAGGCAAAGCAAAGCACATCAAGCTACAACTTCAGTCCAGTGGCACCAGGGGAGAACCTCAGGGTGAGGAAGTCACAAATCCCACCCAGGGCTTCTTCCAGATGGAATTCTGGAGATTCACCCTGGCTGAGCTGGTTTGGGACACAAGGAACATCTCAATTCCATGGATTTCACTGGAGGAAACACCTGAGCACCCATGGCTGGACTCCATCTGCACAGGACTTTGGAAGCTGGAACAAAAATGTGATCCTGGCCGGCTCAAGGACACTTCCCTGCAGGGTTGTCCTGGTAGGAAGGAAGAAAAGGGTTTTTAAGCAGTCTCCTTAGGGGTGGGACTCAAATATCCCACCTCTGGATCTTTATGGCTGTTGGAGAATTCCCAGAATGGATTTTAAATGGATTGAAAACTGGTTGGGGCAGTGGCAGCTTCAGTCCCAACATCCTCCTGTCCTGGGCGAGCTGCCTGTGGAGCATCAGGGTGGAAAAGGTGCAGATCTTGCTGTGGCTCTGCACAGGAAATTCCTCACGGATCAGGAGCTCTCGGGGTGGATGGCAGGGTATCAGAGCTGGAGGATTTGTTGTGGGAGGGAGAGAGAGGAATTCACACTCCAATCTCAGGAGTAAGGGCAGGGTGGGTCAAAGTTGGGTTCTGTGGAACCTAAATATCCACAGAAACCAGGAAATCAGAGAATCACGGAATATCCTGAGTGGGAAGGGACCCACCAGGATCACCCAGTCTAGCTCCTGACCCAACACTCCTGGAGCTCTGGCAGCCTCGGGGCCGTGCCCATTCCCTGGGAAGTTGTTCCAGTGCTTATTCCATCCTTTGGGGGAAGAACCTTCCCTGAGATCCAACCAAACCCTTCCCTGAGATCCAACCAAACCCTCCCCTGGCACGGGATATTCCTGATGAGATGGTGAGGATGGGGCTCCTCCCTAAATGTGGGATCAAAAACTTTGGGCCATCAGGCAGGAGATGCCTTGAGGCAGATTCCCACAGTGGCCTATCCATGGGGAATTCCTGGGATGAGCTCCAACCTGACAGAAAATCACCTTAATCCTCTCCACACCCCAGCACTCCCCCTCCAGCCCTCGCCCTGGAGGAGGAGGGAAGATCTGTCACCTGAATATTTACAAACCAGGTAGGAAAAAGTATCGGGTTCTGGTCCCTTCATCACTTTGGTGGTGACAAGAGTTAATGGTCCCTGAAGCTTTCCCAGCAAATGTTCCTTGTCGGGCCATTTTCTGCACATCTCCGTGATGGATGGGGAGGAGAAGTCACTTTATGACAAGCCTGCTCAATTATTTAATAAGGCAGATTCTAATAACTTCAGGAAGTCCCCCAGAGAAATGGAAGAATAAATACACTTTTCCTCTCACTCTCTCAAGAGCTGGAGAGGAAAAATGGATGGTGGCCTCTTTGCCTGCCTGTCAGCTTTGTTTTGGGGACTTTGCTGGGGTTTTAACTCCCCATTTCTGGCTTTTGGGACAGAGAGTGAAAACAGTAAATAAAATTAGGGAAATTGTTGGTTATATTAAAATATTCAAGAAAAGTTGCTGTTGTACCCAACAGGCTTAGCAAGTCTGAGGGACTCTTCCTTTCTTTTGGTCTTTCTCTCTTCAGATTATAACTTTTTTGGGGATGGTGGTCAGTGCTGAGGGTCTGGGAGTCCCTGAGCACCACAGGACCTGGCAGGCAAAAGCTCTTGTGCTCGTTCCACTATGCAGAACTCTAGAACTGGATTAGGTCTGGAACATTCCAGAGTCTTTTCCCATGAAACCACCAAATCAAGGGATTGCAGAGGGACCCAGGGTGTTGATTTTGCAGGAGCTGTGCAGCCTTCCACACTGCACAAAAAAATCCCACTGGATATGGGAGAAAAAAAGGCACCTCTGGGAGTCCCACAGGTCCTCATGCAGCTGCTTAAGAGGAGAGCTGTGCTTTGGGGATAAAATCCTGGAATGGTTTGGGTTGGAAGGGACTTAAATCCCATCCCATTCCAGCCCTGCCATGGCAGGGACACCTCCCACTGTCCCAGGCTGCTCCAAGCCCCAGTGTCCAACCTGGCCTTGGGCACTGCCAGGGATCCAGGGGCAGCCACAGCAAATCTGGGAATTCTATTCCAGGGCCTCCCCACCCTCACAGGGAAGAATTCCTTCCCAAAATCCCATTTAAACCAACTCTCTGTCACTTTGAAGCCATTCCCCCTTGTCCTGTCACTCCCTGCCCTTGTAAATCCGCCAGGAGTGTGGGTCAGTCTTGGGCCAGGGCAACTACAGCGATCAAAAAATCCCATTTGGTTTCTCTTTTTCCTTTCCTTCTCTTCCCCATCCCATTACCAGCAGCATCCCCCCAATTCTGCATTGCAAGCACACCCCCAGAAAGCGGAGTGGGATTGATGCTGGGCTCAGTCCAGCAGCTCCAGGCCATCCCTCTCCATCTCCTGGAAGAAACTTGGCACGCCAGGAGCCGGGCCCATAAATCTGAGCAGAGCACAAAGTCACTCCCATTAAGCCAAGGACACCTTCAGCTGTTCCTGCTCCCTGTCCAAGAGCCATTTGCTGCCCAGCCTTCCCCTGCCTGCTCCGGAAAGCAGGAGCTGGGAATGCTAAATGGTTAATCCAGACTGTTTGGGGAAGATCTGTCTCCACAAATGTTGCACCATCTGCTGCTCTGGGGAAGCTGGAGGAGTGGGTGCTGTATTTTCATAACAATCCGCCCTTCTCCTCTCATTGATTAATAACACTGGGCTGCTTTGTCTTTGTTCTTTTGGAGGTTTTTTGTTTTTTTTAAATATTTGTATGAAGGCTTTTCAACGTGAAATCCAGTAATTATCTGAAGAGCTGAGTCAATAGGTTTGTTCAGGCAGAGAAATTACCCATTAAACCAAACGGGAAAAAGCCCAGTGAAAAACATCTCTGCACCAGGCCCACGATGACCAAAATCCCCTTTTTTTCCCTTTCCAGTCCAATTTTCCCCCACCAGTGAGAAGGATCCCATCACTGAGGAGCTGCTGTGGAAAACAGGGTGAACCATCAGCTCCTATCCACCCCAAATCCTGAAAAATTGAATTCCACCACCCCAAAACCCACAGTGAGCACCAAGCCAACAGAAAACACCTTGAGCCTGCTCCAGGAGGGACAGGAGAGGCTCTGCTCCTTCTCATTCTCCCTTTTCCACCCCACAAAATTCCCAGAGCAGCTGGAAAGTTGTGGGGCGTGAAGGGAGCTGGGAACACCAACCTTGGAGCCTTCTGCTGCAGCTGCCTTCCCCTGAAAGGGATGTTTGGGAATGTCAGGCATGGAAAAGCTGCAGAGGAAACAAGGCACAGGTCCCAGAGCAGGAGATGTGGGTGCTCCACCTACTTCCAGCAGTGCCCACGCAACAATGGAATGAAAACTCCTGGGTTTGCTTAAATACATTTAAAAATAGAGAAAAAAATTGGTTATTCCTGATGTTAACTGAACTGAGTGTGTATCTAAGCAATGTCAGCTTGCAGATGCCAACACCAGCTCCCCTGTGGCTGGCATGGAATGGTTTGGGTTGGAAAAGAGCTTAAAGTTCATCCCCTTCTTCCACTGCCCCAGGCTGCTCCAATCCCATCCAGCCTGGCCTTGGACACTTCCAGGGATTCAGGGGCAGCCACAGCTTCTCTGGGAATCCCATCCCAGCCCCTCCCCACCCTCCCAGCCAGGAATTCCCAATTCCCAATCTTTAATCTAACCCCACCCTCTGTCAGTTCAGAGCCATTCCCGCTTGTGCTGTCAATAAATGGCTGTGGGAGGGACAGAGGTGGAACCACAGACACGCCAGTGGCAAAGGGTAAATCCAGCTTTAATTCCCATCCCAGGACCCAGCTCATCGAGGCTTTTTAGCTCCAGAGCATGAACAGCTCATGAAGAGGGAAAAATAGAGCAGCTGGAAGATGATTTAAGCAGTGCAGTTTATAGTGGTTACAATTAATAGGCAATTTCTTATAAAAGTTCTCTGGAAAATGTCTTTTTTTTTTTCCCCTTCCAGGCAGCATTTTTTCACCAAGTGGTTCCAGTTTCACGTTGGAAAAGCAGCTGGAAACCCTTCCCAACTTTTTCACTGAATTTCACTGGAAGCAGAGTTTTTTCCACAGGGAACAAGGGACAGGAAAAGAGGGAACAGCCTCAGGCTGGGCCAGGGAGGCTCAGGTTGGACATCAGCAGGAATTTCTCCATGGAAAGGGTGCTCAGGCCTTGGAAGGGGCTGTCCAGAGCAGTGTCCCCATCCCTGGAAGCGTCCAAGGAATGTGGCACTCGGTGCTCTGGGCTGGGGACAAGGTGGGGATCAGGCACAGCTGGGACTGGATGATCCCAAAGGCCTTTTCCAACCTCGGTGCTTCCACACTCAGCCCAACCCAAACCAATTCCCCTCCTTCGGATTCAAACCAGAGGGAGGAATTCCTGACAGAGCAGCACATCCAGCAGCAGATTTGATCAATAACTCCATTTCCCATAAAATCCCAGAATCACCAGGTTGGGAGAGACCCTCAGGATCATGGAGTCCAACCCAGCCCCAGCAGCTCAACTCACCCCTGGCACCCAGTGCCACATCCAGGCTTTGTTAAACACACCCGGGGATGGGGACTGCACCACCTCCCTGGGCAGAACATTGCAGAACTTTGTCACCCTTTCCATGAAAAACTTTTTCCTAACATCCAAACTATATTTCCTTTGGCACTAAAATACTCTCTCACCTTCCCCTCCAGCAGCCACCAAACACTTCCAGCTTTGCCTCTTTCCTCCAGAGCTTCCTTTCCCTCTCCCCTCCATCCTTTCCAAGCCCAAAGTGAGCACTAAAAACCAAATCCAGCAGTTGGTGCCCAAATCCCTCCAAAACCAACCCCAAATCCCAGCAGTGGTGGTGCAAATCCCTCCAAAACCAACCCCAAATCCCTCCAAAACCAACCCCAAATCCCGGCAGTTGGTGCCCAAATCCTCCAAAACCAACCCCAAATCCCAGCAGTTGGTGCCCAAATCCTTCCATACCAACCCCAAATCCCAACAGCTGGTGCCCAAAGCCCTCCAAAACCAACCCCAAATCCTGGAAGTTGGTGCCCAAAGCCTCCAAAACCAACAACAAATCCAACAGTGCTGGTACCCAAATCCTCCAAAACCAACCCCAAATCCCAGCAGTTGGTGCCCAAATCGCTCCAAAACCAACCCCAAATCCCGGCAGTTGGTGCCCAAATCCTTCAAAACCAACCCCAAATCCAGCAGTGCTGGTGCAAAATCCTCCAAAACCAACCCCAAATCCCGGCTATTAGTGCCCAAATCCTTCAAAACCAACCCCAAATCCCAGCAGTTGTGCCCAAACCCTTCAAAACCAACCCCAAATCCTGGCAGTTGATGCCCAAACCCTTCAAAACCAACCCCAAATCCCGGCAGTTGGTGCCCAAATCCCTCCAAAACCAACCCCAAATCCCAGCACTTGGTGCCCAAACCCCTCCAAAACCAACCCCCAAATCCCGGCAGTTGGTGCCCAAATCCTCCAAAACCAACCCCAAATCCCGGCAGTTGGTGCCCAAATCCCTCCAAAACCAACCCCAAATCCCAACAGTTGGTGCCCAAATCCTTCAAAACCAACCCCAAATCCAACAGTGCTGGTGCCCAAATCCTCCAAAACCAACCCTAAATCCTGGTATTTGGTGGTGGAATCCTCCAAAACCAACCCCAAATCCCGGCAGTTGGTGCCCAAACTCTTTGGTGGCTTTGCTGTTCCTCCAGGAGATGTCACTTGGCTTTAACTTTGCCATCAGGTAATTAAAGCTGGGCTCTGATGAAAGCCCGGCTCCATCCGCGCCGACGGAGACGGATGTTGGATGCAGTTGGAATTTGACAGCAGAGTGGGATGAGCAAGTGCATCAGGGTGCTAACGATGTTACACTGCAAATGCTGTTTATTTGCTGTCAGCTCCAAAGCAGGCAGTAAATAACACATTAGAGAATTTTTAAAAAAGGAAGAAAAAAAAAATCCAGAAATAACATTATGTTAAAATGGAACCATCAATTATCCCCCCCTTCCTTCAGCTTTTTCTCTCTTTTTTTTTTTTTCCATTTTTATTTTATCTTGAAGCCTTCGCGCAGGGGGGTTTTTTCTTGATTCATTAATTGCCTTTTTTCTGACTCCTCTGTTCTGCCTCAGTGCCCATAAATCAATGTAAAAAAGATAAAATGCTGCTATTATGAAATGAGTGTAAAAAGGTATTGAAATAAATCTCCTTTTGGACACATTTTCTCCCATCTCAGCTGCAAAAACATCTGCTCAAGATGAGATTCAGACCAATTTTTCTATCCCAAAGTGGCCCTGGCCTGTCCCTTGTTCCAAAACCCCCAGAGAGCAGCATCCCATAAATAATTGTCCCATAAATAATTTTCTCCTGGCAGTTTTCAAGGAGCCTCCACCACCCATTTCCTCCAAAATCCAATATTTGATGGATGTGGGTGGCCACAGCTCGTGCAGCTGAGCCAGCCTAAATATTCCCACCAAAAATTTCCTTATTTCCAATCATTTTCCAAAGAAAAATGTTTGCTGTTGGAAAGTTTTGTGGGATTTTGGGGGTCTTCACTCGAATGTTCTCTGCCTGGAAAATTCCCAAAGAGCTGCTGTTGGACAAGGAGCATTTCCACCCAAGTCTGAATGTTTTCCAAACCCCACTTAATATCAGGAATATTTTATTTGGGCAAAAGCTCTTCAATAACTTCAGTGTCTCCCGTTCCATTTCTGAAATTATTTGGTTTGTCCTACAATTTTTTAAGAATTAAATACATTTCCTAAGGGGAAAAAAAATCTGAATTTGACATAAAGTTGTTGGGTCCTCCTAAAGCAAAGAGGTTTTCTGGGATTTAGAATTTTCAGGAAATGAAGCTTTAATTGCTTTTTTTGTTTCAGGAAGGAAATGTTTGGAGCAAAACTTCTTGGAATTGAGTTCTCTGCTCACCATCCAAGTGTGAATTAAATTCCAGCTGATCCCATCCCATCAACACACCTGAGCTCTGTCCCATGAGGAATTCTCACCCAGGATTCCTTTCCTGGCTGCAGGAGAGGGCAGAGAGGGACAAATTCCTCATTTCAGGGCAGAACAAAATCCCAACTTTGATAAAAATATTAAAATATTGTTTTCCCTTGTTAAGACCTCCCAGGATTTTCCCTTTTTGTAGCCCTCTGAATGCTGCTGGGGTTTTGGAGGATTTTCCCAAATGGAGCTTCTCCATCCCAGTGTTCCCATCCTAAAGGGAGAAAAAATTTGTTTTTAAAAATATTCCTCATGCAAAGTGTCAGGAGGCACCACCATGGTGGGAAAACACCAATCCCAGGGATTTTCCCTGAAAAATGCCAATCCCAATGGGATTTTCCCTGGAATTGCAGGGCACAGCTCCCCTGTCCTCTGATTGTCGAGGAGAAAAGGTCAAAGATGTGGAATATTCATCCCAAACTGAATTTGTTTGCAGAGAAAACACATCCCAAGGTGTTTCCAACATCACCTGGCAGCTTCTCCGGGATAAAATGATCGCAGGGGAATTTCCTTGCTGTTAAAAATGAGAGGAAAAGAGGTCAAAAGGGAAAGCTGCAAATTACCCAGGAGACCACAAAATAAACCTTCCTCGAGTCCCTGTTCCTACAAAAAGCTCATTCCTGGAGATTTTGAGGGAATCCTGGAGGAGTTAAAGTCAAAATCTTTGACCTTGTGGGGTAGGAGATGGGAACAGTTCGGCTGCATCAGAATAAATTTTTCCCTCTCATCTCAAGGGATTTTTTTCTGCTTTGCTAAGGGTCAGTTCCTATTTTAACTTGGATTTTAATTCCAGAAACAGAACTGAGGAGAGATACGAGCCAGTGCCCATCCCAAAACTCAGGGGTTCTGTGCAACAGGCACAAGGCTCAATCCCAAGAAGTCCAAAATTGTTTTCCTGAACCTCTTTTTATAGGAAAAAAAGCTGTTTCTTGTGAAATTGTCAACTTTCAGGAACACTCCTTACAACAGCCTTTGGAAACCTCATTTTCCTTCATTTTAGAAGCATTTCCAAGTGGGAACTGATGGAGGAATTTATTTTGAAATTAATTTTTGATCCATAAATGTATCTCAAATTAAGACTCTGCAGTCAAACACAGCTGCTCCTAAAATGTCCCTCTATGGATTTATAGGATCAGGGAAACTTCTGAGCTGGAAGGGACCCACAGGAACCATCAAATCCAACTCCTGGCCCTACACAGGACATCCCAACCATCCCACCCTGTGCCATTCGAACAGGAAATATTTCCATACAAAATAAGGAAGATATTCCAGAAGAGAAGTGACTGGTGGGAATTCATCACCTCATTTTTGCTTTCATTTTTCCTTTTTTCCTTCATTTTTTGGGGGTTTGGTTTGGGGATATTTGGGGGGGAGGGTTGATTTTTGTTTGGGTTTTTTTTGTTTTGGTTTGTTTTTGGTGGTTTTTTTCCTTGTTTGGTTGGGGTTTTTTAAATCTCTGACAGCCAAAGTTTAGGGAAATCTGGAAATCCCCAGCTCAACCCCCAAGGATGGGATCCACCCCATCACCTCTCCATCTTCTTTCTGCCAAGTTGCTTTGACATTCTGCTTATCTTTTTGATGAAATGATGAAAACAGCAATAAAAGCATTGGGGAATCTATTTTTTACCTTCAGAGCCATTTCACCTCCCCGAATCCTTAACCAAGAGCAAATCTTCATTCATCAAATTCAGTAGGTGATGCAAAAGCTCTGACACAGGTATAATTCCTTATTTTCTGTTGGTGAATTATTAAAAAAAAAATCATTGGAGTGCTTGCTGATGCTTTTCTTTTAAATAAGAAAATCCCAACATTCCTAAGGAAAAATCTCTTTCATGAACTGCAGATCGTTGTGGGCTTTTTATGGATTTGTGGTGATAAAGGGGAGATTCACCCATGATAACAGAGACACTCAAAGTCACATCTCACATCCCTGTGAGGGATGTGAAAACAAAAACCTGTTTGGATTTCACCTCCAAAGAGCCCCCAGCCACCTGGGAATGCTCCTTCCCACAATCCTTTAGAAATCCTGGTGATAATTCCCCATCCTGGGACAAAAATCTCTGCGAGTTCTGCAAATGCTTTGTGTCCCCTGTAGACAATTAATTCCTGTATTTTTAATTTGAAAAGTATCCCCATCATTTGGATCTCATTCAGTTCATTAAAATCTCATTTTTTCCTTCTAAAACTGCCCAAACTTCTTGCAGAGGAGACCTGGATCCTCCTGCCTCCTTCCCATCCGTGAACACAACTGCAGCAAGGCTGCAAAACCTGATCCTATTCAACTTGTAAAGCAGTAATTCAGCAATTTTTTTTTTTTTTGCCTGAGTTGCAGCTAAAAATATGGAGGCAATTGAGAATATTTTCAAATACTCAGAGCAGGGGTTTGAAAACAATATTCATAGATCATCCCTGTGTTCTGCCATGCAGCTCCGTGAGCACTGCCTGGGGAATAGTCCTGATCTATCGGATTTTTGATCAGGAGCTTTTCTGTGTAACAACAGCTGCTTGCATTTATTCATCAAAAGAATCAAAAAAGAGCTCAGGAAAAGTTGATATTTTCTCCCCGGTGACTCTGGACTCCAAGAACTCCATTGAAATTCCTTCATCTGAGGGCGATAACACCACACATCTTCCACTGCCCCTCTCACCTGCCTGCTCCGGGAGGTGATTAACTCTATGATCACTATAAAAATGTTTTATTTAAGGGATAATTGTAAGCATTGGTATCTCCCATTTCCAAATCTCTTGCTTTATTATCCTTGTTCAAGAAGGTCTTAATATTTAAGTGATTTACTGCTCACTTTGAATGCCAGCCCGGCCATTAGGAGGCACATTTCACCAGGCAGTGCCTAATTTTATAGGACATTATTTCTTTATAAACAGAGCCATTACTCTGCAGCATTAATTAAATCTCTTTGCCCATTATGAACTCCATTTGGAAGACAACAACATCACCAACTGCCTGCCCTGATGGATGAGTCTGCAATCCCACTTTTGGCTCCTGCCAAAGCACTTCCCAAGGAGTGGAGCCACCGGGAATGGGGAACATTTGTGCCATGGAGAGCCGTGATTTGTGGGGAGAAAGGAGCTCATGAATAAAACATTTGCACTTCAGCGACCCAGTTTAGCTAAACTGTTTTGCATCAATAACCCGGTCCTAAAAGGCTCTGTTTATTATTGCCAGCCTCCGAGGCTTTGGGAAATGGAATTACATCAGCCCCATTTATAACATTTAATGCTGGGAGCAGACTGCAGCTGTTACATCACTGGAGAGGGGCCTCACCCACAAACTTCTCCTGGACAGCTGAGATTTGGGGGTTTTCATGTTTCCACCATGAAGGACAGTCAGAAAAAACAGAATAGTCCAACCACCATGTCTGAATTCCTTCCAGAAGCCCTCAGGGCACAGTGCTCAAAATCCTGGCAGATGAGCCCAAAATGCCCTCAGGAAGCAGAGTTTGTGCTCTCCTCAAGGTTTCTACACAAAACACAGAGGGACCTTGGTCACAAACTTCTCCTGGACATGTGGCTGCAGAGATTTGGGGGGGTTTCATATCTCCACCATAAAGGACATTCAGAGCAAACAGAACAACCCAACCACCATCCCTGAATTCCTTCCAGAAGCCCTCAGGGCACAGCACTCACAATTCAGGCAAATGAGCCCAAAATGCCCTCAGGAAGCAGAGTTTGTGCTCTCCTCAAGGTTTCTACACAAGACACAGAGGGGCCTTGCCCACAAACTTCTCCTGGACACATGGGTGCAGATTTTGGGGATTTTCATGTTTCCACCATGAAGGACAATCAGAAAAACAGAATATTCCAGACACTGTCCCTGAATTCTTTCCAGAAGCCCTCAGGGTCCAACACTCAAAATTCAGCCCAAAATGCCCTCGGGAAGTAGAGTTTGTGCTCTCCTCAAGGTTTCTACACAAGAGACAGAAGGGCCTTGGCCACAAACTTCTCCTGGACATGTGGATGTAGAGATTTGGGGGATTTTTACCTTTCTGCTACAAAGAGAGATCCAGAAAAAAAAGAATATTCCAGCCACCATGTCTGAATTCCTTCCAGAAGCCCTCAGGGCCCAGCACTCAAAATTCAGCCAAATGAGCCCAAAATGCCCTCAGGAAAGAGTTCTACCCAAGACAGAGAAGCCTTGCCCACAGACTTCTCCTGGACGTGTGGATGCAGAGATTTGGGGGATTTTCACCTTTCTGCTACAAAGAGACATGCAGGAAAAAAAAATATTCCAGCCACCATCCCTGAATTCCTTCCAGAAGCCCTCAGGGCCCAGCACTCACAATTCAGGCAAATGAACCCAAAATGCCCTCAGGAAGCAGATTTCTGCACAAGACAGAGAGGTCTTGGCCACAAACTTCTCCTGGGCACAAGGATGCAGAGATGTGGGGGATTTTCATGTTTCCACCATAAAGGACATTCAGAAAAAACAGAATAGTCCAGCCACCATGTCTGAATTCCTTCCAGAAGCCCTCAGGGCACAGTGCTCAAAATCCTGGCAGATGAGCCCAAAATGCCCTCGGGAAGCAGAGTTTGTGGTCTGCTCAGGATTTCTGCTCAAGAAAGACTCATTCAGCCTTCCCAGGTCCACCATCACAGAATCCCACAATGTTTTGGGTTGGGAAACACCTTCAAGCCAATCCCATTCCACCCCTTCCTTGGCCAGGGATAATTTTTAATTTTCCCCGATCCCAGGTTGCTCCAAGCCCTGTCCAGCCTGTCCTTGAACACTTCCAGGGCTCCAGGAGCAGCCACCCTGTGCCTTGGGCACTACCAGCCTGTCAAAAGCTGCAGTGTGGGAAGCCATCCCACAATTTCTGCACACGATCCACCAGTTTCACCCTCAGATTCCAACATTTACAAGGCTGGAGGAAATCCCAGTCCCTGTCCCAAGCAGTGGAGCCCTGGAGCATCACTCCCCCTTCTGATTTTCACCCCAAGAGAGTCAGGCTTACAAGACTACCTGCAAAGGGATAAAACCTCTAGTTCCCATTACTTGTTTTTCTGATTATTTGAGTATTTACATATTTTTTCCTCAGATGTACACAGCCTGAGCTGTGGTCCCAGCCAGCTCCTCCCTGCATCACTCCAGAGGCCACAGCAGCAATTCCACAATTTGAGCATTCAGGACATCATGATCTAACGTGTCTTAACCTCCCCATTAAAAAGTTTATGAGGTAAATATTGGTAAATACTTACCAACAGGACCCAGAAGATGGACCCAGAGATATTCCCTGTATTTAGGGTGAGAAATAACCCTGGTTTCTCAGGTAGCAGTGTCTGGATCTGACTGGAAAATCATTTAATGGTGCCCATTCCAAATGGAAAAGCCAAAAAGCTGCAGAAGGAGAAAAGGCTGTCCCAGATGGAGGGACAGCTTAGGTTGGAAATGGGGTGTGTTATCTTCACCATCTGTCAGAGCTGGGACAGCTCTCTGCTGTCCATGGGGCAGTGTTTCCTTTATCCCTCCCACAGCCAACCCTCCCTCCAGGAGATCTCTGCTGTCCATGGCCACTGAGTGTCCCTGCAGGGCTGATCCAATGCCAGCATCCCATGGGGAGATGCTCCGCCCAGGGGAGGAGCCAAGCATTCCTGCCTGGATCCAATCTGAGCCTGGCCCAGCACAGCAGCCTTTGCCCCCTGCATTGCCAGAGGAGCAGCTTTCTGCTGCCCTGCATTGCCAGAGGGAGCCCAGGCCCATCTGCAGCAGCCCTGGAGCTGCAGAGGAAAACTCCCCCCTTGTGCAGGATCCGTGCTGCAGCAGAGCCACAGCTGGCACTGCAGGAGGGCTGGGCCCCCGTGGCATGGGGCTGGGCCACCCCCTGACACACAGGGGGGACAGGGCATGCTCTCACTCTGGCAGGGCTTTGTTTTGTATTACTGCATTTTTAATTTTATTTTTATTTTCTTTCCTGAAAAAAACTGTTATTTCTGCTCCCACATATTTGCCTGAGAGCCCCTAAATTTCAAAATTATAGCAATTCAGAGGGAGGGGTTTACATTTTCCCTTTCAGGGAGGCTCCTGCCTTCCTTAGCAGACACCTGGCTTTTCAAACCCAGACAAGGACTCTTGGCTGAGCTGCACCAGGGGACACATCATGGGGGTTGGATTTATGGAACTCAAACCACACCAGGAACAGCAGCACGTGTGCCAGACTGGATTTCCATTCGCTGGGAATTCCACAGGCACACACAGGGCACCCTCATCCCATGTTCCCAGTTATCCAAGCTGTGCCACATCTCAGTGCACCCTGAGCTCCACAGAGCCCTGGAATAAACACAAAATGGATTAAAACTGAAAGGCAGGAGGGCTGGGAGCTGATGTGGCTTCGCAGCTCCCTGCAGGCACCAGGAGAAAGGAGCTGCTGGAGGAAGATGTTCTGGATGCAGAAATTAAAGGAGGAAGCTGAACTTCTCCCTCACTCAGACGCAGAAAAGCCATCCCAGCACCTTCCTCTCCATCCCAATCTCCTCAGCTCCAGGGCCAGGATCCTGGCTGAAGGGTGTCCGTGCCCAAACCCTCTGAGCACAGCCCTGTCCCCAGGCCCAGTGAAGCTCATTTGGATTCAGCAGGAGAACTCCTACAGCACTGCAGGAAGGGAGAGCTCCGGAGGGAGCTGGAAGCTCGGAACAGAGATAATTCCATGGGGACATCCATCTTCTGGAGAAGACAGCAGAGGCAGGTGGAGCTGCCTCACTGCTCCCAGTGCCTCCCAGTCTCCCCACAACTGTTCAGACCCACAGCAACCTCTCCTGATCCCATCAGCATCCCAAATCCCCCTGCAACCCCCTTAGACATAAAAAATACCCCATCAAAACAACCAAGGCCACCTTGGAGGGGGCTTGGAGCACCCTGGGATGATGGGAGGTGTCCCTGTCCATGGCAGGGGTGGGATGGGATGGGCTTTAAGGTCCCTTCCAGCCCAAACCAGTCTGGGATTCTGGGATTCCATGAACTTAAGTGGAATTAAACAGCACACCCCATTGGGTTTGGTTTGCCTTTTTTTTTTTTTTGAGCTCCCTGCTTACGATGCAAAAAGCCTTCAAACCCAAAATTGCAGTCCTGTTTCATCAGTTACATAATTACTCTGCTAGCACTAATTAGCAGCTGACTGTAAACATAACTTTTATCCCAGAAGACATTCCCTGTTCGGAGCAAGGCTGAAAATGCAGTCAGGCCCCGCTCTGGTGCTCCTTCCAATGTGCTTAATAATCCTCAGCACTCGTCTGCCCGTGCTCGGGAGGATTTATGGTGGCAAGGCAAGAGAAAAGCCGAGCAATGTTCCATTGGAAATTAGGAGGAAAAGCAAATGCTGAAGGAAAATATGCTCGGATGGGCAAAAAAAAAAGTGTACCTGGGCCAAAGAGTGACAAATTGCTCCTTTTTAGGAGACCTTTTTAGCAGAGGGAGGCACTGAAGAAATGCCATGTTCTACTCAGCAGAAAAATCAGAGATGGATGCAATTAAATCCCTGAAGGTCTGAGGGAAATGCAGCTGCAGGAATGGGAGCAAAGGGAGGGATCTGCCTGCGGATAATTAAATGTTCATTTTGGTGCCAGCGGGATCAGAGGCCCAGACCTTGAAAAGTGGAAACTGGTGGGAATGCAGTGAGGTGGGGATGGGGACAGCCTTCCCTAAACAGACAACTCACTCCCAAAAGTCCCTTTCCCTCATTTTTCGTGAGGTCCCGTATGGAACACGGGATGGAACCTGCAGGAATCTCCCACCACGGAGAAGTGAGTTGGGAATGGCACTGCCAGGGATCCCACAAAAATCCTGTGGCTTCACACCTCCAGCAACACCCCAAGAAGGGCTGGATACCCAGGAATCACTGTGGATCCAATGGATAATGTGGAGGAGTCATTTCATCCTAGGAAAAATGTTCCAGGCATCTCATGAAGCCCCAGGCAGTGTGGGGCTCGGGGTAATTCCTGAAAAAAAATCATTGAGCAGAGGTGAGGGACAGGAGAATCCTTCTAATTAACTATGCACAACCCCAAAATGCCCTGCTGGAATATTCCCTGCCAAGCTCAACATCACTGCCAGGGTTTGACATGGTTTTTGCACCAAAAAAATGCAGTTATCACTTAGCTTAGCTTCACCCTCCAGGGATAAAACACCCAGAGTCCTGGGAGCTGGGTGATGGCATTGCCTGAAGACCCTGAATTAACCATTTCCTGAGGCCAACTTGAGCAAATTACTTCAGAATCCTTAAAAAAATACAAAGTTAAACCTGCCCAGAAACTTTCTGGCCCCAAAGCAGAGAAAATAATGTTTGATTTTGTTGTTTTATATAGTACAAGAGTTCTATTATCATTATAGAAGTTCTATTGCCAGAGTTTCATCATTATAGTGCAAGGTTCCATATCACCCAGAGTTTCAATACCTCCTCACTGTTTCTACTGGTGTGGTCTGTTAACATTAGGCAGCTCCTCTAAGCACTGACTGCTCCTGGTCCTTGCAGCAGCCACCTGATCCATATTCATTCCCCCAATCCAACAGCTCTTTTTTCTAAACACTGTTCTTTTGTAGCTTTTCAGTTTACAAAGTACTGTTGGGAATAGGGTGTTAACCCTGAATTAACCATTTCCTGAGGCCAACTTGAGCCCCAATAGTCTTCAGAACCTAAAAATTGGTTAAACCTGCTTAGAAACTGCAACTCTTTTGGGTTTTATATAGCTGCAAGAGTTCTATTATCATTATAGTGCAAAAGGATTCCATATTGCTTTCACCTCCTCATTTACCCATACTGTATCCTCCAGCCATACAATTCCCTGTTCTTATTGGCTACTTTTTCTTTTAATTTTAGTAGTTGCTGCATTTCTTTGGGGTTAAGATTACATATTCAAATAAATTAATTACAGAGTTACAGCATTTCTAGAAGTACATATTCAAATAAATTAACATTACGAGATATTCATATATTTCATGTAGAACTAAGAGTTATACAAAGGTTCAAACAGCATATTATAGTACAGATATATACATATTTCTAAATGTTAGTTCAGTTTTGTAGCTTTTCTCAGTTTATAAAGTACTCATATTTAGCAAACACTAATAGCTGTAATTGATATATTTTGCCAATAGTTTAGTATCCAAATCCTGTTTCCCTGAATCCACAGGGTTATATGGTCAAATCCAGGTTCCCTGAATCCATGGGGTTGTATGGTTTAGTCCCAAATCCACAGGGCAATATAGATTAGTCCCGAATCACGTTGGGGTCACCATTGGTTGTTTTATATAGCACAAGAGTTCTGTTATCATTATGGCACAAGGATTCCATATTGCCAGAGTTTCAATACCTCCTCAATGTTTCTCATGGGCAGCTCCTCTAAGCACTGACTGTTCCTGGTTCTTGCAGCAGCCACCTGATCCCACTTCCCACCAATCCACTCTTTTATACCACTGTTCTTATTTGCTACTGGTGTGGCCTGTTATCATCCGGCCTGCTCCTAATCTTTAGTAATTGGTTCAGCTGCAACTCTTTGGGGGTTAAGATTACATTCTATACCACCTTCATTTACCCATACTGTACCCCCCTACACAATTTCACCCAAAACTGGGAGGTTTCTTTCTCATGCAAAATACAAAGTTTAGGAATAGATCAAATGGAATTGATTTAAGGAAAGAACAAGTTAATCAAATTGCTGGATTCAGCACAAATTTCCAGGAGAGGCTCCCCAGCCCCTCCCAAGGCACATTTCAGTCCCTGGACAACAACTCCAGAAGTCGAGCAGTTTTTAGGAACTGCAGTAACTTCCCAACTTCTCCCAGAGAATCCTTGTCCTGGATTTCACCTCCAAAGTTCATTTCTAGACTGAATTTCATGGAGGTTTAAACTAATGCCAGTAGAAATTAAGATATTGATGAGAGAAGATTGCCACTGCCAAAGGGGAATTTTTGCTGGACTCAGGAAAGCCAGAGGGAAAATCCTTCCTCCACCTTAGTCCAACTTTTGAGCCAAAGTGGACTGGAAGGAAATTCCCTGAGGATCAGTCATTAAAAACCACTTTTCTCCCAAAAACAGAGTCCTGGGCACATGGGATCTCCACCCTGTCCTGCTGGAAAGATGAGGTCAAAGAGCTGAACATGCCAGGACTTCGGATGGGGAGTTCTGAAACCCCAGAAATTCCCAGAGATCCTCACCAGGCTGCTCTGCGGGGAGCTGTGGACCTGGATTTGCAATTTATGCCAGAAATTCCCCCAGAACACCTTCCCACAGCACTGGGCACAGGGGAGCAGATCCGCAGTGGGATTTTCCCCATTCCCTGAGCTCCAAGGACAGCGGGAGATGCTTTGAATATCAAAGGGCTCTGGGAGAGGCTGGGATGCTCCAGCCCCAGCACAGAGATTTTCTCACCCAGTGATGCTGCCGGTGATTAATGAACCCACTCAGCCTCCTCCGAAGGTACGTGACCACAAGGCTGAGGTCACAAACGAACCATCCCGAAATCCCAGGGAAAAGCGGATTCCTTTCCCCCTCAATGATCCAAGATGTAAAATTCTGCCCGGCAAAGACTCGCCCGGAGCCAGGTTCTGCTTGGACTAATTATTTGCATCTTCCACGCTTTGCAAACCTACAGAGGGAAGCCAGCTCACCATTTCTCCATCCCAGGGTTTATTTTATTAATGAAAGCACCAGCAGAAAGAATGACAAGTTGATTTTAATGATCCCAGCCCCTTAATTTCTGCGGCACACCGCGGATCTGCGGAGCAGCAAGGAAACCTTGTGTGCATGCAGCTTGTACGTAGGGGCAGGAGCACTAACGAGCTTGATTTGCTGATCAGCAGATTTGGGAGTTATTTAAATTACTCCACGGCTCTAATTTGTTTTGAGAAAAAAGAAAAATTAAGGATTTTCCCATCAGCGTTTTTAGCCAACCCCTCACTCCCCTGCAGAAGCAACAGGAGAGGGAATTCAGGAGCAGAAAGCGCTGCCAGCAGGGAGCTGTGGGATGAAGATTTCAAATTTCAGGGAAGAATTAATCCCTGGAGCACCTGCACCCAGGCAGAAGCTGGAAAACACAGACCCAGCTGAGCTCCACCATCTGCCAAGGAGAATCAGCTCCTCCTTCCTAAGATGCCTCTCCCAGCTCATCCACAGCTTCATATTCCCAATTCCTTGCTCAAACCTCTTCCCAAGCTTATTCTCCTCCATCAGATCTCTAAATTTGGATATTTGGAATATCCAAATACACAACTTCAGGTGGAAATCTCAAGTTTTTCCTCTCATGTATTTATCATTTCCATTGTGTGAGGGATGTGGGGGGACCCAGAGCCCTGCAGAGCTCTGACAGAATCACAGGAAAAGGAAAATAGGATTAAAAGGACAAAAAGCTCCACAAGGGAAAGCTCCAACTTCCCAAACAGGCAGATTCAGTGAGGAGGAAAGTGGTGCCACTTGCAGCAGCTGTCAGGAAACAAAAAAAAAAAAAAAAAACCAAAAAAATATTAAAATCAGACAGCAAAGAGAATGCGAACAAATGGGAAGATGTTTGCTATAAACTGTGGTTGTATTTTTTTTGCTGATTTGTGTCACTCCTTCCTACAGATTTATTCTCTCCCTCCCCAAAAAAAGCCAGACGTGTTTATCAAGCAGAAGATGTTTCTCACATCCAAAGCTTTCCTTGGAAAATTTTGCTTTTCAGCCAATGTGAACTAAGAATAGCCAAGGGAGCTCATTTCCCTTCATGTGCTCAGCATGAAGGTCCCAGAGCTCCTCTGTCAGAGTTCTCCTTGGAAAATTCAGTGTTTCAGCTCAAACAGAGGCTGCTCCACCCATCCCAGAACCACGATCCCACCAGGAGCTCTCCAGGCCACGGAGATCCCACAGGATCCAGCTGGAGATCCCACAGGATCCAGCATCTTCCACCTTCTCCCCCTCCATCCCAACCCTTCTCCCGCCAGCTGAGCTCCCCAGTTTCCCCCTCATCCTCCTCCTCCTCCTGCTGCTGCTGCTGGGTGATCTCCACAGGGAAGGACAAATCCCAGCCTCAGTGCAGGCAGGGATTGCAGTGCCTGGTCTGCACCCCCAGGGGCTCCAGCTGTCACCTCCGAACCGTCACTCCCAGCCAGCTCCCCCTGGGGACCCCTGTCCCTCCTCCCTCAGCCTCCTCCTGCCTCAGCCTTGCTCTGAGTTCCAGGATCTGTTTCTTTTTCCCAAACATCTCCTGCTGGGTTTTTTTTCCTAATCGTTCCAGAAGAATCTGCAGAGCCAAGGTTGCATCCACACACCAAGAGAAAGTTGCATTTTGGGCATTCCCAGAAATACCAACCCTGACCCGTGGTCACCAGGGAGGGAAGCAGGGCAGGGATGAGCCTGTCCAGCACTGAGGGTTTGGGAAGTGCCTCATGGAAGATGTTGCAGGGCCAATGTTTGATTCCAAATTCCTCCATTTGGCTGAAATCCAGACAAACCAGAGGGATAAATCCCACTAAAATGCACTTGAACTGGTCTTTGCCCCGGGGGCTACACCCAAAAAATGGACCATGGATGCTGAGTTTTCACACTTCTATAAGTTTGGACCATTTGCATATTAGGGCTTAATCTTCCAATTACAGCTTCAGGTAATGAAGTCATTTACCCCAAGTTTGCTCCCCCCAGCTCATTTTTGTTTAAATCTCTCAGGGCCTGAGGCAGTGAGGTGTCCTTGAGGAATTGTTGTGTCTGCCCAAAATGGGGGAGCAGCAGCTGACACTGTGTATGGAGTTTAGAGTTACACACTAAAGAACTGCAGGGTTACAAATGTATGAGAAATATAAAAGCCAAAATCATAAGGCATGACAGTGTGAAAAATGCCAATCACCTGTTTTTTAAAATTTTAAAAGTTTAATAGTAATAAAATGGTTATAAAAATAGCAATATAATTAGAGTAATAACAATTTGGACAATTTGAATTAGGACAATATGAGACAACGGAAACAAAGAGTTATGGATGTCTGGGTACCTTTTCTGGGCAAAATAAGCCCAAAAAAGGCCCCACGTTAACAGAGGATTAACCCCTAAAAACAACAGCTTGTTGCATATTCATCCAGCTCATCCATGATGCATCAATTCCATTCAAACACAGGATTCTGTCTGGGCAGTGTCAGCTTCTGCCTCTGGATCCTAACAGCATCATCCTGCCCGAGCCAGGTGGGAAGAAGTTCGTTTCTCCTGATAATGGAGCAATAAATTCTCTTTCTCTGAAAGATTCAGGTGTCCTGTGGCTGCTATCTCACTGTGAGTCCTTTCTTTAGAAAAAAAGTATCCTACATAGCACAGTTTCTATTTTAACATTTTGTTATAACCTAAAACTATATTTAACACGCTACTTAAGAAAATTAACACAGCATCACTTTCTAACACAACACATCTCATACTCATTTGAATATTTGCAAAAAGCAATATTTTTTGCAAATACACGTTTTTCATGACAGGGAATAGGTGGAGCTATGCCATGGAGGGTTATCCTGGATTTTAGGAACAGTTTCCCCTGGGAAAAGGATCACCACATGCAGAGGCCCCACAGCCTTTAGGCCTGGCCCAAACCACAGCCCATCCTTTGCTGCTGTTTTAAGCCGAGCTCAACGCTGTCGCCGCTGGAGAAAGGTGGGAAAGCATTTGATTAAATAAATGATGCAATCCCAATTATCCACATGAAACATGACTGCCCTGAGCAGGGAGCAGCAGCAGCAGTGTGCTCAGGGAAGCTGCTCTGTCAGGCTGGCTGAGGCAGCCAGGCACTGCCAGCATTCCCACGGGGAATGGCAGATGGAGAGAGCCTGGAGTGTCCATCCCCATTAATCCAGCCTGGGCTCTGATCCCCACCTTCCTGCCAGCAATTGGGAGCCTGTGAGAGGAGGCACGGAGCAGATTGTGTGAGCCTCATACGAGGAATGGCACTGGAACATTGATGGTGAGGGTGGGAAAGCTCCTGGCAGAGCTCTGCCAGCACTTCCCTGGCTGGAATTCCAGAGATGGGACTCTCCAGAGGTGGCACCTGGGCAGGGAGGGGTGAAGGGACAGCAGCTGCACACACCCCGGCTGTGCTTTGCCCCAAGCAGCAGCTCAGACAGGAGCAGGAGCAGCTTTTCCAGTGTCTGCAGCTTTGCAGGGAGGTGTGAAATGGACACAGAGCACAAAGTGCTGTGAATTAATGCCCCAACACCCTGCAGGGTGAGAAGAGATGGGGAGAAGCTTTCCCTGTACCTTTATATCGTTCTTTTGTTACGTTTGTGCTGTTGGGGAGGGAACCCCAGACTGGTTTGGGTTGGAAGGGACCTTAAAGCTCATCCCATTCCCCCCCTGCCATGGCCAGGGACACCTCCCACCATCCCAGGCTGCTCCAAGCCCCAATGTCCAACCTGGCCTGGGACACTTCCAGGGATCCAGGGGCAGCCACAATTTCTTTGGGAATTCCATCCCAGGGCCTCCCCACCAGCCCAGCCAGGAATTCCCCATTCCCAATCTCCCATCCATCCCTGCCCTCTGGCACTGGGAGCCATTCCCTGGCTCCTGTCCCTCCATCCTTTGTCCAAAATCCCTCTGCAGCTCCTCTGCTCACCCAGCAGTCAAACTGGGTTAAATCTCTGACAAATTTTTGGGCGTTTGCTCTCAGCCCCAGGTCAGCCTTTCCCCTGACAGAGCTGCCCCACACTCTGCAGGAAAGTGCTCCAGGGGCAGCTGCCAGCTGCACACTCAGAGCATTCCCATTCCTCCTCGGGAGAAAAGCAGCTGCAAACATCCTCCCAAATTTGCTATGAAAAGCATTTGTCAGGTTCCACACTCAGCCAAATCGATGGATCAGATTGCAGCAGAGAAACAGAGTGATGAAGGCAGGCTGATCCTGGCATTTTCCTCCTTGGGGTTCTTTGAGGAGAAGGATTTTTCTTTACGATTTTGTTTGCTTCAGCTTCTTTCTCCATGAGGTGGTGACAGCCCCAGCCAGGGGTGACCCAGGACTTGGGACCATGCAGGTTCTTTGAAATCTCCATTCAACATGAAAATATATTTCCCAAATAGCATAATTATGTCCAAAACAGCCCTGACACTGTGAAGGAGGAGGATGGCCCAGGGGCATCAGTCAGGGACTGCAGTGAGAGAAAGAAAACACCATCAGGAGTTTTCTGGAGTCAGAGGCCCGAATGGACTTGCTCAGCTTTTGTTGCTTTAATGATTTCCTTGTTCATTTCTTCTACTGGTGATTTCTTCCTCCAGTGGGACTGTTTCTCTTCTTTGATCCAATAATACCAATATTCCTGAGGCTAAGGTCTAATAAATAAGGAAATGCCAAAGTTTGCATGCTGCAGTGTGAGATACCCAGAGTGCAGCCTGGAACTGCCTAAGGCCAAGCTGGATGGGGCTTGGAGCTACCTGGGATAGTGGAAGGTCTTCAAGGTTCCTTCCAACCCAAACCATTCCATGATTCCCTGATCCTGAGTGTGACCAGCAGCCTCCGATGGCTCATTCCTCAGCAATAAATAACAATAAAATGCCAGCAGCTTTCGTTGTCCTGCTTGTTCAGGGGTTTGAGCTCCATCTGCGTCACCGACTGCGGGGTCAGCACGTTGTGTTTGGGGGAAGGGAAATGAGCAGCCTGTCTGGAATCCTTCCCTTTGCCACTTCAGTCTCATCAAGAGCACCTCCCTGCAGATGGAAACGCAGACTGGCAGGATCTGGGAGCTGCCACCGCTACCTTCTGTTCCCTCCCGCCTTGCCAGGACGGATTCCGTCCCCAGACAGGCTGGAATTCATGCCAGTGGCAGACAGTCCCCTTGGATTAGGCCTTCCCAGGTTCATTCCAGCAATTTGCAGGAAGATTTGCAGTTTGTTTTCCCCGTGCTCTGGGTCTGTCAGATCCGTATAAACCAGCCCGCAGCAGGATGCTGGATTGTTGTTTATGGTTTTAATGGGGATGTGGGATATTAAGGTTCAATCTACACAAGTGTTTTGACAAAAAAAAAAACCAAAAAGCGAAATTTTCTGCAAGAGATTTCCCGCCCCAAATGAGGGGCATGGGATGAGAACACTCTGCAAAGAAAAATTTATTGAACTCAACCTAACCCATCCCAAATTCCAAATCCCAGTAATTACCGCTGCCTATTTCCCCCATCCTCCAGCACATTGTACAAATGGAAAAATAAATTTCCATCTCCCAGCTCCAAGTGTCCTCACTAATGGCCAAGAGGGAAAATAATGATCACAGCAAGGCAGCAAAACCAACATTTGGGCAGAGCTTCAACATCGAGGGCAAACAAGGGGAGAATCCAAAGGGAGTGGAGAACCCAACTCCATCTTCCAGCCACTGGACTGAGGGACTCAAAGCCCAGAAAAAAAGGGGGAAAGTAGACAGGGAAGTGTAGCTGGTTGCCATGGAGACAGCAAGACATGAAAGCAAGAGCTGATGGAACCTTTACAGTTATTTAAATGCTTGTTATAACATTATGCAAAAGAGCAGAGGAAAGAAAGCGGCCGAGTCAACGTGCTTGGAAGGAAAACAGTTGTTGTGGGATGAGCCAGGTAACAATTTAGGAGTCAGAAATAAGGTTTGGCTAAATGGAACCATTTGGAACAATGAGGTAATAATGCCCCCCTAAATTAATGGGGAAATTTGTGATGAGGAGTGGAGGAAGGAGGGAGCGGTCACTGGGCCACAGGGTTGGGGTGAAACCATTTCTCACCAAGAGTCCTCCTCCAGCACCTCATCTTCATCTCCTCAGCCCCAGCTGTCCCCAGGATCCAGGGAAATGACTCAGGGATGAGATCTGGTCCCTACCAGAGTCCCACCAAGGTCCTTTGGCTTTGCATCATTTCCCCATTTCCATGTCCACTTTTCCTTCCAGCAGCGGCTCTGGGATGACTTGGGATGAACTGGGTCATACAGAAAGGCCAGGCAGGGATTTGGAGCCTCTGAAACTCAAATTTGGTGCAGGAACTGGACATTATCTCCCCTTGGACAAAAAGCAAACCAGGAGAGCAAGTTCACCACCCACAAAGTCTCACTACACACCACCCTGTGCCAAAATGTTCCCCCCCAAAAACTGCTCTGTTCCCACCTCTTCTGTACGGCCTGAAGGATTTATTATCCTGCTTCCTGTGAGGTAAAAAATGGGAAAAAAAAATACAGAGAGAACCTCTTTTGGCTCTGCAATTCCCCCAAACCTGGGGCAGGGCTGCCTGCTCCAGCCAGGCCGAGGGGAATCAAGTGGAGTAAATCCCATTCCAGCCACACTCAGGCCTTTGGGCTCAGCTCCTTCCTGGAGCCGTTTGTCAAGTGCTTTTCATCTGAAACATGATTCGGGGATTCAATTACTTTATAAAGTCAATATTTTAGGTCACAGCTTATGCATCAACAAAGACATCTCATGGGATTAGAGCTGAGCGTGGTGGAGCTCTAAGTAATGTTCCCTGTGCTGCTCCAGCTGGAAAAGTCGATAAGATCAGTTTGTCTCCCCCACATTTCACTCTGAGAGGCTGCAAAAATGATTGTTCACTTCTGTAAATTTAAACCAGCGAGAAGGAGAAAATGTTTCTGGCTTCGTTATTTCCAGAGAGGTAAAACAGGATTGCTCCAGCAGATCCTCTCCGTGTACCTGGCAAAGGCAGCCAAGAGGGGGATGAAAAACAACTCTTTGTGCTCAAAAACAATGTTAGCAAGGGAGAAATATCAGGATAAGCTGGTCCCAAACACAGCCAGGCTGGAAAATGAGGAAAAAGTCTAGAGGAGCTTTGAAAGGAGGAATAGGAGAGGCAGAGGTGTCTGCTGGGGTTTTTGGAACAGCAGAGAACTGGAGATGGAGCTTCCCAGCCTCTGCTCCAGGATTCCACTAAGCAGGGCAAATCTAATTATTCAGGGGTTTAATTAAAGGCTTCAGGAGAAAAACAAAAGGTTCCTCTCTCATTTGAGGTGAGGGCTTCTCCCTTCTTATGATTAAGCATAGCTCAATACTAAATTAAATATTTCAAACTCTGTTTTTCCCCCTGAAATCATCCAAACACTAAATTTAGAGTCTTTCTTTAACAGGGTATCCATTGATCTTTGCCAAGGCCACAGCACTTCCTAAATCTCTGCTGAAGTAAGAAAATCATCAAGGAAAAAAAAAAAGGATTAAAAGTTGATAAAACTCAGATCCCTTCCCTAGAAACATTTCCAAGGCCAGAGGTGTTTTCAGCAAAGAGTCCCTGCAGAAGTCTCCTGGCCCTGCTGGGGCACAGCAGAGCCCCAGGGATCTTGAGATGATCCAGGAGCAAATTCCTTGGTCCAAATGCAGGGATGGATTGCCAGGATGCAACACCAGGACTCAGGACTCATGGTGGTGCAGCAACATTAAAAGGGCTGCAAAACATTTTAGATGAAGTCAGAGGCTCAAAGCTCCGCCAAGACCCCCAGGAAAGAGCTCCACGAGCAAACCGAGCCCCAGGAGCTGCTTCTGCCCCACAGGAGCCGGAGCCAATCCCACAGGACTGAGCTCCAGGCAGCTGCTTCATTCCAGCAAAGGGAATCAGAGTCCTTGGGGTTGGAAAAACCCTCCAGGACCGAGTCCCCATTCCCCACCCCCCTGTCCCATGTCCCCAAGGGCCACATCCACACAGAGCTTAAACCCCTGCAGGAATGGGGACTCTGATGCCTTGTGCAATCTGCCCTAGAGCAGAGGCTGGGTGCAGTTCCAGAATAAAGCAGGGATTCATTCAAAGCATCTCCTCCATGGATCCACCTTGGGCAGCACCAGAGCCCAGCCAGGGCTGCACCCAAGAGGAACCAAAATGGCCCCAAAATGCACGGCCGGGCACGGGGTCTGTCCCTGGGATCAGTTCTGCTCCATTTGCACCTTGCAGTTCATTGTCCCATTCCAGCTTTGGCCCCTGCACTCCCACCCTGCTTGTTTTTCTCTCTCCAGCCCACGGGGTTTGTGCTCCTGGGCTGAGATTTGGGTCATTTGTCCTTGGTGCCCAGCTGGAGCAGGAATTGTTTTGTCTCCCTGCTCTGTGCACAGAGCTCACCATGCCCTGGTATGGAGCCCAGACCCTCACACTAAAGCAGCACAGAATGGGAAAAATAGAAAAGCTGAACATGAGGCATCATCTTCACCACTGCCCTGGGCAACTTTTCCATGAAGAAATGTTCCCAATTTCCAACCCAAACCTGCCCTGGCCCAGCCTGAGGCCGTTCCCTCTGCTCCTGTCCCTGTTCCCTGGAGCAGAGCCCGACCCCCCCGGCTGTGCCCTCCTGGCAGGAGCTGTGCAGAGCCAGCCAGGTGAGCCCCTCCCTTGCTCCAGGTGAGCCCTGCCCAGCTCCTCAGGGATTCTGCAGCCCCTGCCCAGCTCCTCAGGGATTCTTTGCCCGGCTCCTCAGGTTCTGAGCCCTGCCCAGCTCCTCAGGGATTCTGCAGCCCCTCAGGGATTCTGCCAGCCCGGCTCCTCAGGGATCTGCAGCCCCTGCCCAGCCCTCAGGGATTCTGCAGCCTGCCCAGCTCCTCAGGGATTCTGCAGCCCCTGCCCAGCTCCTCAGGCCCCCCTGCCCAGCTCCTCAGGGTTCTGCAGCCCCTGCCCAGCTCCTCAGGGATTCTGCAGCCCCTGCCCAGCTCCTCAGGGATTCTGCAGCCCCTGCCCAGCTCCTCAGGGATTCTGCAGCCCCTGCCCAGCTCCTCAGGGATTCTCCTGGGGTTCCTGGTCTCAATCTGTGCCAAGGGAAATTCAGGTTGGATATTAGGAAGAAGTTTTTTACTGAAAGGGTGATAAAGTTCTGGAATGGCTGCCCAGGGAGGTGGTGGAGTCCCCATGCCTGGGTGTGTTTAACAAAGCCTGGATGTGGCACTGGGTGCCAGGGGTGAGTTGAGCTGTTGGGGCTGGGTTGAACTCCATGATCCTGAAGGTCTCTCCCAAGCCAGGGATTCTGTGAATTCTGGGAATTCTCTGAATTCCTGCCCCTTCCCAAACCTTACCGATCCAGCATTTCTGGCTTTTGTCCACCAGCCGCCTCTCCTGTCCTGCCTTGGAGGTCAGTGAGGAGGAAGAGGAGCGAGGAAGGCGCCCTTCAATAGGAACCCATCGAGCGTGATTAATTTGGGTTCATTAGGAAAGGAAAAGCAGCCCGGCCACTTAGCAGCTCATCAGGATAAGGCACCGCGGGCATCTAATGGGATTTAATGGGATTAGAGCAGCTGCGGGAAGGGCTAAACCCGCTCCTGGGGCTGGGAATCGCTGTGGCATCGGCCGTGTACCCACAGCACCCACCCAAAACTGCCCCAAACAGCCCAAAATCAGCCCCTGCAGGAAGAGCTGGAAACCCTGAGCCCCTGCAGGGAGGTTTTGGGGCTGTTCTCAGAGCCCTTTTAGCAACTCGTTATCACCAAACGCTCAGGGAAGGATGCTCAATTAGCAGAAGTTGGGAAAATTGGGATTTCCCACCCCCATCCCTGCTCTGACACTCTTTACCCATTGATAAGGGGTGATAAAGCTGCGAGAGCTTCCCAGGCATCCTCTGGCAAATGAGCCGTAAAATAGGATAGTTTTAGGATTATCCTGAAACGGGAGAAACCTTCCAATTATGCCCGAAGAAAAATTAGTATCTCCTAATGCTAATTATAGCATCCGTGGCTTGGATTTGTTTGATGAGGAGCTCGCTCCGGGTAAAATAAATACCGGCTTTGAAGAGACGGGGAGTGGGGAAAAAAAAGAAGGAAAATGAGAAATGGAAGATGTGGAGTGACCAAAAATCCAGGTGTGAGCGCACAGCTGCATCCACCCATCCCACACTTCCAGCCGGGATCAACTGATGCCTTGTGCAGGCTGCCCCAGAGCAGAGGCTGGATGCAGTTCCAGAATAAAACAGGGATTTATTCAAAGCATCTCCTCCATGGATCCACCTTGGGCAGCACCAGAGCCCAGCCAGGGCTGCACCCAAGATGAACCAAAATGGCCCCAAAATGCACGGCCGGGCACGGGGTCTGTCCCTGGGATCAGTTCTGCTCCATTTGCACCTTGCAGTTCATTGTCCCATCCCAGCTTTAGCCCCTGCACTCCCACCCTGCTTGTTTTTCTCTCTGCAGCCCACGGGGTTTGTGCTCCTGGGCTGAGATTTGGGTCATTTGTCCTTGGTGCCCAGCTGGGGCAGGAATTGTTTTGTCTCCCTGCTCTGTGCTCAGAGCTCACCATGCCCTGGTATGGAGCCCAGACCCTCACACTAAAGCAGCACAGAATGTGAAACATAGAAAAGCTGAACCTGAGGCATCACAGCCTGGTCCAGAACCAGCAGCAGGTCCCACCTGCCTCCCTAATTCCATTCATCACATCCCAGCTTCCTCCCCAGCCCAAAAGTGGAGCTCTTCCCTCTCTGCCGGTTCCATGGTGTCAGGATTTGTCCCAGCCCGGGTGATTTTCCTGCCCTGTGGTGCCATGGAAAAGATGGGAAGCCTGGTAGGAAACAAGAGGAGGAACTGGGAATTTTGAGAGGGTAAAAGGTTCTTCCTGAAGCTCTATGTTATGGGTCCCCAGGAGCCAGAAATGAGGGAATAAAGGCATCAGTGATGCCTCAGGTTCAGCTTTTCTGTTTTTCCCATTCTGTGCTGCTTTAGTGTGAGGGTCTGGGCTCCATATCAGGGCATGGTGAGCTCTGTGCACAGAGCAGGGAGACAAAACAATTCCTGCTCCAGCTGGGCACCAAGGACAATGACCTAAATCTCAGCCCAGGAGCACAAACCCGTGTGGGCTGCAGAGAGAAAACAAGCAGGGTGGGAGTGCAGGGGCTAAAGCTGGAATGGGACAATGAACTGCAAGGTGCAAATGGAGCAGAGCTGATCCCAGGGACAGACCCCGTGCCCATCGTGCATTTTGGGGCCATTTTGGTTCATCTTGGGTGCAGCCCTGGCTGGGCTCTGGTGCTGCCCAAGGTGGGTCCATGGAGGAGATGCTTTGAATGAATCCCTGCTTTATTCTGGAACTGCACCCAGCCTCTGCTCTGGGGCAGCCTTTAGAAGGCAGCATCAGGATTTAATAGCAGTTTTAATTCTCATTAAAAGAAGGAAATATTTAATAATTACACTGTTTTTTAGGAAATGCCCAGTTCTGGTTTTAGTAAGTGTCAAGAGGAGATCCTGCAGCACATCCCAGACCCAGAACAGAGCCAGGCTTGGAATATCTGCATGAACACAGATTAATTAATCATTAATTCATCCCAGAATTTATTCCCGAGACCATTTCCTCATGGAAAAATTAGGAACAGGTTTGGGAGCCACTCCTGCAATATTTACAGGAATTAACCCCAGGCCCTGAAGGGTTCTCTGTGTCCAGCAATGAAGCAAAATAAATCCCACACCAATGGTTTGGGTTGGAAAGGACCTTAAAACCCATCTCATTCCAATGGGCAGGGACTCCTTCCATTATCCCAGGTGCCCAGGAACAAGGCAATTATCCCAAAACCACATTTGGGATATGGGATTAAGAAAACGAAAGGCTCAGCCCTGGAGCTGCAGTAAAAACCGCTTTATTCCTCCAAGAACATTTTCATCCATGCACGTTTCCAGGAAAACATCCCATCCCCATCTCCAGTGGTGCCTCTTGGAGCAAACTCCATGATTTTTTTTTTTCTCCTGGCTGTGAGAACAACCCCTCCCCCAAAAATAAAATAAATCCCCTTCTGCCAGAGGTTGTGTTTTGCCTGACAGCCCTGCCCACAAACAGAGCTGTCCAAGCCCAAAAGTGCAAATGGAACCAGCAAGGAAGGCTTCCAAAATGGGAAAGGATGAATATTCATTGGAATATTTTGGTTGCATCCCATCTATCTTTGTAACAGACATTTTGCTCCAGCTCTGGCTGGAGCTCTGACGAGTGACAGCACGAGGAAGCCTAATTTGCATAAAGGGTAATAATTAAGGATGCAAATGCAGGAGATGTCACTCGGTAATTTAACCAGGAGTGGGCAAAGCACCACCAGATCCCTGGCTCAAGGAAAACAACCCCTGGAAAGGGGTTTGAGGAGGAAAAAAGCAGGGAATGAACAGCGTTTTTTAAACAAGAATAAAAACCCCAATCCTGGAATTCAAGGAGGTTCAGGACATTGTAAAAACAGGGAATGGGTTGGAGTTTGTGGGATTTTGTAGCAAAAGAGGGGAAAGAGGGAAAGTAGGAGGAAATAATCTCTTGGGAAGGTGTTCTGTGCAATACAAAAAAGGGACATCCACAGTATATCCATAGGTAAATCCACAGGGACGGCCAAAAATCCCCCACACCACCAGCCTCAAACACATCCCTGAATTACTGGGATCCTCCCAAGGGGCAGAACAGAGAGCTCAGTTCTGCTAAAAACAGCTCTGAGTTTTTCAGGATGTTGGAATGGAAAAAGTTTGGGATGGGAGGGACTTTCAAGGGGTTTATTCCAACCCTCCAGCCAGGGATAGGGACAATTCCCACTGGGATGAGGGATTTTCCATCTCTCCTGTTCATCATTGATGTGGGGACAAACTTAACCTGTAAAAACCTTTAAAAATATTCAAGACATTGAATTAGGATCACAGAAAACCAGGTTGGAGCTTGATCCCAAGGATCAGTGACCATCCCCAGATTATTTACTGGAGAAAAAACTCCAAACCTAAAACAAATTAACAGGTGCAGAATCTGCCAAAGCTGGGGAAGCACTTAGAAAATCAGCCAAAATATTCCAGTTTCTCTTAAACACGTGCAAAGCCTGGAACTAAAGAGCAGCACCTTTAAAATCCACCCAACCCTAAAGCCTTGTCCTATAAAAGCACTTCCCACGCCATAAATGTGCTCCTGTAGGGTCTTTTGAAGCCTTTTTCTTCCTATTCATCACAAAAACGTGGCTTTTTGAGAGCACAGATCACTGATTTTTAATGTGGATTGGATTTTATGGCTCAGCTCCCAGGTTAGCGCTCAGAGGTGAGGATTCCAGTGGGACCATTAATTCACAGGAGTTCATCATGATCCCATAATATGGAATTAGCAGCATCCAGCTTTTTCCAAGGGCTGCTGAAGTATGGATCAGGCAAAGATCTGTGGCTGTGCCCCAGAGCAGAACCCCAAACAGCTTCAGTGGGGTGATGTTTTTTGGGAGTGGGCTGGGAAAGAGGAAGAAAAGTTGGTGGAACAGAGGTGGAAAACGGATTTTTGGGGTTTTTCCAGAATTGCCAGTGTTGAGTAAAAATTCAGCTTGGAAAATCATGGAATTCCAGACTGGGATGAGTTGGAAGGGACCTTAAAGTTCCACCTGAGCCAGTTCCACCTCCCACTGTCCCAGGGTGCTCCAAGCCCCAGTGTCCAGCCTGGCCTTGGGCACTGCCAGGGATCCAGGGGCAGCCACGGCTGCTCTGGGAATTCCATTCCAGGGCCTCCCCACCCTCACAGGAAGGAATTCTTTCCCAATATCCCATCTAAACCTGTTCTCTGACAGTTTGAATCCATTCCTCCTTGTCCTGTCCCTCCATCCCTGCAAATCCTCTCTCCCCATCTTTCCTGGAGCTCCTTCAGCCCATTCCAAAGCTTCTCTCCAGGTGAACATTCCCACCTTTCCCAGCCTTTCCTCCCAGCAGAGCTGCCCCAGCAGCTCCACGTCCTCCCTGTGCTGGGAGCAGGAAAAGCCAAGGAAAAACCTTGAATTTCCACAGGAAACCTTTCCATGGGAAGCTCCAGCCCCTCACTTATCCCTGGAAAATCCAGGTGCAGCTCCAACCACATGGATCCAGCAGCAGAGAGGGCTCAGCATCTCCTGGAAAAGTTTCTTCAACTCGGAAAAATCCTCTGCAGCCTTTCTTGGGATCCGTTCTGGGACTTTATCCAGTGGGAGAAAACCCCCTCCAGTCTGGATTATTCCTTAAATGCCATTCCAAGAGGGAATCCTTGGGGAATGAAAGGCTGCCAGGATACGGGATCTTTCCAGAGGCCGGGAATCGCATCCCACTGAGCTGGAGATCCCGGGAAGTGTGAACAAAGAGCTCCATCTACTGATCCCTTCTATCCTTAAGCTATAACCAAATACTCCTCCAAAATCTCATGATCTCTGAGAATAATGTTTGTCTAGGTAATAAATCATTCTTAAGTTAAAAACAATCCCATCCCTTTGTAACAAGGACAGCAACACCAAAGGATCCTTGAGCAGGAGCATTCCCCATTTCCTGCTGCCATTTCCATGGTCCCTGCCTCCCAAACCCCAACCGGGGGGTTCAGCATCCTGAGGTGCCAAACCCAGCAGGGTTTTCTGTTCTATTTGAGGGGTGCCCCATGGCAGGAAGGAAGGAATGATGCATCTGGCTCCATGTTCTCAGAAGGCTCATTTATTATTTTATGATCTGTATGATATTAAAGAATCCTACACTAACTCTCGGGACTTCTGCTGCTCACGGTGACTCTGGGATGTGCACAAGTCTCTTTCCCCAGCCTGGCAGTCGAAGGAGGAGTCAGGACTCTTCTATTTTTGTTCTCAAGGTTTTTTACTGTTTCTGATCTATAATTTTTTTTCTCTGACCCCCCGAGATCTGTCTGGCAGGTCGGGCTGAGGGACACGGCCCACCCTTGGGGTGGTGTTGTATTTTATACTAAAAACTACGCGTGTTTTATTTACCACACTTCCCAATGCCTATCCCCTATGTTAGACAGTGAGTTTCTACTCTAAACCAATCCAAAAGTGCCAACATCACCCAGAAGATGGAGGCCAAGAAGAAGAAGGAAAAAGGACAAGGCACACCCAGATTCCTCCATCTTGGGACCCCGAGCCCTCTTTGTAAAAACCCAAAAATCTATTTTTCACCTCGTGATAAACTATTATTCTACTTAAACTGTCTTGACTTGTAATTCTTCATATAAAAGTTGGTAATTGTTTGTTCCAAGGGCTAAATCAAGGGCACAGGGGCCTTGGGTTCTGTGCCAGGATCTCTGAGCCCCTGGGCAGGGGCTGGAGCCATCCAGGGCAGCCAGAGGGATTTCCTGGGTTCTGATAACTGACTATACTGAAGAACACAGAAAGAACACTTACAGAAGGCTAAAAAGATAATAATGAAAACTCGTGACTCTTTCCAGAGCCCCGACACAGCTTGGCCCTGATTGGCCAAAGAGTGAAAACAACTCACATGAAACCAATGAAACAATCACCTGTGGGTGAAACAATCTCCAAACACATTCCAAAGGAGCAAAACACAGGAGAAGCAAACCAGACAATTATTGTTTTCATTTTTCTCTGAGGCTTCTCAGATTCCCAGGAGAGGAATCCTGGGCAAAGGGATTTTTCCAGAAAATGTGAATGTGACAGTTTTCATCCCAGGCACGGCCCCTCACAATCGCATGGGATGGGGGAGAAAATCAGGAGGGGGAAAAGTGGGAGGTGAAGATGCTTTAATAGGAAAAGGAAAAGCCAAACGATGTTGGGACCCTGAGAATTGCTGAGAATTTCAGATTTCTGTGCTGCCAGGCTCTGACCCCCAGGAGAACACTGCATTGACCTGAGGCCGTGGAGAAGCTTCCAAAATGGAATGACAGAACTGGGACTGTGGGTGTGGGGTTTGGATAGAAGTGTGGGATATCACAGGGTGGGAAACTCAAAGTTAAAATGTTTAGAATGTAGCAATAGATATAAAGCAAGATGGAGGTTTGAGGGTGAGGCTGGTTCTTCTTCTTCACCTCCTTCTCCATGGGTTTGGGTGGTTTTGTGTAATTGGATAAAAAAGTCCCCATTGCAGGCAGGGGTGGTTGGTTATTGGGTTAAAATTGAAAATAATTCAGGTGTCATTTCTTAATTGGACAGTTTGTCCTTAAAAGGCCTTGTAGAGAGAGAGATGGGGCTCCATTTTTAGTTTAACAGAATGAAATACTGTAGAACTCAGGGTTTGTGAGACTGTAACATAGATAAATACTAATAAACATCTAAGTCCAAACACAAAATGCCATCTTGCACATTTAATCCCAACCCTGACAAAAAGAAGATAAAAACTCAACTGAGTGGTGCCCACATGTGAGGACACCCTGTCATCCCCCCTTTCATCCCTCCTTTCCTACAAATTGAGATCCCCACACCAGCTTTGGGGAGAAAATTGACTTTATCCCAGCACAAACCACACTTTCTCCACCCTTCACTCCACATTATTTATGCCAAGCCCTATCCAAGACATCCTGATTTATTCCCACCACCCTTCCCATCCTTGGATGTAGCATCTCTGTGGATCATTCCAATAAAATGTTTTAAATTCTGGGAACAGAACAAGCATTTTGTGAGTAAATTCATGTCTGAGGAGAAAAGGGCATTTAAATATTGGATTTTAAAAGAGAAAAATAAAGGAAGAAACTCTTTTTCTGCTGTGGTGGGTGAATTAAATCCATTGAAACGCTGCCAAAGCATCAAAACCAGCCCTGAACAATCCCAACAATTCCCCACCTGTCTGCTGAGCGGGAACTTTTCAAGGCAGAGCTATTTCCCAGCAAATTGTTGGATATTCCTGCTCCAGCAGCAGCAAGAGGGAGTTTGGATGAAATGGCTGCAATCCAAGGAAAAGCTGAAATGAGAAAAGCAGCTGGTCCTACAAGAAGGGAAATCAGGATTTAAACCCTTCCCGTGGCAGAACTGTGGGCTGGGTTCATCCAGATGTTCCTGCTGCTCTCTGGAGCAGCTGGAGAGGGATGGATAAACCTGACAAGCAGGAAAAGCTGGGGATTTTACACACAGGAGAGCAGGAAATGGGGCTTGGAGCCACCTGGGACAGTGGGAAGGATGAAAGTTTGACAAGGAAGTGTCACAGACCTGTGTGCTTGGCAGGAAGGTTTTTGAATGGAGAATCTGAAGGAGGAGTAGAGATGCAAGCAAGTTTTGATAGAGAAGAAAAGAATTCCTGAGCCAGCCTCACTGGATAACCAAGGAGGCAAAGGGTGTGTTAGCCAACTGTGTCAAGGCTCTGGAGAGAGCCAGGAGTTTTTCATTATTATCTTTCTAGCCTTCTGTAAGTATCCTTTCTGAATTTAGTATAGTTTAGTGCACCATTCTTTAATATAATATAGATCATAAAATAATAAATGAGCCTTCTGAGAACATGGAGTCAGATTCATCATTCCTTCCTGCCATGGGGGCCCCTGAAAATGCCACAGAACAGAAATGTCCTTTAAAGGTCCCTGTCCTGTGCTCAGCCAAGTGTCCCCTCCTGGCAGGAGCCACAAGGGCCCCTGAGCCTCCTTTGCTCCAGGTGAGCCCTGCCCAGCTCCTCAGGGATTCTCCAGCCCCTGCCCAGCTCCTCAGGGATTCTGCAGCCCCTGCCCAGCTCCTCAGGGATTCTGCAGCCCCTGCCCAGCTCCTCAGGGATTCTGCAGCCCCTGCCCAGCTCCTCAGGGATTCTCCAGCCCTTCCCAGCTCCCTCAGCCCCTCCTCACATTTTCCATCTGGAAAATATGGATTCCATAAGGAAAGATGTGGAGATTTGCACAAAAACCTCCTGGAATTCCTGCACCATCCCAAATCCAGGCCATGGGAGGTGGGTTTGGCCTCGCTGCTCTGCGAGTGCCCCTCCCAGGAGCACCCAGAGATTTCCTCGTGCCCTGAAAACCAAGGTGGGATCACTCACAGCTTGGACTCCATGATCTTGGAGCCTTTTCCAACAAAATCTGCTCTGTGACCTCACCCAGCTGGGGGGACCCCATCAGCACCCTCTGCTCTGCCTTTTTAGGGAGCTTTCCCTCAGAATGACAATTCCGGAATGAGGAATGAGGAGAGGCAGCAGCTGTAAAAGCTCAGCCCAGGCTGAAAAGGCAGACTTGTGCCCCAAACCATCATTTTTTCATGGTTTTTCACAGAAAGGGTGACAAAGTTCTGGAGAGGTGGTGGAGTCCCCATCCCTGGGTGTGTTTACCAAAGCCTGGATGTGGCACTGGGTGCCAGGGCTGAGTTGAGCTCTTGGGGCCGGGTTGGACTCCATGATCTCAAAGGTCTCTCCCAACCCAGGGATTCTGTGAATTCCAAGAGTTTTCCAGAGCTGCAGTTCCCAATCCAAGCCCAGCTGACCTTTGGCAGGGCAGGATTGCAGCTGCAGCTCCAGAAATGTCACTGATGTTCCTCGTGCCGGGTTCCCATCCACCATTCCCACTGATCCCGGGGGAGCACAGCCCCTCCAAGTGATCCCAGTTATTTATTCCTCCTCCCCACCCTTGTTCCAGCCCCTGCTCAACCCCAGCCCCTCTCTCCAGCCTGTCCTTTCCCCGGCCCTGCTTTAGGCCTGGAATTAATTAGGCACGACCCAGCCCAGTGGCTCGGAGAGCGGCTTAGAGCAGCTTTAATTTTGATTAATATCTCCTCCTGCCTTTAAAACCATCTAGGCACGACTCCCTGCCCAGCCAGGCTTGTTAAAATCATAAATCAATCCATTCCCTTCCCTCCAGACGCTCCAAGACCTTTCCAGTTGCAGCCATCCAGCTCCTGCTGCCACGGACTTTTATTTACTGGGTTTGCTCTGCCTCTGCAGGGAGGAAAATCCACTCATCAAAGCCAAAAAAAACCTGGAATTTGGATTTATTTTAAAGGAGTTTAAGTTACCTGGTGAGGGCAGGACACTTTGGACAGCTCAATCCAGGCTGGGAGCAAAACAAATTTCACCTCAGGATTCATTTCCTGAGATTTTGCCCATCCTTGAATGTGCCTGGGAGGGAAAAACACACACCTGGACACGTGCTCATCTATTTATCTGATAAAAGTTCCCTCAGTTTTAACCACCAGCCAGTTCAGGCCCTCAAAATCCCATTTCAGAGCCCCAAACCAGCCCCTTTTACCCCTTCTTGGTGCTCAGAGCCCTTCCCATCCCAACCCCAGCCCATCCACGCAGCCCTGGGGGAGAAATCAGCCAGGAAATTATGGGTGGGGATGGGAAAAACACCCAGGAAATTACGGTTCTTTTATTTTTTTTTTTTTTTTTGGTCTTTTATTCCCTTTTCTGGCACTCCAGGAACAGATTTGGGGTTTGAGGACAGGGGGATCCCAGTTTGGCCAGGCCTGCAGGTGCTCTGTGGGGCTTTGGGAGCTGCAGCCCCCCAAAAGGAGACCAGGACCCTTTTAGGGCAGAAATCTCCAGGTTGGGAGTCCCATGATCTCCTGAATCTGTTTGCAAACCTGGCCCTGGCAGGGATGAGCTAAACCTGCTGCTCTGTAATCACAGATTCAAAGGCTGGTTGTCAGTTCTTCACTCCTCACCCCAAAAACTGAGTTTTCAGCCAGGCTTTGGTCAGTTCTCAGCCAGAAAAGGGAAATTTTGGTGTGTTTTGTGTGAATGTTCACACTCCGAGCAGGCCCTTTGGGAAGGGAGGCATCACTCCCTCCTTTTCACCACCCTTCCCACTATTTTTGTCCCAGTATTTTTGGGACAACCCCTCTGCAAACAAAAAAAAATCCCTTAAAATGCTTTTTTCCCCCTCAGTTGCAAAGAGATAAATTGGAAATGTATAAATGTTCAGTTCCAAATGAACATCAGGGCTGGTGTGGGGGCAGCAGGGAGTGTGGCCAAGCTCTGGGGCAGAATGGAATCAGGGAATTCCAGGCTGGGGGGAGCTGGAAGGGATTTTAAATCCCTTTAAATCCCTTTAAATCCCATTTTGTCCCAGCCCTGCCATGGCAGGGACACTTCCCCTATCCCAGGCTGCTCCAAGCGGGCCTTGGACACTTTTAGGGATGGGGAATTCTGTGCCAGCCCCTCCCCGTTCCAACAACTCAAATCCAACCCAAACAACCCCAAAAACCCAGAAATCTCCCACATCCACCCAAAATCCATCAGGAGCCCATTTCCAGCAGGGGATGACAGAGCTGGGCAGGGATTTTGTGTCAAACCCAAGGAATCACAGCAGTTTTGCAGCTCCTGGGAGCACTCTGGTGCTCCAGACACGGAGCCAGGAACTCAGGACAGAATTCCAGAGGGATTTCTGCTCTCCCAAGCCACAGAGATTTTCCTTTCTGGGGTTTGGATGGTGTTTACCACCCTCAAAGCTGCGATGAATGATGCCTGCACACACACTCACTAAAATATCCTTTGTGCTCTCAGAGCTCCAAATAAATCAGTTAAAACAAACAAAAAAAAAAACAAAACAAAACAAAAAATTAAAACAATTAAAACACACCAAAAAATTAAATAAATAATCCTGAGAAAAGCTAAGGCCCAGGCAGGGCTGGCTCCAGGGTTTTGCCTGCTTTTCCCATTTTTCCACGCTAGTTAAGGAGAAGCAAAAATTAATTAATCCATCAAAAGGCTCTGCAGGTGTGAGAGGATCCCAGGTGCTTGGCATGGAGGGGATTCCTGCAGCTGAAATCCTCCCATTTAATGGAATCCCAGCTCTGCAGAGCCACCACAGGAGGAGGAGGATGGAGAGGAGCAAGGAGATGCTGCTGGATAAACAAAATCCTCTCTGCAAAGCAGGAAGATTTAAGCAGAGGCAGGATTCCAACTTTTATGGGATGAAATCCAAGAAATCCAGGTTTTGGCGTGGATTTCCCCTCACCTAGAAACCCCTCGTGCTGAGGGAAGCATCCCAGCAGTGGGTCTGGAGCTGGATTCATTCACCAGCACAAGCAGGAGCTGCCAGGGCCCCTCATTCCCAAAAATATCAACTTTAAGAGGCTGAGAAGCCTCTTCCAATCTCATGCTGGAAGAAAATGAGATATCCCAGTCCCACATCTCCCAAATTCCCACTTTATAATTATAATTTCTTCCTTTAGCACAGTCCTTTGCTAAACTTTGCTGATCCCAAGTGCTGGAAAAATCCAGAGGGAGCGGCTCAGCAGGGCTGTGGGATGAAGCTGGAGCTGCTCTGAGGGAGACCAGGGGCAGCTTCAGCCTCTCCAGAGATGCCAGATCCCGACAGGAGGGGACAGATGGGACAGGAGGGGACAGCCAGGAGGGGACAGATGGGACAGGAGGGGACAGCCAGGAGGATTCAGGCTCTGCTCCCAGGAACAGGGACAGGAGCAGAGGGAACGGCCTCAGGCTGGGCCAGGGCAGCTCAGGGTGGATTTTGGGAACATTTGTCCATGGAAAGGTTCATCCAGCCCTGGCCCAGCAGCCGTCCCCCGCAGTGCCAAGGCCACCCCTGCTCCGTGTCCCCAACATCCACAGGGATTTAAATCCCTCCAGGAATGGGGACTCCAGCACTGCCTGCTCATCCCAGAATGGGTTGGGTTGGAAGGGATCCTAAATCCCACCCCATTCCAGCCCTGCCATGGCAGGGACAGCTTCCACCATCCCAGGCTGCTCCAGCCTGGCCTTGGGCACTGCCAGGGATCCAGGGGCGGCCACAGCTGCTCTGGGAATTCCAGCCCAGCCCCTCCCCACCCTCCCAGCCAGGAATTCCTTCCCAATATCCCACCTAAACCAACTCTCTCTGAGATTAAAGGTATAAATACACAGAGGCTCCTCGAGCTGGAATGATAATTCCACCATTACCCATTGCTGAGGCCTGGAAAACCATGGAGATCCTGCAGAAGGGGAAGCCGCCAATTTGATTTTTAAGTTTGTTTAAAGCAGTTTTACCACTAAACAAGTAAACATTTATAACTGAATAAATACTTTTTCACTTTAGTCAAGGAGCATTCAGTGGCTGTTGGCATAAATATTCAGTTATGGAAATGTTTGGATGGAAATAGATTTTTCCATGCCATAAATAAATATTGTCTGCAAGGAACACACTCCCAACAAGAGGCGTGAATTAGAGCCACTGGTGCCTCCTGCCAGCCCTTGGGAATGTTTTATTTAGAAGCACTTCAGCCTGATCCCATCTGCCTGGATTTTCCTGGCTGTTTATCCCACCAGATTGTTTTGTTAAAAACTTGGAGCAGAATCATGGAATCATCGAGTTGGAAAAAGTCTTTGGGATCATCCAGTCCCAGCTGTGCCTGATCCCCGCCTTGTCCCCAGCCCAGATCTCCGAGTGCCACATCCAGGAATTCCTTGGGCACCTCCAGGGATGGGCACTCCAAACCTTCCTGGACAGCCAACTCCAAGGCCTGAGCACCTTTTCCATGGGGAATTTTTTCCTGGAAAATTCTCCTGGTGCCACACCCTGTGGGCTCACCCCAGCACTGGGATGGGGAAAGTTTAGCAGAGGACTGTGCTAAAGGAATAAATCAAATGATAAAGTGGGAATTTGGGATATGTGAGCATCACTGCAGTTCCAGCCTGGTGCTGGGAATCAACAGGGAGAAATCCATGGGAGTTACCCAAATCCATGGGAGTCACCCAAATCCATGGGATTGACCCAAATCCATGGGATTTTCCCAAGTCTCCGGTGCTGGATGCAGGAGATGCTTCCCTCAAGCTCAGCACAGCTTTTCACCCCACAAAGTGACACCCAAATGTCCCTGAGTGAGTTTGACTCTCCTAAATTGAATTTATGGATAAAAGGCCTCAGGTCAGGAATATTTGTGGTCCCAGTGAGGATGAGGAGAGCTCAGCAGGGGCTGGTGAAGAAGCAGGAGAAAATCAGGGATAACCTGAGCAGGGATAAAGAGCACCTGCCTCCTTTGGGTGGGATTTTAAACTTTTTGCCCCAAAATGACAGAATGTGCAGGAGCAGAGCATGAGGGAAGGAAAAGAGGAGGAGAGGGAGAAGGAAAGGGGGAGAAGGAAAGGGGGGGAAAGGAAAGGGGGAAAGGAAAGGGGGGAAAGGAAAGGGGGGAAAAGGAAAGGGGGGAAAAGGAAAGGGGGGAAAAAGGAAAGGGGGGAAAAGGAAAGGGGGGAAAAGGAAAGGAATTAATTGGAATTTTGCTTCCAGTGTCACACAGACTCAAGCAGGAGCAAGGAGAGCTCGGGTCTACCCCAGTCTTGCTGTGCAGCAGCAAGGATACAAAATATTGGGATTTTTCACACGAAAGCAAGGACAGGGAATCCACAGGACGAATTCCTGCACGCTGGGATTCACGGACACAGCAAGGAGAAGGATTTGCAGGCTGACGGTGCCATCTAGCTGCGGCTCCTGGAGCGGGAATGCTGCGCTGCCCCGGCACCGGGAGCCGTTCCCTGGCTCCTGTCCCTCCATCCCTTGTCCCCAGTCCCTCTCCAGCTCTCCTGGAGCCCCTCCAGGCCCTGCCAGGGGCTCTGAGCTCTGCCTGGAGCCTTCTCCTCTCCAGGGGAGCATTCCCAGCTCTCCCAGCCTGGCTCCAGCCCTTGCTCTCCTCCAGGACAGGACTCAGCGCTGAGGTCACACCTCGGGTGCCTTGTCCAGCTCTGGCCCCTCAGGTTGGGAAGGACCTTGGGACACTCGAGCACATCCAGAGGGGTCAAGAGGCTGGAGAGGGGCTGGAACACAAACCCTGTGAGGAAGCCCTGAGGGAGCTGGGGGTGCTCAGCCTGGAGAAAAGGAGACTCAGGCCTGTGCTCAGCTGGGGCTGGGCTCTTTCTCCAGGCACTGACAGAACCAGAGCACACAGCCTCGAGCTGCACCAAGGAAATACAGGTGGGATATCAGGAAAAAGTTCTCCACAAAATGAGTGATAAAGTTCTGGAATGTTCTGCCCAGGGAGGTGGTGGAGTCCCCATGCCTGGGTGTGTTTAACAAAGCCTGGATGTGGCACTGGGTGCCAGGGCTGAGTTGAGCTGTTGGGGCTGGGTTGGACTCCATGATCCTGAAGGTCTCTCTCAACCCAGGAATTCTGTGAATTTGGTACTTCAGGAGGATTTTTATCACCTTTGATGGTCCAGCTCACATTTAATTCCCTCAGGGCTTTATCCTTCCCAATTCCTGTGTGCTTGGATAAATTCCCTGTATCCTCTCAGGCTGCCTGGCCTTGCTTCCACCTCTGGAGGTTTCCTTCCTTTCCAGGTTTGGGGTTGTCCCTTTCCCTCAGCGCGGCTCTGGAATGCTGGACAGCCCTAAAATCAGCACCACTCCAAGCATCTCCTGCAGCCTCCAAAGCACCCCAGGTGGAGCTGGATCCCTGCAGGAACTGGGCAATGTCAGACTGGAGGATCAGGCTGAAAGCTCATCCTGAGCTCACAGCTGGGGAATTCCTGATCCAGGAGACTGGGATCCACCTGGGAGAAGGGAAAGAGCTCCAAGATCTCCCCCAGGCTGATCCCATAAAGCCAGGAGGATTCCCAGCAGGAGTGGGACTGCTTTCCTCAGCTTTTCCAGCCTTGGGATGAGCTCAGAGGCCAAAGTTTTCCCCAGAACCTTTACAATTCCCCCCAGAGCCTGTGACAAGCACAGATTTTATCTGGTGCACAATCCAATGCAATTCAGGGGGGATTCAGCAGTGCAAATCCCCTATAAACTCAATTCCAGCAGTTGGGAACTCCTCTCTCCCAAAGCACCACTATCTTTTCCTTGGCTCCAAGCAGGACACTATTTCCCTACAGGAAACCATTTGTCAGTTGTTTATTATTAATGCAAAGTCCTTGAAGCAGATTTGGATTTCACCTGTTCTTTAGGGAAATCTGCAGCGCTTTATAAATCACTTTGCATCCAAATCAGTTCCAGTTTCACATCCATGAACCTCCAAGGACTGGAGCCACCAGGAACAAAATGCAATTTCCACACTGAGCTCGGGAAATTCCAAGGTTTTGGCACCTGATCTTCGTTGTATATTGAGCAATAAATACCTGGTTGAGGCAGCAATGAGGTAAAAAGGAATTACAGCTTGTCCTGCACCACTTTCTCCTCAGGCTTAAAAGATGGGAGCAACAGAACAGGGAAAAGGCAATTGTCATTTTGTAATTTTACAAAATTAGGTGCCAACAGAGGTATTTGGATGGTTACAAGGTAATTTAAAAAACATATTTTAGCTTTGGTTTCAATAGGGATTTGCTTTCCAATTACCATACCCAACTATTTTATTTTTTTCACTATGAGGGAAAAAAAAGTTCTGGCAGAGGTTTGGGGCCCAGATCCTCAGGGCAGCACAGGGAAAATTATCCCAAATCCCTTTTGCCATCAGGAAGGAGCTTTGCTCAGAAAAAGGACAAATATCCACAATTCCCTGCCTGGCTTGAACAGGTTTTAGAACCCAAAAAATCCCAATCCTGCTGCCACTTCCAAGGCTCTCAGTGGTGCCCAGCATGGAGCATCCTCCTGTGTCCAACATGTTGGGAAAAACACGGATTTGCCACTGGGAAGTGCCTCAGGCACCTCCGAGAGGCAGCAGGAGAAGCTGGACAGAGCAGTGGGAGCTGCAGAGACCCTCCCATCACATTCTGCATCCTCACTGATTTTGTGTTCCTCTACAATTTTACACCTCAGTTAAAAGCCCCCTAGAAACTCAGCATTCTGGTTAAAAAGGCAATGAGGGGTTTGTGCTTTTTCAGAGCCTCACTGAATCCAAACAAACACATCCCACAGGATTCCCCTCCCTGTGTACATCAACAACAACTTCGGAGAGGGGAAAACCCCAAACCACCACCAGAGCAAATGAATATTTTTATTTTTTGGTGTAGAACACTCTCACTGAAGCATTCTCTGGTAAGAACCAGGATTGAACCATTTCTCGCTCTAAATGAGAGACCCCAACCACCTCCTGGTGAGGAAAGCCAACCCCTCCCAGAGCACCCAGATGATACCAAACCCTCATCCCTGTGCCACACATGGAAGGAGCTGCTCCCTCGCCATCCAGTGCCCTGTGTCCCTGCCCAGCGCAGGGACTGAACAGGCTTTAATGTCCCTTCCAGCCCAAACCATCCCAAATTCTGGGATAACCCCACCGCCCTTCAGCTTTTGCTATGGGCACACCTGGGTTTGCTCCCGCTCCCTCCTCACACCTCTCTCACCGATGTCATAGCCAGAGGGACAAAAGAGGCTCCTGCTCCTAGGCATTCCCAAAGGATCTGCAGAGCACTCAGCTGGGAGGGAGCAGCACTTGGGACCCCAGGTGTGAGCAGAGCATTCACCTGGTCAGTCCCCTCACAGCAAAGGCACGGAATAGCAGAAGAGCACCCGGATACTTGGATACCCCTCCAAAGGGCTTTGGAAACTTAATTCCTGATCTCTGGCACACTTAGGCGTGTCTTCAACTCACTCCATCCAGAGCAGCCGTGGCTGCCCCAGATCCCTGCAAGTGCCCCAGGCCAGGCTGGTCAGGGCTTGGGGCAGCCCGGGGTACTGGAAGGTTGGGAAGCCGAGCACAGCAGGGCAGCCCCTACACGCGAAGAGCAGCCCTGTACAAAGAACCCCCAGAGCCACCAAAAGCTGCATAGAAAGGAAACAGGCACGGATCAGCTGGGTTAGGAGACCATTTATTAGGTGAGACTGAGCCGAGACGCTGCAGATGTGTCAGGGAGGCCCTGGGACGCTCCGGGAGCTCCTGGCTGTCGCCTCATCCTCCCGACGCTCAGTCCAGCTGCAAGAGAGCAAGACACGAGGGGAGTCAGCGGGATCCGGCACCCACGAGCCCCTTCCCGCAGCCGCGGGGCTCACCTTGATGAAGCCGATGTCCTTGGCGTACTGCCGGAAGCACTGCCGGCACATGTTCAGCCCATACTTGCGGATGAGGCCGTGGCGGTTGGAGCACACGCGGCTGTGAGGGAACAGAGAGAGGCGCGTGAGGGCGGGGAATGGCGCCGGGAAGGAGGGGGGAATGTGAGGGGAAGGGAGAGCGAGGCAGGGCGGTGAGAAGGCAGCTACGACCCGGGGGGTGCCAGGGGCAGCACTGACCAAGAGCGAGAGCCCTGCCCGAACTTCCTGGGGTGGCTCCAGTACAGCTGCTGGTGACCCATGGCTGCGCGGTGCCGAGAGAAAGATGGCGGCGGCCGCCCGCCCTTATACCCCTCACGGCGCCTCCCGGCGTGCACCGCGCCGCTCCCGCTTCCCGCCCTGCGCCGCCAGAGCGGTGGGTGGGCCCGCTCCACTCCGTGACGTCACGCCGTGGGCGGGACAGCTCCGCCCACTCCGTGACGTCAGCGGTGCTGAAGTTCGTATTGCTAACGGAGTAAGACAGAAGTGCCGGGCGTAGTGGCGCACGCCTGTAATCCTAGCCGCGGGGGGAGGCTGAGTCCGACGGATCGCTTGAGTCCAGGTTCTGGGCTGACGTGAGCTGTGTGGGGCGCTGGTGTGAGCGTCCCAACTCAAAAGCCAATACGTCTGTATGGTGAACCCTGGGGTAGGGCGCCTGACTGATGACGAGGCAGCCGGCCGAGGTGTCAGAGATGGAGCAGGGAAAGCTCCCGTGGCGGTCAGCGGAAAGACCGCATTTGTGAATAGCCACGCCAGTAAGACTTGGGCAACACAGTGAGACGGGGGCTCATCTTTTGCCACACACCACTAATAAACAACACACTCTAAATACCCAACAATAACCCCAAACACCGCTTTTCGCCCCAAAACACACACACGCAACACACTGCCTCCTACTGACCAAAAACCGCAACAACCCTGCACCACTCAACTACACAATTCACTGCGCTGAGCAAATCTCAAACACCAATCCTGCCCTCTAATAATACATCTGCATGAACACCCAGCAAACGCTTCGAGTTTGGTTGTTTTTTCTCCCAATGCCCCTTCAATCTCAAACACCAATCCTGCCCTCTAATAATACATCTGCATGAACACCCAGCAAACGCTTCGAGTTTGGTTGTTTTTTCTCCCAATGCCCCTTCATGTGCTCAAAGCCGCCTCATGGCGCTGACACCAACCCTCACCTAACCCTTCCTGTCACTTACCAAGCCTCAGCTGCTGATACCACAACCACCTGCCCTCAGCTCCTGTCGCCTCAGCTTCCCATGTCTCCTCAGCTCCTCTGTGTATCCTCACCTCTTTTGTGTCTCCTCAGCTCACGTGTTCCCTCAGTTCATGCATCCCCTCAGCTCCTCTGTATCCCCTCAGCTCCTCTGTCCCCCTCAGCTCCTTTGTGTGTCCTCACCTCCTGTGTCCCCTCATCTCCTGTATCCCCTCACATCTCGTGTCCTCTCAGCTCCTCTGTGTCCCCTCACACCCACCATCCCTTCATCTCCCCCATGTCCCCTCCCTCATACCTGCTGTCCTCTCCACATCCTTACACAGAATTCTCTGCCCCTTCCTCTGCTCCCTCTTGCTCTTCGCACCATTCTCCCCTCCAAACCCTCTTTTCAATGCCAACACATCACCGCGTGTTTTATGCTTTACTTGATGTTTATGGAAAACTTTATATTTTATGTCGTGCTTGGCCATGACTGTGTATTAGGGAGGCAGGAGCTGGGGATTGGATGGGCGGATTTATGTAAACTTTAGTGCATAAATAATTTTGCCTTTATTCCCTGGCACGCTTGATTTGTGGACAATTTTCACCTTGCACCCAGCACAGAATAAACAATGTGTCCTTTTTAAACCTGACTCGTCGCTCGTGTTTAGAGTCCCTAAGATTCAGCAACACCTTCAGCTCCTCTGTGTCCTCCCTCAACTCCCCATGTCCCGTGAACCCCCCGTGTCCCTTCTTCACACTCTCCATGTCCCCTGACCCCTCCGTGTCCCTTCACACCCTCCATGTCCCCTCAGCTCCACATCCCCTCACACCCCCGTGTCCTCTCAGCTCATCCATGTCCATTCACAACCCCATATTCTTCACACCTCCATGCCCCCTCACATCCTCACCTTCCCCTCGTATCCTCAATGTCCCCTCACACTCTGTCTCATAAGCCCATGTCCGCTCACACCCACATCCTCTCCGGCCATCTATGTCCCCTCACACCTTGTGTCTCCTTCCTTACACCCTCTGTCCCTTCACATGCCGTGTCCCCTCACATCCCATGTCCCCTCACGCCCCGTGTCCTCTCACTCCCCGTGTCCCCTCACACTCCATGTTCCCTCACTCCCCGTGTCCCCTCACAGCCCGTGTCTCCACAGCCCGTGTCCCCCTCACACTCCGTGTCCTCTCACTCCCCGTTTCCCCCGCCGCCGGCCTCCCCGTCCCGCCAAGCCGCACCAGCCGCCTCCAGCAGGCGGTGCCCGCGGCCCGCCCCGCGCGGCCGGCGCTGCGCTGAGGGCCCGCGCTCGGGCTGCCCGCCACTGCCGGTGCGGCCGCTGGCGCGGGTACCACCGGAGCCGCCGCCCTCCCTTCCCGCCCCGCGATCCCGCTCGCCAGACGGCTCCGCGCCCCTCAGCGGGCGGCAGGCGGCACCGGGCAGCGCGGCGGGCTGGCACCGCGGCTGGCAGGCAGCGCAGCAGGCGCCTGTGCGCGCTCAGCGCGGGAGGGCCCCGGCGGCGCCGCCCGCCGTGCGCGGGCCGGGGCCGGTACCGGGGCCGGGCCGGGATGCGGCTACAGTGCGAGGTGGAGGTGCTCAGCCGGCTCCTGCCCACCTGCGGGCTGCGGGGCCGCGGCCGCGCCGCGCGGGCGCTGCTGTCGCTCGGGCGCCCGCCCGGCGCTGCCGGTGCCGGGATTTACCTCATGGTGTGCACGGCGCGGGACCGCGGCGGGGCTCGGTACAAGGTGGGGACGGCGGCGGGGGCCGGGACGCGGCGGGGGTGCCCCGGGGCTGCCGCTGAGCCCGCTGTGCCCGCAGGTGCAGCAGAACGTGGAGCGGCTCTTCACGCGCTTCGTGGAGGAGGGAAAGGCCACGGTGCGGCTGCGGGAGCCCGCGGTGGATCTGTGCCTCAGCAAGGTGGGACCGGCACCGGGAACCGCACCGGGAACGGCGGCAGGGCCGCGGCTCGGCGGGCTCTGACCCCCGCGGCAAGGCAGGAAGGGACATGAAATCCCATCCCACCCCTGCCATGGGGGTAGGTGTCCCTACACCTCCCACTGTCCCAGGGTGCCCCAGTGCCCAGCCTGGCCTTGGGCACTGCCAGGATCCAGGGGCAGCCACAGCTGCTCTGGCCATTCCAGCCCAGCCAGGAATTCCCAATTCCCAATCTCCCATCCATCCCTGCCCCCTGACACTGGGAGCCATCCCCTGTTTTCCAGGCTGTGTTCTAACTCTCCCAAAGTTCATTCTCATGCTTTGCTTCACAGCTTCTTTAGGAAAAGCTTTTTTCAGCTTTCTGATACAATGTTGGTGTTTGGCCTTAAATCCCGTGTGCCCTCAACTCAATTTAATTCCCGTGAAACTGTTGTTCCCTACAGTCTTTCTCATGGAAAAAAAATTGAGAATCCTCTTGTTTTCATGGACAAAACCATCATTGTGTTCACCCACACACAGAGCAGGGCACAGGCACCATCTCTCCTTATTTCAAATACCTCTGTATTTATTCACAGTTCCCAGAGGATTTGTAAAGTGTTTTTAGCAGTGCTAAACTCACCCAAAAACCCGTGTATTATCACAAAATTCTCATGTCCTTTTCTCTGTGCCTGCTGCAGGAATCTTTTGTAGCCCTATAGGAGAGAAAAATGGGACCGGCTTTTTATAACCTCTGAGTTCTTACCTAAAACTTTCGAGTCAGGCTGTGTAAATAAAAGCAAATAATGTTGATTGGTAGTTTAGAAAATCCTTTTTCCTTTCTGTTACCTGAATCTGAGGAAAGCAGCCTTAATTTTATGAACCTGTTAAAGGGTTAAATAGGAAGGGAGGACACCAAACCCAGAAAAATACAGAGCACATTTCCTGTTACAAGCCAATATACTCTGTATTTTTTAAAAATTAAGGCTTTTGTTTTAGATTCAGAATAACTTCTGCTTCCTTTACCCTGAATTTTTCTGCTGAAGAGTGAAAAATCAAAAAGTTTATCTCAAAATATTACAGGTTCCTCTTAAGCTCTTCAACTCCAGAACCCAAATTTAAGATGTTTAATCTCTTTTCCATAGTTTTCTGCCAGATTTTTATTACTTCATTACAGAAAAGCTCCTTAACTCTCAAAGATGAACAAAAACTGTGTGGAAAAGAGATTTCCACAGACTGGAATATTGGTTCTGTGAAATGCCCCTGCTTGTGCTGTGCCAGGCACTGGATTTGCTGCATTCAGCCAGCTCAGGAATGGAGTTGGGAAACATCAGTGCAGAGCACGCACCCCTGGAGCAGAAATAACAATCCCTGGCTGTTTTCTGGGGTTTGTTTCCCTTCAGCAGGTCTGGGCCTGCTTCCCTGGATGCGCCTCAGCTCCCATTTCCTCGGAGCTCTCACACTTGGGAGGCACCAACACAATTTAAACTCCTTTTCCAACATTGTCTCTGTGGCTGAGACTTCGGGCTTGGGGCAGGAAGTTTCATCCTGAGCTCCTCCAAGTAATTATTCCAAGTAATTATTCCAAGTAATTATTCCAAGTAATTATTTGTTTTCTTCTTTTTTCTTTTTTTTCAGGGTTTCTCAGCAAGAGGTTTGGAGATCTCTCATGGCCCTTAGGGAGGGCTTGTGGAGGGAATTGTGCTTTGTGCTTGAGAGCAAAGAAATCCTGCCTGTAACTTCATTCTGGTGTGCAGTATTGATTTCACTTGGTCCTCATAGATCTGGAGGACTTTTTGGACGTAAATCCTGTTTTAGTGATCTTGGAAATGCCACAAATCAGCCTGGAATGAAGGGAAATTCTGTAGCTAAATGTGTGTGTTAGACTGGCTGAGATAATGAGGGCTGGTGGTCTCACAGTCCCAGGCTGGTTTGGGCTAGAAGGGACCTTAAATCCCATTCCATCCCCCCTCCCACTGTCCCAGGCTGCTCCAAGCCCTGTCCAGCCTGGCCTGGGGCATTTCCAGGGATCCAGGGGCAGCCACAGCTTCTGTGGATAACCTTGGATCCAAAGGTGTTTGTTGTGCATCCTCCCCACCTCTGGAAGATGGCACAGCAGGAGTTGTGTTTGGAATGCTTAAGGAAAATTATCATTTTAGTTTACACATGCAGTCAGTCAAGGTTGACCTTTAATGTCTTCATTTCTCCCACATTTCCATCCAGGATTATCTCCAATATCTTTGTTTTCTTGTACCGGGTGCTTATAGCACATTGTGTGCTCCAGTTGTGAACCCTCTCAAATTTGGTCTAAACAAACACATTTAGGAGCAAAATGGTCTTTGAGGTGCAGAATGCGTCCCTGGGCTTGGGCAAGTGGCAGCTGGGAGCACAAGGACAACTCTGGGCACTCAGAGCTCCAAGTTAGTTCTTTTCTTTTCCTTCCATGGTTGCAATGTGGTTTTTATTTTAGAATTCACTTTTCAGCTCAGTGCCTGTAAACTGCACATCAGCTCGAGCAGAGACTTGCTGGAAGATCCAGAAGAGAAAGATTTGGTCACAAATGTTCCTAGAAGTGAATCAAGTCAGTGCAACAGAAGTGTCAGAGCTTCTGGATCTTCATTTAAAATAAAGATTGCTTGGTACTCTGATATTGAGAGTTGGTGGGAGCCTTTAATGGCTCCCCACTGCCAGAGGGCAGGGATGGATGGGATATTGGGAATTCCTGGCTGGGCTGGAGTTGCCAGAGCAGCTGTGGCTGCCCCTGGATCCCTGGCAGTGCCCAAGATCAGGCTGGATGGATTTGGAGCAGCCTGGGACAATGGGAGGTGTCCCTGCCATGGCAGGAGGTTAAAGAGGATGGGACTTAGGGTCTCTTCCAACCCAAACTGTCCTAGAATTCTACTGCCAAACTATTTTATCCCAGTTCAAGCATTATTTGGTCTTTGCAAAGGATTTGCCTCTTGCCTGCTGCTGGCACAGCCAGAGCTGTGTGTGGTCACAAGCACTGACTTCACCTTCCTTTTGCTGATTTCAGCTTCCCTCCTTTTCTTTCCTAGAAACTTCCAGGAATTACTGCCTCAGGGTTTAGAGCTCTGATTTCCCCATGTGTGTTTGTAACAGTCCTTTATCCTGGTGGATTTTTTGGAGCTCCCAGTGCATCGGGGTTTTTTTTCTGTGCTTCATTTCCAGCTGTGGATTTGGTGCTTTGTTCCTTCCCTGCCCTGGGTGCTGCAGCACAGTCAGACCAGGACTGTTCCCCCTCCCACCCCACTGCCCTGCTGAGTGACACACACTGAACAGCTCAGAGAGCGTTAACAACCAGGATAATGAACTTTTAACTGCAGCCTTGTGTTCCCCTGCAGGCAAATGTGATCAATTTAAAGACTTTCCTTTCAGCCGTGAGACTGGCTCACCAAGGCAACGACACCGGCGTCCTCCCTCTCTCACCTCTGGTCCCAGCAAAGAACTCCGAGGTGGAGAAACCCAAAACCAAAATGATCATCACTTCCAGGAGGGATTATCCCCTCACCAAGAGCTTCCCTTTCTCCCTGGAGCACCTGCAGACCTCGTACTGCAAGCTGGCCAGGATCGACAGCCGGGTGCTGAGCCTGAGGAGGCTGCGCAAGCTGGACCTGAGCCACAACCACATCAAGCAGCTGCCGGCCACGCTGGGGGACCTGGTGTGCCTGCAGGAGCTCGACCTGCACGACAACCACCTGGAGGCCTTCAGCGGGGCCCTGTGCAGCTCGGGCCTGCAGAAATCCCTGCAGCTGCTGGACCTGAGCCAGAACCAGATCCAGGCCCTGCCGCTGGAGTTCTGCCAGCTGCGGGGCCTGGTGCAGCTGCGGCTGGACGACAACGCCCTGCTGCGCCTGCCCTGCCGCATCGGGCAGCTCAGCCGCCTGCGCTTCCTGTCGGCCGCGCGCAACAAGCTGCCCTTCCTGCCCTGGGACTTCAGGAACCTCTCCCTGGAGAACCTCGACCTCTTTGGGAATCCCTTTGAGCAGCCCAACCCACTGGTTCCCAACATCCAGCTGAAGATCCCCTTGACTCTGCTGGAGTGTGCTGCCAGGGCCACGGTCAATCACAGGTAAGGGCAGGGAGGCACAGCTGGCACTGCTCCTTCACACCTGGCCTCCCTCACCTGCTTCCTTCCTTCGCCCTCAGTGCTGCTTTTGTTGTCATTATAGTGCAAGAGTTCTATTGTCACTACATTGCAAGGGCTCTGTATTGCCAGAGTTTTGTACCTCCTCGATGTTTGTTGTGGGCAGCTCCTCCAAGCACTGACTCCTCCTTGTCCTCACAGCAGCCAACTGATTCCAGTTCCCCTCAGCCACCCAATCCTCTCTTTTAGAACACTCTTCTTTTTGGCTACAGCTGTGGCCTGTTAAAGTCAGGCCTGCTCCTAATCTTTAACAATTAACCCAGCTGCAGCTCTTTAGGGGGTAAGATTACTTTCTATGTTACCTTTATTTACTTATATTCTATCCCCCTACATGCTTTCTCACCTATTAACTTCATAATGTGAAAATTCCTTTGAATTTCCCTTGTCAAGTCATCAGGATAATTCATGCCTTTGGAAGCATTTAAGGAAAGGCAGAGATTGAAGTGTTTGCATCCACCAAAGGAGGATGAACAGAATATTTTTGGCCAACTTTGGGAAAAGAGAATCAATTCTACAACCCTGAGCCACTTCTTCTGCAGGCCTTCCCCTGCCACAGGTTTTCCTTAAGCTCCTCGTTTCCTTTGGTGTTGGAGTGAGGGTGTTCTGACTTATTCGGACAGCCCAGCCCTGAGGTAATTTAAAAAATATGATTTCACCAAGTGAATCCCAGCCTCCCAGGCTGCTCTTTGTTATCAGCAGCTGCTGCTCCCACCCTGCTCTGTGTGGGAAGGGAGCACAAAGACAGAAATTTGGCACAGAAAGGGGGAGAGAGAGGCTGGAAGTGTCCCTGATCTGCACCCTGTGCCCATTCCTGCCTTGAGGGTGGGCAGAGCCCCATAAACCCGGGGTAATTGTGCAGCAATTTGCACCAAAGGCATCCACAGGCACACCCTGAAGGGAGCTGAGCCCCCACGTGTTCTGGGCAAATCACTGCTGACCTTTCTGATTTTATAACTAAACCCCACATGTCTCCTTTCCCAACTCTATAGAAATTGCAGTGGGTTTGATGGAAATATTAAGGCTTTTTTCTACCTCTAGAAATCCCTCAGCACTGGTCAGATTTCAGTTACTGTAAAAACCTTGAGAAAGGGACGAAACACAAGGAGAAGGTGCAAAAATAATGTTTGGAAATCAGTCTTGGTTCTGGGAAAGTACCAGAGTTCTTGATTGTGCTTTTCCCAGAAAAAAGGGTGTTCTGAAATTAAGGTGGTGAAAAAGGAAACCCAGAGGAGTCTTAGCTGTGTGAGTGATGGTGTGTGGAAAGATTTTGGAATGTGTAGGTGGAGGCAGGATGTGAGTCAGGGGGATCTGTGCTGAGTTTGGAGTGCCAGCTGGGCCCCACACTTCAGCACCCCGAGAGAATTCCTCAGGGGAATTACTGACTTTGTACCCCAAGCTCGACACTGCTCCTCTGTGAATTCCAAAGGGAGCAATTCCCCTTCCCAACTCTGGATGTCATTGCTGGCACGATGGATGGAGAGAGCTGTGGAGCAGGAGAACTTTTAATTCTCTGCCTGCAGGAGTGCAAAAGACTCCATTTATCTCCTGCTTTCTCCGAGTTGTGTTTTAACACTGCTACTCCTCGGTGTAAGAGAGAGGAGTAAATGGTGGGTGCTGTGTGAGGGAAGAACAGAACGTGCCCGGTTGTCTCATTATTCTTAATCTTCCTTTAATTCTCTAATTCTCATTAGTCCTAATCTTTCTAATTCCCTAGCTGGCTGTGGCCCAGGCTGCCAGGATTGCTGTGAGCTCCCTCTTGGGTGTCTCCTGGAGTTCATGGCCTTAGGGCTGCCTTGGGAAGTGGCATTTCAATCCTAAAATCGGCAACTTCATTCCTGAAATCTCGGGAAGTGGCATTTCACTCCCAAATCTCTGGTTTTCCATGTCTGTGTGATGCCTGGAGAGGCTCCCTGGAACAGAGTTAAAGGAATAAAGCAAGGATTTATTAAAAAGCCTCACAGGATCCACCTTGGGCAGCACAAGAGCCTGGCTGTGGCTCCACCCAAGATGGACTCAGAGTCAGGAGTTTTCACACTTTTATAAGTTTTGGTCCATTTCCATGTTGGGTTCAGTGTCCAATTCCAGCTCCAGGTGAGGCAGTCCCACCCTCCCAGTTTGCTCTCCTCCATTCCCTGGTTTTACACTTTTTGGGGCCAAAGCTGCAGTGGTGCCCTTGGTTCTGGGGCTGGAAAGGGTTTGTTCTGTGGGTCTGAGGAGAGGAAAAGGATTCTTCTGTGTGACTGAGCTGTGAGGAGAGCTGCTCACACCTTATATGAAGTTCAGACTTACATATGTGTGTGTATGTCACTGTCATATTTTATGAAAAATCCCTTTGCCAGGATTTTTCTCCTGAGAAGCTGAGAAGCCTCAGAAAAGAAATGTAAACAATAATTATCTGATTGCTTAGATTGTAGTTAGGAGGTTGCTCACCAACGGGTGCATCTTTGATTGGGTCTGTGTGAATTGCTTTTAATTAATGACAAATCCCAGTCCAGCTGTGTCAGGACTCTGGTCAGTCATAGGGTTTTTATTATCATTCCTTTTCCAGCCTTCTGATGTCTCCTTTCTCGTTCTTTAGTATAGTTTTGGTATATCATTTTCATATAATATAACACAATATAACACAACACAATATAACATAGTATAACATAACAGATATGATATATATAATAAATATATTATAATAAATATATTATAATTAATATAATATATATAATATAATCAGCCTTCTGAGAACTTAGAGTCAATTCTCATCTCTCACCTCTTCCTGAGGACCTCACAACGCCTCAACAATTAATAACCACATGTATATATATTATTTTTAATATATGTATATAAACACATATATATAAAAATATATAAATATGTTTATATATACACATATGTGTATATATACATATATTTATGTATATATCTATAGGTATTATATATATATCTATATGTATATATATGTAGATATATGATATATATGTATATAAATACATATATATACACTGTATATATAGTGTATATATATATATATATATACATTTACATATATATTTTTTTAGATAGATAGCTATAGATATATAGATATATATAGATATATAGATATAGATATATAAAAAATATATATCTACACTCACCAGTGCAGTGCAGAGTGTGGAAAACATGAAAGCTGAAGCTGAAGGCCTTGTGTGCCCTGGGAATGGCTGGTGCCTGTGTCCTGTCCCTGCCTGTGAGTGACACAGCTCCCTCCGTGCCGAGCTCACGCTGTCTCCTCCCACCCCACAGGATCCCTTATGGCTGCCACCTGCTCCCTTCCCACCTCTGCAAGGATCTGGAGGTGGCCAAGACGTGTCGGTGCGGGAGCGCCTGCCTGAGCAGCTTCATCCAGATCACGGTGACCATGAACCTGCACCACGTGGCGCACACCGTGGTGCTCGTGGACAACATGGGCGGCACCGACGCGCCCGTGCTCTGCTACTTCTGCTCCCTGCACTGCTACTCACAGTTCCTGGACAGGCACCTCCAGAGCCACGGCTGACACCGGCCAGGACGGGCTGCCTGGGCATGGAGCAGCCTGGAGGTGTCACCTGCGGTGTCACCGGAGCTCCCTGCGGGGACAAATCCCTCTGGGAGTGAGGGAGGGGGCACGGCCTGGCCTGGCCTGGCTCTTCTGCCCCTCTGGGAGGGAGGGGACACGGCCTGGCCTGGCCTGGCCTGGCCTGAGCTCCTCCCGCTCTGGAATCTCCTCTGCCTGGAGCACCAAGCAGTGTTGAGCTGGAGAGAACTTTCCTTGGAATGTATTTCCCTTTCCCTGTGTGCTCGGGGTTTCTGGGTTTGTGGGTAAGCGGTTCCTTCTTGGAAGGACAAAGGGAATTTGAATTTCTCCCAGATTTCCCCACATGAGCCCTGCCAGGCCAGCACTGCCCTCCCCTCTTGCCAGTGGAGGAGAAATCACATCCAGAGCAGTTGTGGAATCCCAGGTGCTTCTTTTTTTAAAAGGTTCTGTTACAACATTCCCACTCGGAGCAGGGACCAGCATTGCTGGGTTTTCACCAGAGCAAATGTTTGTTTTTGGGGTTTCTCTCTTTGTGATACCAGAAATGTCTTTTTTCTAAATATGTGCCTGAAACTTTGTTTCTTATTCCTCCTGTTTTAACCATTCTGAAATTTGTTTCACTGTGTTGAATGATTAAATTTTGAAAGCCTTCCATGCACGTGTGGATTGTGTTTTGTCTGAGGGGTTTTCATCCAGTCTGTTCCAGGAAGACACCAAAATGTTGAGCATATCCACAAATTCTTTTATTTCCTGTCTTCTCAGCTGCTCCATGACTGGGAGGTGGGAACAGCAGGGAACAAACACTTGCAATTCTAGAATAAATTAATCATAATGTTTTAATTCTTGCCATTCAACAATGGATTCATAATCTTAACCTTTCAAATCTAGAATTATTTTATTTTGTGAAGTTTTTAGGAATCCCATTCCCTGGAAGATGGGATGGCTTGGAGCACACTGAGTGCCAGCTAGGGAAGGTTTCATTTGGATTTTGGGAAAATTTCTCCAAGGAAAGGGGGGTTTGGCATGGGGCACTGATGGAGTCCCCATCCCTGCAGGGATCTGGGATGGTTTCCTTATCTTGTTCTTGCAGTTCTGGAATTATTTTACTCTTACATTAATGTTGAAAACTTTGGAGTCATTTTATATTTGCGACTCTAGAATTAATTAGTCTGAATTTTTTAATTCTTACCATTCAAGAATAGGTTCATAGTACTAATCTTTCACATCTAGAATTATTTTATTTTATTCTGTAAATCTTAGAATTTTTTTCTTTCAATCTTAGAGTTATTTTATCCTATTCTTTCAGTCCTACAGTGATTTTACCTCATTCGTGCATTTCTAGAATGATTTCTCACCTTATTCTTGTCATTACAGAATGCTTTTTCAAGTGCAGTTTTTCAACCCTAGTATTCACTTATTTTCTATGTTACTCCCGCGGATCCCGGCTGGTTTCCGTGTGTTTTCCCCGCATTTCCAGAGTTATTTTCCCGTTTTTTCCCCAATCCCGAAGGATTCCGCTGCCTCTTCCCGCCCTCCCCTCACGCTTTGGCCCCGCCCCCTCCCGGCACCGCCCAATCAGAGCGCGATGCGGCTGCGGCGGCTGCGCGGCCCCCCCCGCGCGGCGGAAGCGCCGAGGAATTGATTGACGGCTCCTTCGACCAATGGCGAGGCCGCAGTTGCCGCAGCAGCGACCAATGGGGAGCGGCGACGTGTGCGCGCGGGGCGGCGGCAGCGCGCGCGCGCTGGGAGCGGGAGCGGCGGCGGCGGCGGCGGCGGGAGCGGCGGAGCGGGGCCGCCGCCGCCGGGACGATGCGGCTGCGCGTCTACAAGCGCAAGGTGCTGCTGCTGGCGTTGGCGCTGGCGCTCTGCGCCCTGGCGCTCTGGGGCACCGGCGGCGGCGGACGGCGGCGGCAGCAGCAGCTGCAGCAGCAGCAGCAGCAGCAGCGGGGCGGTCCCGGTAGCACCGGGGAGCCGCCGCGGGTCAGCGAGCCCCCTCCGGCCGTACCGCGCCGCCCCGCCGCCAACGCGTCGGTCGCCGTGGCGGCGGAGGAGCTGTCCGAGAACGCGACCCTGAGTTACCGCTCGCTCGTGTACCGCCTGAACTTCGACCAGCCGGTGCGGAACGCCGGGCGCTTCCCGGCGCGGCCCGACGTGGTGCTCGTGGTGCAGGTGCACGACCGCGCCGAGCACCTGCGGCTGCTGCTCGAGTCGCTGCGGCGGGCGCCGGGCGTGGAGAACGTGCTGCTGGTGCTGAGCCACGACCTGTGGGCCGAGGAGCTGAACCGGCTGGCGGCCCGCGTGGACTTCTGCCCGGTGCTGCAGGTGTTCTTCCCGTTCAGCATCCAGCTGTACCCGCGCGAGTTCCCGGGCCACGACCCCCGCGACTGCCCCCGCGACGTGGGCAAGGCGGCGGCGCTGCGGCTGGGCTGCATCAACGCCGAGTTCCCGGACTCGTTCGGGCACTACCGCGAGGCGCGCTTCGCGCAGACCAAGCACCACTGGTGGTGGAAGCTGCACTTCGTGTGGGAGCGCGTGCGGGCGCTGCGGGAGCACGCGGGGCCCGTGCTGTTCCTGGAGGAGGATCATTACCTGGCGCCCGACTTCTACCACGTCCTCAAGCGGCTCTGGGCGCTGCGCCAGCGCGAGTGCCCCGAGTGCCAGCTCGTGTCGCTGGGCACCTACAGCCCCGTGCGGGGCGGCTTCGCCGGCCGCGCCGACAAGGTGGAGATGAAGACGTGGAAGTCCACGGAGCACAACATGGGCATGGCCTTCGGCAGAGACACCTACCAGAAGCTCATCGAGTGCACGGACGCCTTCTGCACCTACGATGACTACAACTGGGACTGGACTCTGCAGCACTTGACTGTCTCTTGTCTTCCAAAGTTCTGGAAAGTGCTGGTTCCCGAAATCCCCAGGATTTTTCACACGGGGGACTGTGGCATGCACCACAAGAAATCCTGCAGACCGTCCACCCAGAGTGCCAAAATCGACTCTCTCTTGAACAGCAACCAACAGTACCTGTTTCCCGAGGCGATGAGTGTCAGTAAAAGGTACTCCATGGCTCCCCTGTCCCCTCACGTCAAGAACGGAGGGTGGGGAGACATCAGGGACCACGAACTCTGTAAGAGCTACCGCAGACTCCAGTGAGGATCCTCCTCGCAGCGCCTTTTCTCCTTGACTTGTCCCATTGTGTCCTTTCCAGGCACACACGTGTATAAACAGCATTTATGAGTTGGTTTCTGCTTTAATATGAATAAACATTCTTGTTAAAGGTGTCCCAAAATAGTAATCTCTCATGTTTGGCAACCACGTTTTGGAAACGGGTGACGTGCTGCAGCCCCTACGCAAAAAGTGACCTGCTGCTGTGTTTGCTGGGAGGAGGAGGAGGAGGAGGAGGAGGAGAACACTTTTAAGTGCATCTTTTTTGGTGCTTCAAAGCTCTGGTGGTGCCTGGGGTCCCACCCGGGGTCATCTCACGCCCCATCCCCGAGTCCCGGTTCGGTTGCGCCGTGTCGATGAATATATGAAGGATGAAAAGAAAATAAATCTCATTGTTTTTACTACGATGTAGATAAATATATGATTTTTTTAGTTCTGCCGAAATAAAAAATTCCGTTGTTTTGTAAGCCTAGAGAAGTTCTTGATTGTCAGCAAAAAGATGATGTCACCTCGTGTTCCTAAAAAGTCAGGATGGGAGGGAGGGGGGAGTTTCTCTTCTTTAATCCCAAGGGCTGGACACGTGCCATCACTCCTTCTAGCAGTGTGCATTTAACTTCATTAAGTTTTTAATGATACTCATTAATTGAGGCAGAAAAGGGTAGCAAATTGGTGGCACAACACCTCTTTTGTTTGGATTTATTTTTTTTTAAATTGTTTCAAATGAGCTGTGTGAAAACTGCTGCAGTGTGGTGGGAAGGGGCTGGGCTGGGGCCACGGAGCCATCTGGGAATGCTCCAGCAGCTCCAGTGCCGCTCCTCTGTGAACTCGGCTGTGGCAGAAGCACCTCAGCAGCTTTTGTACAACACACAAATATGTCAGAGAAAGAAAATGCTGCTTTCTCCTTTTTCCAGGGGTTATTTAACCACAATTCTGCAAGGTAATTGCTCTGTGTTCTGTTCCACTGGGTCGGGGCTGGTGCTGGTGCCTCAGCCTCCGAGAGCTCTCCCAAAAAGCTGAGGGGGTTAAGCTGAGCCCAGCAAAGCTCCAGCAGGATGTGCCACCAGGGAGGGCAGGGCACATCTTGTGGGCAGCTGTGGCTCCTGCTGGACTCTGAAACCACACACACAAACTGAAATGTGACAGCAGTGCCGGAGCAGCCCTGAAACCAGGCAAAATGAACTCTCCTCTAAAGCACCTCGCAAACAAAACCAGAAGTTGCTTCAGCAGCAGTGAGAAAGGGGAACAGGAAGTTTATTATTAGATGTGTTCTCCTGGTTATTCTGCTTTAGGGAGGTGAGAAACGCTGAAACTCGAGGGAAACTGAGAAAAATAAATCTAATCTGGCTAAAGAGAATCCATTTCACCAGTTGTAAATACTTCAGAGCAGACATGCACCCAGAGGATGTGCTTGTGCAATGGAATTTGTTCAGCTGGGGGATATCTGGGTGCTGCAGATCTGAAGCACAGCACTAGGATGGAATACAGGGTATAAATGTTGATTATTTCTAGGAGACTAATTAGAACTTCTCTGGGTAATTAGAAATTTCATTTGATTGCTAAGAATCACTGCGAGTCTAATCCTGCAGTTATCACAAAATGAAAGGTTTGGAAAATGATGACTACTGCTCAATTCCCGAGGGAGCCATTAGACTGAGGATATATACAAATAATCCCTGAAACGTGGGAAGAGAATCAAAAATTTATGTAAACAATAAAGATACATTTTTTTTTTTCCAGGAGCTCGGAGTCACCTCCAACTGCAACTTTTCTTACAAGTAAAATTATTGTAACATATTAGAGAATTGATAAACTGTTAACAAGGGAAAGTTTTGATGTTGCAACAGTTTTAGTGGGAACCCACCAGCACATGGGAGTCAGAACAAGCATCAAACAAGGAAGGAAATGCTAAAACAATGAAATCAATCCAGCTGATAGAGCAGGGAGCTGTGGAACTGCACGGGGCAGTGCGTGCGGTGATCGCGCAGGATGCGCTCGGTGCCATCCTCGGGGTTCACCTCCCTCAGAATAGGGGATCCTGCCCCCTGCCCATCCCCATGGGAGTCAGAACAAGCATCAAACAAGGAAGGAAATGCTAAAACAATGAAATCAATCCAGCTGATAGAGCAGGGGGCTGTGGAACTGCACGGGGCAGCGCGTGCGGTGATCGCGCAGGATGCGCTCGGTGCCGTCCTCGGGGTTCACCTCCCACAGGATGGGGCACCCTGCCCCATCCCCATCCCCATGGGAGTCAGAACAAGCATCAAACAAGAGAATTAAATGCTAAAACAATGAAATCAATCCAGCTGATAGAGCAGGGAGCTGTGGAACTGCACGGGGCAGTGCGTGCGGTGATGGCGCAGGATGCGCTCACTGCCATCCTCGGGGTTCACCTCCCTCAGAATGGGGGATCCTGCCCCATCCCCATCCCCATCTCTATCCCCAGCCCCATCCCCACCCCCCTGCAGCTCTCCTGCTGTTGTTCCCGGGGCTGTGGCTGTGCCTCCTGCTGCAGCAGCACTTTCTAAATCGGGCTCGGTTCTCTCAGATCCGCCGGGAACGGCTGAACTGGAGGCAGGAGGTTCAGGCTGCAAACAATGGGGTGAAGCAGAGCCGGCTGCTGTTCCCATTGTTCCAGCTCTGGGAGCCGGGCTGGGTCCTGCAGCACCTCCCTCGGCTGCAGGACACGTTGTTTCTGCCTTCCTTTCGGGGGAGTTGCTGTCGGTCTGTCCAGCAAGGGCTCCCTCTGAGCTGCCAAGTGCTCCTTGTCCATCACGTTCCTGTGGCTGTCAAGGAAATAAATGAATTATTTCATAGCTGGAACAAACTGTGCACAAAAAACAGGAGAGGTTTGTTTGTCCAATAGCTCAGCTCCACTGGGATAGTGGAAAGTGTCCCTTTGGAAGCAGATGACCCTTAAGGTTCCAAATCAGGTTGTGATTCCATGATTCTCCTTCCAGAAGCCCAGTGAGCGGGTGCTGAGGTTTTCCTGCCCTTGTCTGGTGTGTGGGAATGAGGGGCAGGGAGGTCCTTCTGCTTCCCCAGGGTTTCCTGCTTTCCTTTCCAGCAGCAGCCACTCCCCACACCCAGCCTGATCCCAAATCCCCAAATCCCACAGAATCAGCCAGGGGATCTCAACTCTTGCTGCAAGGTTGGAGCCTTGCAATGAGGGAAATTCCTGGCCTGTGGGGGTAATCTGGGAATTGCAGTTTGCCTCGGGAGAGGAGGAACTGGGAGAGCTGCTGAACAAACAGCACGTCCAACCATTTCACCATTACTGGGATTTTTGGCAAAAACCTGCTGGTAATTCACAGGTCCCTGTCTGTGGAGAGGCAGGATCAGGCAGGATCCATCCAAGAGCAGCTGGTTCATGGATCCAGAGACAGAGTCTCTTTCTAACAGCCCCAAACCACAGGAAACTCAGGAGACACCAGGGAGTCCTTTCCAAAGTGGAGAGTTCTCCCACAGGAACAGGATCATGGAATGCCCTGGGCTGGAGGGACCCCCGAGCATCAGCAGCCCTGTGCTGGAGTTTGTATCAATGGGGTGGAACTGCTGGGTGTTTGAGTTTTATTGTGCTGTTAGTCTTCTGATATGGCTGAGATAATTGAAAGATGGTAACAGTTTACATCTTGTTAGTGGTTAAAGGTTTTTTTGTTACAGAGCATTTAAAAACTTTCTAGCATACTAAACATATTTTTCTACAATCCTAAAATCTACCTTAAACCAAATCTAAAACTCAAACTATTATTTCATAACTTACTACACTATTATAACTTTTCTACTTTCAAACTTTACAACTAAATTCTCTTTCTATTTTAAAAACCTGCTTTCACAATTTTCTGAAAACCTCCTTACCTTTACTGTATTTCCCACAAACTCCAACTCCCAGCCCCACACAGGAGCAGGAATGGGATGGTTTGAGGTATCTCAGCTGCCCTGAGGCCCCCAAAGGGACTCATCTGCTCTCCAACACTGAGAATTTCATTTTTTGTCTCCAGCCCAGAGCAGCTGTGAAAGCTGAGCTGGATCCACAATCTTTGGGAAGCTGCTGAGGCTCCAGCCCAGTTCCAGAGGTCACGGACTTCCTCTGAGCTTGCCTCCCAATAACCCAGTTACACATTGCCCCAGCTGCAGCCCCCAGCCCATGGCCACAGCAGGGACCTGCTCCTTCCTGCATTTATCTTCCCTTTATGAAGAGTTTTATCTGAATTTTGGATGCAGTGCCTACCCAGAAATCCCAGTGAACGTGGGGGGTTTGCCTCACATTTTCCTCCTCACAAAATGAACATTTTGGTTTCTTCATCTGTCCATGCATTTTGCCAAGGGAGGACAATTTAATCCCGTGGCAGATCCCAGGAACAGCCTGGCTTGTTCCAGGCAGAGGAAGGAGAGCCTGAATGAGGCCTCAGACTACAAGGACTGAATTTGAGACCAGTGTTTAAGATTAATAGCCTCATGTTTAATTATCTACACAACAGGAACCCACCAAGTATTCCAATACATGGAGTGAATAAAGATGAGGCAGGATTCTTCCCAGACAAAACCCTCCAGGATTTCTCTACCTGTACAAGGCTGAGTGGGTGAGCTATTCCTGCAAGGGAAAAGCACTTTTTAAAATGTCTGGATCACAGTTCTGCACCTTCCAAATGAAACAGAGGAGGTTTCAATCCTTTGGTGAACACAAGTTTCACTTCTGAAAACTGACATTTACACTTGCAAACCCCAATCCTGGGCTTTCCCTGCTTCCCCAGGACAAAACAGGAACAAAGCTGTTCCAGTGGGATTTGATAGGATCTTGCAGAAGAACATAAATCAGCCTGTGCTGCTCCTGGGTCCTTACCTCCACCCTGATTTGAATTCTGTCCTCAGTAACATCCAGCACTTCAATTAATGGCTGCCTTTCCAGTGCTGATTGGGAGCAAGGGGAAGGGCACAAAGCAGTGCCTAGAAATCCATCAACGTTCTCCTCACTGACAAACAACCTCTCCTAAAGAAAAAAGAGAGAAAATAGCAGGTTATGTTCTTTTTGTGCTACACTTCAGGGTACTGGGGCTAAAAACTCCCTGCAAAGGAAGCCAGGACAGCAATTCCCAAGTTTCACAGCACACTCGAGTCCTGACAGAGAAATTTTAAGCCAGACATTCAAAGAATGAGGTGAAATGAATTAAAACCAGGGCTTAGCTAATTTTGCTTGAAAGTACAAATCTGCATTGTATCAAATATAAAGGAAATATGATTTCTCTCCCTGGATGGGTGACTAACACAGAGGTGTAGACTCTCTCTGAGAAATGATTTGTCCCAGCCTGGTTCCACCTTCCTCACCCGTGCGAGCAGCAGCAAGGTGCCAGACTGCTGTGGCTTTGTCTCCTGGCTGCCTGCAGGAAAACACAAACACCTCCTTGGAGAGGCCCTGCAGGATCCTCACTCCCAGATCAGATCTGGAGCACTCGGGGCTGGATCCATTTCACACCCAGCCGCTGAGGCTGCTCTGATCTCCGCGCAGACAAGCCAGGTGGAAAAAACCCAACAAAATGAAAAAGGAGAGGTATCCACAGGCAGAGACACAGCCTGGGGTGTGTTTCCAGGCTCTTCATAAACAACCTCAAACGTGTTGCTACGGGCTCAGAGATTTCAATCAGTTACAGGTAATTAAAGGTCCTCAAATATATCCTGGAGGGGCTGTTGGACAGGAACTGCAGAGCCTTCCCCGTCCTTGTGTTATTCACACATCATCCGTGCAGGCTGAGGGCAAGGACAGACAAAATCAAAATGGTCTGACCTGCAGGAGTAGCTTAGGTTCTGGGAATTACCTTCCTTATTTAATTGGAAATAACAGGGACAAGTTGCAAACCTTCCACATGAAGTCACACTTCTAAATTTCTCGGTCCAGTTCAGCCTTCCTGTCAATCCAATGAAAGTTAAATTCAATTATCGCTGACATCTTGCAGACCAAGAAGCAAAAAGGCAATTCTGCACATTTTTGGCCCCCTGTGGATGGAGCCTTATGCACAGCCAGATGTCACATTGTGTCTGAGGTACAAAATTTAACTGTCATCTTGGAAAAAAAAAACCAAACCAGGATTGGAAAAATCAGCCAGAGTCCTGTTTTTTCCACTAGTTAAATCAGAAATCACAACGTGGAAAGTCATAACACACGAACTGTTGGTTTTCCAAGGCAGAGGACTGGATTCATTTTCTATCCAGCAAGATTACAATCCAGGCAAAGAGCCAGCACTGGATGCTGGGATGGTTTGGGGAGAGATTAAAGCACAGCAGAGCTGCCCTGACTGAAAACCCTCTCAGAACATCCCTGCTCCTTGCATTTCTGCATGCAAAGCCTAAAAATTCTTATTCCCCGGTGCTGCATCCTCTCCGGCCTGCAGAGAGGGATGTGCCAGAGCTCCGGGCTCTGGGAATGCTCTGCAGAGTCCAGGGCAAGGGGTCGGAGCAAGGCAGGGGCTGCAGACACAGAACTGCAGCACCACAACTCCCACGGGCTCCTGAACTCCATCCCTGGGCAGCCCAGGAGGAGAATCCCCAGCTCTGCCCTGGATTCTTGGCCCACAGAGCACAGCTCAGCCTCCCTGCAGGGCATTTGGGATTTTGGTGCCTGCACTTCCAAGGAGAGCAAAGCACAACCCTCCTCAGAAAGAGGAGAAAAATCAATTTTTTTTCTCCCAGCAGAAAAATGGAAGTCAGGGAATCACAGCATGGTTGGGTTGGAGGGAACCTCACAGCTCATCTCATTCCTACCCCTGTCACGGGATGTATTTCAGGAGCTTTAATTACCTTCCACTAGACCAGGTTGCACCAAGTCCATTCCTACTTTTCCTCCATAAAATGAGGAAAATAATCTCTTTTCCCTCTGGATCTGCCTCTGGCAAACATAGCTGTGTGAGGGACACCCTCATCTCCTCAGAGCAACCAGGACTTTGCAATTTGGCAGCAAACACCCTGAATCTTTCTGGAGAATTTCTTCCGGATTGAAAGCAAAATAATTTGTTTTCTTTGCAGAAAATACAGTTAAAAAACAAAAACTGAATGGGAGGTCTATATCAGGAGAGGTTCTGCTGTTCCAGAGGGTGCTGGCACTGCCCAGGCTGCCCAGGGAATGGGCACAGCCCCAGAGCTGCAGGAGCTGCCAGGGATGCCCAGGGTGGGATTTTGGGGATCTGGGCAGGACCAGGGGCTGCCCTGGCTGAGAATATTCCATAATTCTGTGATTAATCAGTGCTTTAAAAGGAACCCCTTGTGCTGCTGCTCCGTTAGTTCTGACTCACTGCACAAAGCAATTTTACCAAGTTTTATCCCAGCACTGAATTCCCAGAAGTATTTACCACTTTACCCCATCCCCACCCCATGGGCTGCCATAAATCACGGCCCTGGGGTGTGTTTGTTGTCAGGAAGGTGATTCTCATCAGCCTCTTCCACCAGGCACTGCAACTCAGACTTTGCATTCACGGGGAGCACACACCGAGGCATTTATATTGCTGCAGATGTTATCAGAGCACAGACCTTGGGAAAAAATGATCCAGGAATTTATTCTAAAGCCTGCTCTGCCTTCCAAGCCAGAGCAAACAGAGGACAACCATCTGCAGCTGATTTCAATGACCCTGTAAAATAATTCTTCAATTTCAGCCATTTATTTTCTGGTATTTATGATGCTCTCTTAGCAACTTCGAATTTAATTTGTTTTTCCCTGCACACGCTGTCATCTGCTCTTTGGTACACATTCATTTTTCCCTGTGACTAAACTGAGACCAAATTAACATAAACCTTAGCAGGGATGACTTTGGTTTCTGGAACATTCATCATTCAAACCCGTCCCTGTGTCTCCCAGCACTGGGAGCTCCCTCCCGGCTGCCCCCAGCTCTCAGATGGGCTCATTCTGCTTCCATTTCTCACACTGGAGACACTTTCCATCCAGAGTTACCTCCCACACAGGCTGCAAGTTTGAAAAGCAGGACAGATTTGAAGCTTAAATTATTTTGGTGGCTCCTGTAATGAGAGGATCAGGGAATCTCAGAATGGGTTGGGATTTAAATCCCACCCAGTTCCAGCCCTTCCAGTGTCCCAGGCTGCTCCAAACCCCATCCAAACCAGCCTTGGGCACCTCCAGGGATGGGGCAGCCACAGCCTCTCTCATCCAAACCCAACAATTGATGCCAATTTGGAAAAGCACCTGGATTTCCTGACCTCTGCATTTGTGGGATCCCAGCACAAAGCAGCTCTGAGAGCTGAGAATTTGAACCTCAAAGTTTTGATCCTGAAATGAAAACTTTTCTGAGGTGCTCATGACTGCAAAGATGAAACAGCTCCAAAGAAGCTTTGATGAGCTTCATCAGCAGGTTAATAATGTTTCCTGACATAACTGTTCTGTGTAGTCATGGTATTCCCAAAATGCAGCTACCAATTAAAGACTATTCAGAAATTAGTTTGTTTTATAGCAGAAGCAAACTAATTATGGTCCTTAATGTAGCTTGGGAAAGGGATTACTTTGAAAAATGTGAAATAATAAGTTTGTTGTGTTCTCCTTCTTTGTCCTTCTCTGACCTCCCAAAAAACTTGCCAAGAGTCTTGAAATGCTGAGCACAGAATTAACTGAACCAAAAATAAACTCTTGGAGGATTACATTCAACAGCCCCAGCTTCCAGCAGCATCTTCTTAAAAGTAACCCCTGACTATTACAATAAGTCTTTATAGGAGCTTGGAAATGGAAAATTATAACTCCAAATAGCTTGGAAATGAGAGCAAAACAGCTCTCCAGGATGGACTTCCCCATGAAAAGTGGGAAAGGTTTAAAACATCCACGCCTGACACGTCCCAACACGGCTCTCAAGGCTTCATGCTTGGCTGACTCTCCAACCAAGGAACACTTGTATCCACAAGAGCCCAAGTTCTGAGCACAGTGAGGACAAAAGGAACAGCCCAGCACGGCCTGAGGGGGCACTTCCAGCCCTTGGGGACATTTCCATCCCTTGGGGACATTTCCAGTCCATGGGGACACTTCAGGAGCAACAGAACTCTGGCACCTCCAGCTCCACCCAAGTGATGTAGGGAAATGTAGATGGGAGATTGGGAATTGGGAATTCCTGGCTGGGAGGGTGGGCAGGCCCTGGCACAGGTGCCCAGAGCAGCTGGGGCTGCCCCTGGATCCCTGGCAGTGCCCAAGGCCAGGCTGGATCAGCCCAGATCACCTTACCAGGTCCCAGCCTCTTCTAGGGGCACTTATCCCAAAATCCCAGAGTGGTTTGGGTGGAAAGGGACCCTAAATCCCCCCAGTGCCACCCTTGGGACACCTTCCACTGTCCCAGGGTGTCCCAGTGTCCAGCCTGGCCTTGGGCACTGCCAGGGATCCAGGGGCAGCCACAGCTGCTCTGGCCATTCCAGCCCAGCCAGGAATTCCCAGTTCCCAGTCTCCCACCCATCCCTGCCCTCTGGCACTGGGAGCCATTCCCTGGCTCCTGTCCCTCCATCCCTTGTCCCCAGTCCCCCTCCAGCTCTCCTGGAGCCCCTTCAGGCCCTGCCAGGGGCTCTGAGCTCTGCCTGGAGCCTTCTCCTCTCCAGGGGAACATTCCCAGCTCTCCCAGCCTGGCTCCAGCCCTTGGAGCAGCTCCATGGCCTCTCTGGACTTGCTCCAACAGCTCCACATTTTTTTGTACCAGCTGCTTTCTGAAGGAAAAGGCACCAGGAGCCTCCAAAGGGTCTCCTTCACAAGGCACTGGCGGCTGTGCCAAGCAGAAAAATCACACCCATGTAAGAACATCCTGTATGGAGGCCTCAACAGTCCCAGAAAAGTTAAACAAAACCTCCCCATCTCTGAGCAATTCCCATTTGGAACAAAACCTCCCTATCTCTGAGCAATTCCCGTTTGGAACAAAACCTCCCCATCTCTGAGCAATTCCCATTTGGATCCCTCACACAGGGCCAGCTCCAACCATGAACTCCTCAGGAATGTTCAATAGAATCTTTTTCAGCCTGTAAATGTGAAAAAAAGAGAAAAGCAATGCATAGGAAAGCAGAGGAAATATTTCCTCTGTTTTCCTCTGCTCCCTGCTGCTCTCTGGAGCCCCGGGGGGTTTATGTGAGTTAAATCTGAATATTCTCCATAAGATCTGACGGGGGGCTTGTAGGAAAGGGCTGGGCTGGCTGCAATTCCCTGCCCAGGGGGAATGGCCAGAGGAATGAGCACACATCCTCTGAACAAACCCACTGCAGGCCCCTGAGAAGGGCAGGAAGGGTGGGGATCAGCCTAAACGGGAATTCCTGCAGGAACCAGGCTCTTTCTAATCCCATGGAAATGAGCAGACACGACCCCAAAACTGCAGAATTTATTCCCTGCCAGTTGTGTTTCACATGCTCCGAGAACTGAGCCCCCAAGTCTGAGCAGCTCAATAGAAAACTGCTTTTTATTTCTGTTCGGAATGGAGCATTTAACCCCAGCAGGGCAAACATTCCCAGACATTCCAAGTGCTTTCCAAAGGCACAATTTCCATAATTGTGCAGCACTACCATAAACCAGGACACACTGGGACATGTTCTCAGAATCCCTGCCTGGCAGGCTCACAAATTGTATTAATGGTTATTTAACTCCCAACCCTTCTCCTTCGTCATTTTCTCCCCAGGCTGTGTTGTTTGGAAATGAAGGGGAATTCTCTGATGCAGGAGTTTCCCAAGCCTGAATTCCCTGGATTTAAGCACAAGGTATAGAAGGTTATGGAGGGTGAACTGCAATGGAGAGAACACAGCCCATGGCTGGAATTTTGAGGCAAAAAGCAGAGATTTTGGCAGAGGAGAAATCAGGCAGCTTCCTCAGGTTAGGAAATTATTCCCTGGAAAAACAGGGCCTGGAGCAGGATCAGCACTGTGGTCTCTGGTGCAGTGACAGAGCAGCAGAGCAGTGACAAAAGGTGAATTTTAAACCCTTGAAATGTGTGACCCTAAGCTCACAATGCTCAAAGTTATGGAATCTTTATTTTTACAGGATTTCTGGTCACCATAACCAGTCATAGAACCAAGAGGATGGAAGAGATCTCCGAGATCATCAAGTCCAACTGCAGTGTGGACATCCTGCTTTGGCCAAGGAGTGAAACTGCTCACAGTGGAAGCCCAGGGAGGAGCAGGGCACTGTGGAGATCTCCTGAAAGAGGCTCCCACTTGCTGGGGAGGGAATTCCAAGTGCTCAGCACCTATGGAAACTGAGCTCTAAATAGATCCTCTTCCAGCACAGGGATTCAGCCACTGCGCACTGCAAAAGGAAAAGCAGCTCCTGAAGTTCTGTTTCAAGAATGGATGAGCCCAACTCATTCTCCTACCAGCAAACCAGCTTCCAAGGAGGAACTGGAATTTAATGGGAATGATTTGGGCAGGCACTCAAAAGCCACCATGGCATGGAGGGGCAGCCTCTGAACTAACCCAGGGAGAAATCTGTTCCATGGACACCACAGGACCCCCAGCCTCCATCAACCTCCCAGAATGGAGCAGAGCAGGAATTCCAGAGCTGTTCACAGCATTGGACAGGGCTTGGAGCAACCTGGGAGAGGGAAAGGTGTCCCTGCTGTGGAATTGGTTGAGCTTTAAGATCCCTCCCAACCCAAACCATTCCATGATTCACTTTTGCCAGGCACCATCCTCTGCAAGATGGCCAACAGGCACGTTGGGAGGTGCAGGATGAAATTCCTGCTCCAGGATAAAATCCCTGCTCCAGGATAAAATTCCTCCTCCAGGATGATTCCTGCTCTAGGATAAGATTCCTGCTCCAGTAAGAAATTCTTTCTCCAGAATAAAATTCTTGCTCCAGGATAAGATTCCTGCTCCAGGATAAGATTCCTGCTCCAGGATGAAATTCCTGCTTCAGGATCCAGGATAAAATTCCTGCTCCAGGATAAGATTCCTGCTCCAGAATGAAATTCCTGCTCCAGGATGAGATTCCTGCTCCAGGATCCAGGATAAAATTCCTGCTCCAGGATAAGATTCCAAATCCAGGATAAAACTCCTGCTCCAGGATCCAGGATAAAATTCCTGCTCCAGGATAAAATTCCAAATCCAGGATAAGATTCCAAATCCAGGATAAAACTCCTGCTACAGGATGAGATTCCTGCGCCAGGATAAGATTCCTGCTTCAGGATCCAGGATAAAATTCCTGCTCTAGGATAAGATTCCTGCTCCAGGATGAAATTCCTGCTCCAGGATAAAACTCTTGCTCCAGGATAAGATTCCTGCGCCAGGATGAAATTCCTGCTCTAGGATAAGATTCCTGCTGCAGGATGAAGTTCCTGCTCCAGGATAAGATTCCTGCTCCAGGATAAAACTCCTGCTCCAGGATAAGATTCCTGCTCCAGCATAAGATTCCTGCTCGAGGATTCAGGACAAAATTCCTGCTCTAGGATGAGATTCCTGCTCTAGGATGAAGTTCCTGCTCCAGGATTAAGTTCCTGCTCCAGGATAAGATTCCTGCTCCAAGATAAGATTCCTGCTCCAGGATTCAAGATAAAATTCCTCCTCCAGGATGAGATTCCTGCTCCAGGATTCAGGATAAAATTCCTGCTCCAGGATGAGATTCCTGCTCCAGGATTCAGGATAAAATTCCTGCTCCAGGATGAGATTCCTGCTCCAGGATTCAGGATAAAATTCCTGCTCCAGGATGAGATTCCTGCTCCAGGATTCAGGATAAAATTCCTGCTCCAGGATGAGATTCCTGCTCCAGGGTTCAGGATAAAATTCCTGCTCCAGGATGAGATTCCTGCTCCAGGATTCAGGATGAAATTCCTGCTCCAAGATGAGATTCCTGCTCCAGGATTCAGGATAAAATTCCTGCTCCAGGATGAGATTCCTGCTCCAGGATTCAGGATAAAATTCCTGCTCCAAGATGAGATTCCTGCTCCAGGATTCAAGGATAAAATTCCTGCTCCAGGATGAGATTCCTGCTCCAAGATAAGATTCCTGCTCCAGGATTCAGGATGAAATTCCTGCTCCAGGATGAAATTCCTGCTCCAGGATGAGATTCCTGCTCCAGGATTCAGGATAAAATTCCTGCTCCAAGATGAGATTCCTGCTCCAGGATTCAGGATGAGATTCCTGCTCCAGGATGAGATTCCTGCTCCAGGATGAGATTCCTGCTCCAGGATGAGATTCCTGCTTGCCTCAGCCCCAAAGCTCCTGCGGGCCCTGGCCCTGCTCTGCACTCCGCAGTGACTGATGTGGCTCGTTACAGCTCTCAGTGCAAGAGCCACAGCTCTGATTTATGGAATGAGACTCCAGGCAGGAAAAGCCCCAAGGTGGCATCGGACAAATTGAGGGAATCAACAGAAGTAGAAGAAAAGCACCAGGAACAAATGGTTAATGGCCAGAAGGCAGCAAGTCACAGCGGCTCTAATTAAATATTCATTTTTCTCCCTTCACTCGGAGCCGCTCTCAGGCACTTTGGGGAAATAGCACAGATTTTAAAAAAAGCAAACAGGACAAATGACTTCAGTTTATTTCTCCTGCTTCAATTTGCAGGCCCAGTGTCCAACAGGACTGGAGGCCAGGAGAATCTCCTGGAGTCTGCTGTGAATGAATGGCCAGGAAGATGATGACTAATGCCCAGTCTCTTTCTCCTACTCCACCCAAAACATTTTGCAATATATAATAAAATCATCTCATTCAAGGGGTTTTTGTAACTCACAAAGCCAAAAATCTCATTACTGGGTGGCCTTTTAAAACCTTTCAATCACAAAATGTTCCTACAATTGCAATAACAAATCCATATCCCAAACTTCCAGCCTCCACCATGTTCACCACTAACCCACGTTCTCAAGTGCCACATCCAGAGGTTTTCTGAGATTCCCAGGGATGGGGACTCCCCCGGCGCCCTGGGCAGCCTCAGGACCTGCACAGAAAGCAGGCAGGAGTTTACACAGTGGCTTTTTTGACGTGGCAGCAGCAGGCAGTGCCAGATCTCAGCAGTGAACAGCAGCACTGAGTGTTCTGTGGCCCCACTTGCACAGACTTGCAGGCTCCTGCTCCGGTAAAAGCAAAGGAAATGCTCTGCAAACAGCTCAGCGTGGGTGGCTCTCCATAAATTCATCATCTCTGATACTTCCCCGAAATGATCAGCTCCTCCTTCGCAGGAATTGCTGCTGTAAAAGGTGTGTGGCTGCTAAATGGCAAACTCCACGTGGTTTCAGCTGCACAGACACTCATTGGATAAATATCTCTCAAAACCATGCACAAGTCACTTCTAGTTGGAGGGATGGAGCAATGGAGCTGCTCCAAGCCAAGGCCATCCCTGTGGATGTGCCTGAAGCCTGCCAGCTTCCTGGACGTGCAATCCCACTGCACGTGATCCAGACTGCAGAGGCTTTTACTGCTCTCAGCTCCGGCCAAACTCCAAATCCCATGGCTAGAAGGTTGCACAAGAACTGTGCAGCTTTAATCCCTGCTCATGAGAAACTGTCTGCAAGTCTGAGCTCACAGACAGAACCTGCTTCTCCACAGAACATGGCTCTGGACAGAGTGCCACAAGGTGGGCATCCCTCTGGGGACACTGGATGCAGTGGCCCACCATGGGAGCATCACTGCCCAACAACCCATAAAATCAGAAAATGCTAAATTAGAATCACATTCAGACAGAGCAGGTGAAGATTTACCCCAGCAAAGCAGGACAGCTCACAGCTGCTGCTGGCTGCTCTGCTCTGGTTGAACTAATGGAGGTTCCTGTGGCTGTTAAAGGGAATTCTGTCCCAAAACACAGACACAGGGACACTCCCCCACACTCCACCATGGTGTGTGTAAGCCTGGTGTGCCATAAAGAGCTTTCTTTGTGTGAAAAGGCTGCACGAGCAATTTACAGGGCTTTAAAAGTGAGCACTAATGACACAGAGGACATAGGCACCGTTTTCATGGAGCCTAGAGAAGAAAAACAATCCAAGCAAGACTCAAGCTCAAGTGTCTTGCATAAGCACCAAGAAGCCCTCCTCAGGGGCTCACAGACAACTTCATCTTTCAAAATGAAGTTTAGGCAGCTCAAACATAGGAAGAAATTCAGTTGTACACTGCAACTGAGCAGGGTTTTTTAGTCTGTTCGCAGAATAACAGGGAAATTCATCACCAGAATTTCCCTTTGAAAAAAATTTGTATGGAAGGCAGAAGTCATTCCAATTCCAAGGATGAAGGTGTCAGCTCCATGGGGTGACCTTGTACAAGGCTCGCACAAATCAGGTCACGGCACTGACATCCGGGAGCAGCTCTGGGAGGAAGCAGCAGCTTCGAGCTGTCCCTCGGACCTCCCGGAGCCAGCGCTGGCACACAGCAGCCACACCCAGCATCGGGCAGGTGTGAAATACCGAGCTGCGCTTCGTGTCAGGTATGTGAAAAATGCATATTTTATATTTGGCTTTTCACAAATATTCAAATGAATATGATATGTGTTGTGTCAGAAAGTGATGCTGTGCTAATTCTCTGAAGTAGTGTGTTAAATATAGTTTTAGGTTATAACATAAGGTTAAAATAGAAACTGTGCTATGTAGGATACTTTAAAGAAAGGACTTGCAGCAAGATAGCAGCCACAGGATACCTAAATCTTTCAGAGAAAGAGAATTTATTGCCCTCTTATCAGAAGAAACGAACTTCTTCCTGTTTCAATTATATCTATATATATAATTATATATAACATGAGCTTAATGCTCATAATTATTAATAAATCGATTGCTGCTTGAATATTGGCCTACTCAAGCTTCTCATTTATAACACAGGCGACACCCAGGCGTGCCACCAGCGTTACCTGCAGAGCGGAGGGCTCGGGGCCGAAGCTGAAGCTGTCCCAGAGCCCGGTGCTGCCGGGGGCCTTGGCCAGCCCCACCACGGCGTTGTGGGCAGAGACGCTGACGCTGCTCTCGGGGCTCAGCAGCGCTGCGGAGGGAGGGAAGCGCAGGAACAGCGCGAAGGCAGCGCGGGCGGTGCGGAAGCGGAGGCTGTAGTGGTGCGTGCCCAAATCCCCGCGGAGGCTCTGGGGCACGATGCCGGGCACCAGCAGGAGCAGCGTGAGGGACACCTCGTCCTGCCGGGCACGGAACGGAGGGCATGTGGCCGTGTCAATGCGGGGGCCCTCGGAGGCCGGCGGGGGGGTGTCCCCGGTGGGCATGGCTGGAGCGGGGATGGCGATGGGAGGGGAAGCGGCACCGGGGCAGGGCAGGGCCGGGGGCTCGGTGGGGGATTCTGAGGGGGGATCAGCGGCGGTGAAGGGATCAGAGCGGGGGCCAGTGGTTGGACCAGCGGGGGCTTCAGAGGCTGGATCAGGGGCAGGTTCAACTGGGGGCTCAGCAGGGAAGTCAGCAAAGTGTTCAGAGGTTGGATCAATGGGAGGTTCAGCGGTGGGTTCAGAGGTTGGATCAGTGGCAGGTTCAGAAGAGGTTTCAGAGGTTGGATCAGTGGCAGGTTCAGAGGTTGGATCAGTGGCAGGTTCAGCAGGAGGTTCAGAGGTTGGATGAGTGGCAGGTTCAGCAGGAGGTTCAGAGGTTGGATCAGTGGCAGGTTCAGCAGGAGGTTCAGAGGTTGGATCAGTGGCAGGTTCAGCAGAAGGTTCAGAGGTTGGATGGGTGGCGGGTTCCGCGGGGGGCTCAACAGGGGAGTTAGCAAAGGGTTCAGAGGTTGGATCAACGGGAGGTTCACCCGAGGGATCAGCGGGTGGGTCACAGAGTGGTTCTAGGGGCGGTTCAGCGAGGGGCTCGGCAGACGGACCAGCGGGAGGATCACAACGTGGGTCAGGGTCAGCCGGAGGTTCGGTGAGGGGATCACCGGGCTCCCCGCCGCCACACGTGCCCCTGGCCGCGCCGCCAGGCCCGAGTTCCGGGGGCGGAGCCGCCCCGCCGCCCGCCTCTGCCGGCCCTGCCTCTGCCTGTGCCGGCCATGCCTCCGCCGGCCCCTTCGGCCCCTCCAGCCGCTCCCCGGCCGGAGCCGGCGGTTCCCGGGGGCCGGGCGGCAGCACCACGGGCAGCGTGACCTGCAGCTGCCGCTGGGCCCGGCTGAAGGCGGCCCGGCCGCCGTTCTCG